>OY725331.1:38404371-38858204 GCA_963242795.1 Inga leiocalycina
ATCCATGCTATTCAACAAACATTGCAGATTTTTCAAGCCAAATTGGGATGTCAAAATAGTCCAATTGGTGAGGAATGTAATGGTCTATTCTACTCTCCATACCATGAACCCTACCAACAACCTTCATTCCAATCTCATTACCCACCACACCCACCCTATAAATCATACCATGAACCTTCTCCGCCACCATACAACCCATATCATGAACCTTACTCTAATCCTCCATCATATAACCGCATGCCATATGATGACCATTCTCCTTCATTCCATCCCACTTTCCAACCATGCCATCCACCTCATGAGCCTCTATTCCCACCATTTCAACCATCTTATGGACCTCATTCCCAACTATGTGTGCCTCTCCAAGAACCTTCTATTGGTGGAGTTATTGGAGAATTCCAGAAACCAATGACTCGTACTATAAATGAGGAGCGGTCACACAAGGACACCTTTTCCAATTGCATAACCTCTATAATGAGATCAATGGAGCAAAGAGATAAAGAGCGTGCAAGTTTGGCCAAGGACTTTGAGCGTCTCACTCAGCCATCACAAGAAGCAGAGCGATGGAAGAAAGATGTTGAACAATTTAAGAAAAATATGGAGTTACTTTTACAAAAGATTTCTAAGTGCAACACTCTACAAGAGACCCTTTCTCCATTACCTCCATGTAATCCACCCACTCATGCCAAAAAAGTCAAAAAGGTGCGCTTTCAACTTCCAGAGGAGTCTTCCTTTCCTGTGGAGGAGGAACAAGGAGTCCAAGCTCAAGGGTCACATGCCACTTCACAAGTGGAAGATTTTGGACCTCCGTTTCCTATTCCCACACAAACACAAGAAGTGGAGCAAAGACAATAGAGCATTAAAGAGTCTTACTTAATATTCGGTAATGATCCTATCCTTATAGAAGTAGACTCTCCTATTACTTTAACTAGTAAAACAATTCATGATTTGAGTAATGATGGGGTGGATAAGGAAATCATTGTTGAATCCCCTCAAATATTTGAAAATGTAATTGCTCAACCTCTTAGTTCAAGTAGTAGTGATTCAATTGTTGTTGTCGATAATCTTGTTCCTACTTCTTTGTGTGATGCTTTAACTGTCGAAAATGCTTCTCTTCATAGTACTAGGGATGATTGTGATGAATTGAATGCAATATGTTCATGTTCTTGTGTGGTAGATCAAATATGTGTTGATTGTTATCATGACAAATGCCACTTACTTGATGAGTTTCGAAAGAAAGCATTTAGTGAAGTGGTTGATTCTACCGTTCATCTTGATACATCTCCTTATACTATTGATGTTTCAAAGCATGACACTTGTGAAAATTTTGAATCTTGTGTGGATGCTAATGTGGTTGTTGTGAATGAGAAAGAACATTGCCTAGAAAAAGATTTTTCTTTTGATTCCAATGAATTGCTTGATAGTATCATAAAGGAAGATTCAACTGTTTTGATTGATAATATTACAAATGAAAATGATTCTTTCCATATGATTATTTCTTGTGATTTGCCACCTGATATAGAAAAGGAAAATATTCTTTTGAAAGTTCAAAAGTTTTGGGTGGTAATGATTTGAAAAATTCTCCTTCTTCTTCCACTCTTTTCCCTTCCATCTCTTGTGATTGCAATGATGATGTGGTGTACCCCAACACTAAGTTGGATTCCACACCTTCCACTTTGCAAACACAAGCGAATTTAATTGTTTGTTTGACTCCTACTGACGGGAGTACCATTGATTTCCTTGGATGTGATAGTTACTTAGAGAGTTTGGAACTTAATATGCCTTTACTTCACTTGAAATCTCTCCATGTTTCTATTTTTGGATAGGATACTGCTGTTTGCTCGGATCCTTTGCAGGCACATTCTTGGAAAGGTCATCGAAGGAACCAATATCCACCTTACATCCTTGGACCTCTTCCAATTGATCCTGAGCCACCTCCACCAAGGAAATCCAATGCGGGAGAAGTTGTTTTTAAAGACAAATGCATGATTCTCATCAGGGATGAGAACTTCTCCTTCAAACGACTCAAGATTCTCTATCACAGGTTGTCTCTTTCCTCACTTGTTTTCTTCCTGATTCTTATGTTTCTTTGGGTTTAATTTTTGTATGAGGAAGATAAGTGTGGGGGAGGGACACAATCCAGTAGAAAAAGGTAGAAGTTGCTTAATTTAGTAGGCTTAATAAGAATCCCCTTTGTATGCTTTGCATTTATGGCCATTACCCTACTTAATTACCATTGTGCCTTGGATTTCAAATTGCTCAACATTCTCTTTAGAGTGTTTTTTCACATTGAGGACAATGTGCTGATTAAGTGTGGGGGAGGGAATACATTTCAAATCCCACTATTTGGTTGTTTTTAAATGAGAAATGCCATTAACTAGAAAAATTTTCAAAATTTTTTTTCAAGAATAACTGCTTTGATACATGTCCTAAGTGGTAAAGGGTCGCATTTGCCACTTTAGAAGAGTGTTTTGTGGGTAATTCTTTGAGCTTTTATGAGATCTAGTGTTTTGGCAACTTTTTAAAACCATATTTTGCTTTTCAAGTGAATGGGAAGAGAAATGAACCCACATTTTGGATTTTGTTAACTCCTTGGTTTGATAAAGAAAGTTTTCACATCATTAATGCATTTGAGAGTTGAACATTCTTATAATTGATTGCAATGTTTTGATTGATTATGTTTGTAAGGTTAGCATTAGGAATTGTGAAGTAAATGCATTATGGTTAGCTTCATATGCAATTGATTGTATTGAAGTGAGCATTAGGGAGAAGCCTTGTTGGAAGATTATTTGGGCATTGAACTCCTTTCATGTGTGCATGTTCACTTAATCTTTCACCTTCTAGAATTTGTTTTAACTCTTATTTGAAATGACATTTGCATTAGTGTGGTGGAAATGAAAGAGACATTCATTCTAAATCCTTTCACCCAAACACAAACCTATATTCATCACCATTTGCTTACCTCTTTGAGCCATTCATATGTTGTATGCATGTCATGTTATTTGATCATAGTTTCATAGTACTCTAAAATCAAAATGATTTGCCAATAGAAAGTTAGCAATGTGTATATTGAATTGCCATGTATATAAAAAAAGATATATAGAATTGAAAAAAAAGAAAGAAAGAAATTGAATTGAAAAAAAATATATATATATTGAAAAAAAAGTTAGTATAGTAAAAGAAAAAAAAGAAAGAAAAGAAAAAAGAAAAGAAATGAAAAATAAAGAGAAAGAGAAAAGCAAAAGAAATAGAAAGAAGGCATTTGTTCATGATTTAGAAAAAGAATTGGCAAAAGGTTATCAAGTTATTTATGTGCTACAAACTTGCTCATTTCTTTTGACTTGCATATCAACTACTTTTCTCTAATTAATCCATTCCATTTAGCCTTCATCCATCATTACAAGCCCTTTTAAGTCCTCTTGATTCATTGCATTTATTGTTATTAGTTGTGGAGATATTAGAGTTGTTACAAGCCTATGGTAAGGTGTTGATTAAGTGAACTAGAGGGAAATTATCCCAATGAGGTGAGATGAGTTAAACACTAATACCTTGAGAGTCCCTTGTGCTTCATTCTAATATTTTGGATTGTGTAGTTAGCTAATTTCTTTGCATCACTTTATTATGACTAGTGTTGGCTTGAGCAATTTGATTAATTGATCCATTGCTTTCGAATTATGAAGTTGTTTACCTTTCAAATGCATTGATGATTTGAATTTAGAAATTGTACTTCATTACCTTTGTTCAAGAGTACAAAGGTCTAAGTGTGGGGGAATTGATTGAACCATATTTTTATATGATTTTTCATGATTAATTTGGGAATTTTAATGTATTTCCTAGGACATTATTGCATTATTAAGCACTAATTTTGGTTAGGGATAATTGTTTTGAATTAATGGGAATTAGGGAAAAAAATGGTCAAAATTCATTAATTATTATTTTTTTATATTGTCCATTGAACTTTTAATACTACTTTGTGCTTAATACTGCATTTCACGTGTTTGGAAGAAAATTGTAGATCTGGAGGGTCAAATTAATATTTTGAAGATTGGGTAAAATCACAGATAGGGGCCCTAGATTTTTGTAAAAATTATAAAGAGTGAAGAAAAAAGGCCCAGGAAAATTACAGGAAAGACCCAAGGCTTTGGAAATTATAGTTAAGCCCTCCAAGGTTTCAAAACTGTGCACTTTAGTCCCTCCTCCAAAATTTTTAATGTTTCAAATAGGTCCCTAGTCAAAACTTGCGTTTTGACTAGGTCACTATTCATCATCTTCTACAGACTCGACACAGAGACCGGTTTTGGGCTTCATGGAGCAGACAAGGGTGATCACAGCCCAACTGAAGAACTGGATTCCGGATGTGGGCCGCAGGTGGAGTGAATCCCATGCTCCTGGACTGACTGTAGTGGATATAGTAATCTGGACATGTGCAACCCGATGGAGTAAACCCGAGACGAAAGCTGAGATTGGAGGAGAGTTAAGATCATAATGGAGGCAGACACGAAAAGAGAGAGCCGCAACAGAGAACCTCCAGACCTTCCTCCTTTGATCTTCTTCATCATCATCCTTCTTCTCTCGCCGGCGGCACCGTCTGTAACCCCCTCAGTAATTATATCCGAAATACGCAATTAAAGTGAAATAGAGACCAATAAGAAACAAATACAAATTACAAACCCATCTACCAGACGGGGTTTTCACAATTACCTTTCGAAATCATTTATAAACTTGGTCTCATAAACACTTTTCGAATACAATTACTACGCGGAACATCACATTCATAATAAATCAGAGTACACAAAAATAATCCCGGCAATCCCGGTTTCCATATATTATCTCAAGCTTTATAGGGCACATTCGCCCATACAAGCCCTCATATGGGGATTACACAAATCTTTCTCATACATATACAAATATCCAACAACTCATTTCAAATACATAACCAAATATACTCATCCTAAACATGCATTGATAACCACCTATCACAAGATACAACCCGAACGAGTCCCGTCGCCTTTGATTGCTTACTCCATCCTCGATCCACCTACCCTGTCTAAATTGTTGGTAGGGGAGGGTGAGATTCGAGAGAATCTCAGTAGGGAAACATTATCAATATGCAGGCAAGATAAGTGTTTAATGCATGACATGCTTGCTTCACATAACTCATGCACACATACAATGACAAATCTATAAGCTCAATGCTTCGAACGATACACATATGGCCATAGCATATATTGAAACATAGCTTCAAATCATTCATACATGTTCCACATAATCAAGCAAAGCAATAACATGCATCAACACATTAACACAGTTATCAGAGCATGCAGGAGAGATAAGTTCCCTACCTCCAGTCTTTTCTCCTCGATTTGCGTGCCATCAACTCGGGGCCTCACATTCGATCCTACAATGTCAAATGTACTATTTAGACACTTCCATACTGTTTCTGGGGGTTATATGAGGCTATATTGAAAATTTACTAAAATACCCCCGGGGACCCGGTCCGGCCCCACCGTACCCGGTCCGACTGTACTTTTCCTGAAATTCTGACATGGGCTATTCTGACATATTTTCGCCCAAGGAATCCATTTCCGGACTCGGAATTATCAAATTCAATGTCAAATTACGAAATTGCCCTTGGCAGCCCTACTTTTAGGGTTTTAAGGGCGTTTCCGTAATTATGCTTTTTCGGCCTGTTCCGAAAAAGTGACCAACTGTAACCCCACCTAATTTTCGCTCCTGAACTCAATGGAACCATCAAATCATTGAAAATCCAACTCTAAGACCCATTTATAGCCATAACCGAAATATACAAGTACTCCGGGGAAAATTGGGGTTTTTCGGTTTCGGCTCCGTAAACGCGTTCCTTTCTACTCCTAACCACTTTATTGACTATTCCATTAGGTTAGCACTACCATTTAGTATCAATTTGGGCAGCATAACAGCCCCACAAACCCATTTTCCATTTTTAGAACCAAAGACAATCCGGCGAAATTTCACCGATTAAATTGTCTATAACAGCCAGAATAGTCAATATGCACGAGTTTGGAAGTTACCTCAAGCTCCCACTAGCTTTTCCTTCTTGTGGCTGAAAACCCTAACTTCAAAACACCAAAAGAGGAGCTTCCAAACCTTAAAGAACATAAAGGAGTAGCTTAGTATCGGAGTTATACGCGTTAGGAGCTAGATCGTCGGAGAAATCGACTTACCTTGCGAGATTTCTTCCTCTTTCTCTCTATTTTTCTCTCAAATCCTCTCTCCATATTCAGCTGTGCAGCACGTCGGAAATGAGAGCTGAAGATGATGAGATGATGTTATAATTCCCATTTTCGGATTTTCTGGCAGATTTTCTGCCCAAACTTTGAAAAATCATAACTAATTCTAGAAAAATCTAAATGAGGTGATCCCAAAGCCAAATGAAAGGTATTTAAGTCCTCTTCATTTTAAAAATATGATCCATTACTAGAAATCACCACACAATTCCAGAATTACACAAATTTCATCACTGCCCCAAAACAGAGTCCATTTTCGGCCTCAAACTTTGGACAGTCATATATCCCAGTTCCCAAAACAAAATGGCATAAATTATATGTCCATTTTGAAGCTTGGGATGTAAACTTCAAGACTGGAAAGTTTCATAATTTTCTGGCATCATTTGCCTAGTAAAAACGTCCACACGAGAAGACTGCCCAGACAGAATTCATACTGGACAGCATTTCCAATTTTGCAACCAATGTGTCCAATCTAATTTAAATCAATTCCAATGATTAAATATCACAACATGACACCATTTCCATCACAATACCCCATTCAATTCTTCCCTCTATTCTAAGTTAATTTGGATGTTAATCCACAATTGAACTCAAATACAGGGTTTTGGCGTTGCTCATAACACACGCGACTACAATCCACTTTATATTCTCTAAAAGGGTTCATTAATCACTAACCATGTCCACTTTTGTAGTCATTAACCCCTAATCACAATTTGGGATCTTGCTAAACCGGGGCTTAGCAATCCACTTATCTTAGGCTTATTCTCTAGCCTCAAGTCTCAGAATTCGGGGTATTACACCGTCCACCACCACTACAGCCGCCGGCGAGTCTAACATATCCAGCACAACAGCAGCAGATGTCACGCCCTTACCTTGTTTTAACCTTTTCCAGAGTATTCGCAGAAAACGATATGCGGTTCCGTAGGCAACACAGGAATAGCGTAACTATACTGATAACATGTACATGATTACGAAAATTCCCCTCAGGGATTCGTACCTGATAATTACAATTAGTGTAGCCGCACAGGGCTACTTGGGTGTCTAAACTCGTCCCAGTGAAACGGAGACTTCTTCCCGTCTTCGTTCCACTACTGTAATCCCCTTATACGGTACTCTGTATTGTTGTTTGCATAACTTCTGTCGTCTCCTGTCTAAATTGTTGGTACGGGAGGGTGAGATTTGAGAGAATCTCAGTAGGAAACAGATACCATAATGCATGCATGATTGATGCTATGTGTATGACATGTTAGCTTTATCTAGATGTATGCCTCATAATGACATTTCTGCATGCTCAATGTTTCATACAACAAGACTATGGCCACAGCGAAAACAGAAACAGTGCTTCATTTATTCACATATGCTCTACACAATCAAGTAAAGCAATCACATACATCATTACACAAGCAAATATATCAAATACATGCAAGTAAGGTAAGTCCCCTACCTCCAATCTTTCTTCTCGATTTGCGTGCCAACAGCTCAGGGCTCCATATTCGATCCTACAATGTCAAATGTACTATTTAGACACTTCCATAGTGTTTGTGGGGTTTATATGAGTCTATCTTCGAAAATTACTAAAATACCCCCGGGGACCCGGTCCGGCTGTACTTTTCTTGAAATTCTAACCTGGGTTATCCTGACATATTTTCTCCCAAGGAATCCATTTCCGGACTCAGAATTATCAAATTCACTGCCAAAAGATGAAATTGCCCTTGGCAGCCCTTATTTCAGTGTTTTAGGGGCATTTTCGTAATTATGCTTTCTCGGCCTTTTCCGAAAAAGTGCCCAACTGTAACCCCACCTAATTTTCCCTCCTGAACTCAATAGAACCATCAAATAATTGAAAATCCAACTCTAAGACCCATTTATAGCCCAGACCGAAATATATGGGTTTTCCAGGAAAAATCGGGGTTTTTCGGTTTCGACTCCGTAAACACGTTCCTTTCTACTCCTAACTACTTTATTAACCATTACATCAGGTTACAACTAACATTAAGAGCCAATTTGGGCAGCATAACCCCTAGGCAACTCAATTTCGAAACTTTAAAACCAATGGCAATCCGGCGAAATTCCACCGATTAAATTGCCCACAACAGCCAGAATAAGCAATATACGAAAGTTTGGAAGTTACCTTTTACTTCCTTTTGCCTTTTCCAATAATGGCTGCAAAACCCTAACTCTCAACACATATTTGAGCTGCAAAATTTGTGAAAGACCAAGAAGAGTAGCTTAGGAGTAGAGTTATACGAGTTAGGAGCTAAATCGTCGGAGGAATCAGCTTACCTTGAGAGTTTTCTTCTCCTTTCTCTCTCTACAATTCCACACCTTCTCTCTCTATATTCAGCTGTGCAGAACGTCAGAAATGAGCTTGGGAGGAAGATGATGACTTTTTATTTTAATATCTAATATCATATTTCATTTATTTGATAATTTCTCAATTTTCGGATTTTTACAAAATTCTGGCAGATTTCTGCCCTAACTTTGAAAAATCATTACTAATTCTAGAAAAATCTAAATGAGGTGATTCCAAAGCCTATAGAACCCTTATTGAGTCTAGTTTCAAGGAAAAATATAGAATTTTGCTTTCTGGAATCACAAAATTCCCAGAATTTCAATATTTGCATGTTGTTCCAGAAATTTCACAGTTTTTCTGTGCTGACTTAAAAAATTCATATCTTTTTGTATGTAGCTCTAATTGATTCATATTACCTATCAAATTAAAGCTTAGGATGTCTACTTTCATCCTGTAAAATTTCATAATTTTTGAGCATCATTTGGTCATTCAAAATCACATGACAAGCTCACTACCTGATAAGCGATTTCACCAAAATTGTAATTATATTCTCTAAAATTCACCATTTTACTTTCTTAATACCCCAAAGATATAAGAAATATTAGAGAATAGATTTGGGACATCTACTAAATTGGGGCTTAGCAGTCCACTTAATTTAGGCTTATTCCCAAGCCTCTAATCCCAAAATTCGGGATATTACAGCAGAACAGAACCAGGGAGCTGTAGAACGAAACAGAAGGAGGGAGCTGAGAGTTAATTCACGACCACCACCATTCTTCTATTCTTCCAATGAGTTTCAGCTTCCCAAGCTCTCCATTGTTCCAGACCGTGGCTTAGTTCCCTCTGTTCTGTTCTGTTTCTGAATTAAAATCCAGCCCCAATGCCTAATTGGTTAAATGCTAATTTGTCATTTTTAATATGTGATTTCATGGTTGGGTGTTTGATTCAGAATGTGGTTATGTTTCTTGAAGTGATTCTCATGATTGGCTAGGCAATTTTGTGCTTTTGGAGATGAATTGGAGATGGCTTGAGCTCATATGTGCTTCAAAGGGGAGTTTATTTTATCTATAGTTCATTGTATTCTTGATTTCTTAGGTTTAAGAATTCATTTATATATTGAGACTATAATTTTAGTTATGTTTTATTCTATGTATTGGATTGTTGTGATTTGGAATTTGTATTGAGGATTTGTACTCATCAATATATATGGTTATATATATGTTTCATATGATTCTATTGTCGTTGTAGTATAGTGGTGAGTATTTCCGCCTGTCACGCGGACGACCCGGGTTCGATCCCCAGCAATCCTTGGTTATTTTTGAAGAGGTTACCAAGGCAAAAAGCCGACAAAGCCTTATTTTTTCAAGTGGCGCCGTTGCCGGGGAGCCAAGTAATTGGTTCCTTAGTAACTAAGTGTCAATCTTTGATTAATTGGTACCTTGAGCCTTTAGGTTGCATTTTAGTTAGTTTAGGTACTTTTGCATGTTTTTCAAAATATATTGCATCTTTTGTCATTTTGAAATCCTTTTCCCCTTTCTCATTTGCATTTGTGTTCTCTTAGATTTTTTTTCCCCTTAGTTTTTATAGTTTTTTGTTAGATAATCCTCTTTGTGATTCATTGGAATTTATTGTGATTGGATTTCATGGCTTGGTTTAATGGTAATCAAGGTTTATCCGTTCACTCTCACTCTTCTGTAGCAGATTCGACTGAAAGGAAAGAGTCCATCTCTGAAAGCATCCATGTTATTCAACAAACATTGCAGCTTCTTCAAGCTAAGATGGGATGTCAAGATAGTCCAATTGGTGAAGAATGTAATGGTCCATTCTACTCTCCATATCATGAACCATATCAACAACCTTCATTCTAATCTCATTACCCACCACACCCACCCTATAGATCATACCATAAACCCACCTTTCAACCACCTCAAACCCACTTCAACCATACTTCTTCGCCTTACCCATTCCATCAAGAATCGCCTACTCCACTCTATCAAGAACCATCATATCCATTTCATCTTCCCCCATTTTCCCCTACTTCCATCCAATGTAGAACTCCCTCTAAACCACCTTCTCCATCATTCTATGAACCTCCACCACAATCTCCTACCCCTCAACCTAGTGGATTGGATGCCCTCTTCTCATCCCACAAAATGGATTCCCTAACAAGTGCATTGACAAGGAAGTATGAAGCACTCCAAGAGCCATACCTTCAGTTACTCTTCCATCAAGGCACAATTGGAAGCTCTAGGAAGATTGAAGAACAATTAAAAGACATTGATGAGTTTTTCAAAGCATACTTTGCTTATATGCTATGGGTAAACACAAGACGTGAAGATGGAACCCCTTGGCCCCATGACCTACAAGAAGAGGCACAAGGAGTCCAAGCTCAAGGGTCAAATGCCACTTCACAAGTGGAAGACTTCAAACCCCCGGTGCCTATTCCCACACAAACATATGAAGTGGAGCAATTTTAAAATAGTATTGAAGAGTCTTCCTTACCATTCGGTAATGATCCTATCCTTATAGAAATAGACTCTTCTACTACTTTAACTAGTGAAGCAATTCATGATTTGAGTGATGATGAGATGGATGAGGAAATCATTATTGAATCCCCTCAACTGTTTGAAAATGTAATTGCTCCACCCATTAGTTTAAGTAGTAGTGATTCTATTGTACTTGTCGATGACTGTGCTTCTACTTCTTTGTGTGATGCTTCTATTGTTGAAAATGCTTCTCTTCATAGTACTAGGGATGATTGTGGTCAATTGAATGATATATCTTCATGTTCTTGTGCGGTAGATCAAATATGTGTTGATTGTTTTCATGACAAATGCCACTTGTTGAGTTTCAAAAGAAAGCATTTAAGGAAGTGGTTGATTCTACCGTTCATCTTGATACATCTCCTTGTACTATTGATGTTTCTAAGCATGACACATGTGAAAATGTTGAATCTTGTATGAATGCCACTGTGGTTGATGTGAGTGATAAAGACCATAGCCTAGGAAAGGATCTTTCTCTTGATTCCAATGAATTATATGATAGCTTCATACGGAAAGATTCAAATGATTTAATTGATGATTTTACAAATGAAAATGAATCTTTCCATATGATTCTTTCTTATGATTTTCCACCCAATATAGAAAAGGAAAATGATTCTTTTGAAAGTTCAAAAGTTACAAATGAAAATGAATCTTTCCATATGATTATTTCTTGTGATTTACCACCCGATATAGAAAAGGAAAATGATTCTTTTGAAAGTTCAAAAGTTTTGGGTGGTAATGATTTGAAAAATTCTCCTTCTTCTTCCACTCTTTTCCCTTCCATCTCGTGTGATTGCAATGATGATGTGGTGTACCCCAACACTAAGTTGGATTCCACACCTTCCACTTTGCAAACACAAAAGAATTTAACTGTTTGTTTGACTTCTACTGATGGGAGTACCATTGATTTCCTTGGATGTGATAGTTACTTGGAGAGTTTGGAACTTAATATGCCTTTACTTCACTTGAAATCTCTCCATGTTTCTATATTTGGATGGGATACTGCTGTTTGCTCAGATCCTTTGTAGGCACATTCTTGGAAAGGTCTTCGAAGGAACCAATATCCACCTTACATCCTTGGACCTCTTCCGATTGATCCTGAGCCACCTCCACCAAGGAAATCCAATACGGGAGAAGTTGTTTTTAAAGACAAATGCATGATTCTCATCAGGGATGAGAACTTCTCCTTCAAACGACTCAAGATTCTCTATCACAGGTTGTCTCTTTCCTCACTTGTTTTCTTCCTATTTTCTATGATTATTTGAACTTACATGTGTGTGAGGAAGATAAGTGTGGGGGAAGGACACAAACCAGTAGAAAAAAGTAGAAGTAGTGTAGTTTAGTACAATAAAAACCCCCTTTGTATGCTTTGCATCATTTGTGGCCACTACCCTACTTAATTACCATTGTGCCTTGAAATTCCATTTGCTAAGCACTCTCTTTAGAGTTGCTTTACACATTGAGGACAATGTGGTGATTAACTGTGGGGGAGGGGAATACATTTTGAATCCCATTAATTGGTTGTTTTTAAATGAGAAATGCCTTAAACTAGAAAATTTTTCAAAAATGTTTCAAGAATGACTTGCCTTGATGCATTTTCTAAGTGGTAAAGGGTCACATTTGCCACTTTGGAATGTGATTTGTGAGAAATTCTTTGAACTTTCATGATTTCTAGTGTTTTGGCAAATTTTGAAACCATGATTTGCTCTTCAAGTAAATGGGGAGAAAAATAAACCCACAATTGGATTTTTGTTAACTCCTTGTTTTGATAAAGAAAGTTTCCACATCATTAATGCTTTTAAGAGTTGCGCATTCTTATAATTGATTGCAATATTTTGATTAATTGTGTTTGCAATGTTAGTATTCGAATTAGTTAAGTGAATGCAATGTGGTTAGCTTCCTATGCAATTGATTGTGTTAGAGTGAGCATTAAAGAGAAACCTTGCTGGAAGGTTAATTGAGCCTTGAATTCTTTCCATGTGTGCATGTTTACTTAGTCTTTCACCTTCTAGAACTTGTTTCTACTCTTTTTCGAAGCGGCATTTACTTTAGTGTAATGGAAATGAAAGAGGCATTCAATTCTAAACCCTTTCACCCAAACACAAGCCCTCATTCATTACCATTTGTTTACCCTTTTGAGCCATTCCTATGTTGTTTGCATGTTATTTTATTCATAGTGTTCATAGTATTCTAAAATCAAAGTGATTTGCCAATAGAAAGTTGAACAATGTGTATATTGAAATGCCATGTATATACAAAAAAAAAGAGGAAAAAAAAGAGAAAGAAAGGAAAAAAGGAGAGAATTTAGTTTAAAAATAAAAAAAATTGTATATAGTTAAAAAAAACAAAGAAAAAAAAGAAGGAAGAAAAGAAAAAAAAAGAGAAAGAGAGAAAGAAAAGCAAAAGAAATATTAAGAAGGCATTTGTTCATGATTTAGAAAAAGAATTGGCAAAAGATTATCAAGTTATTTAGATGCTATGAATTTATTCATTAACTTAGAATTGCATATCAACATTTCCTTCTTCTGTTTAATTCATTTCATCTAACCTTCATCCATCATTACAAGCCTTTAAAGCCCTCTTGATTCATTGCATCAAGTGCTATTAGTTGTGGAGAAGTTAGAGTTGTTACAAGCCTATGGTAAGGTGTTAATTAAGTGAGCTAGAGTGAAGTTACCCCAATAAAGTGAGATGAGTTAAACACTAATAGCTTAAGAGTCCCTTGTGGTTCATTTTAATATTTTGGATTGTGTGGTTAGCTAATTTCTTTGCATTGTTTGACTATGAATAGTGTTGACTTGAGAAATTTGATTAATTGATCCATTGCTTTTTAATTATGAAATTGTTCATCTTTCAAATGCATTAGTGATTTAAATTTAGAAACTTGTACTTCATTGCCTTTGTTCAGGAGTACAAAGGTCTAAGTGTGGGGGAATTGATTGAACCATATTTTTATATGAATTTTCCATGTTTAATTTGGGATTTTAATGTATTTTCTGGGACATTATTGCATTATTAAGCATTAATTTTGGTTAGGGACAATTATTTTGAATTAATGGGAATTAGGAGCAAAAATGGTCAAAATTTATTAATTATGTTTTTATACAATTGTCCCTTGAACTTTTGATGTTACTTGAGCTTAAACTTGCATTGTAGGTGTGAAGGAAGAAATTTTGAGATATGGAGGGCCAGAATTAATATTTTGAACCTTGGGTAAAATCACAAAAAAGGGCCCAATAATATTGTAAAAATTACAAAGAATGAAGGAAAGAGGCCAGAAAAAAATACATAAAAGTACCCTAGAATTTCAGAAATTTTAGTTCAGCCATTATTGTTTCAAAAAGTTTCATCTAAGTCCCTCCAGAGAAGTTTTCATCTTTTCACTGAAGTCCCTGGTCAAAACTTGCGTTTTGACTAGGGTTACTATTCCCATTTCTGCATCAGAAGAACTGAGCCCAGATCCGAGACGGAGGCGAGAATGGAGATCCGAAGCTCTGTGTTGAGATCATTGCGTAGCAGACTAGGGCCACTTTGTGTTGGGCTTGTTGCATCTGAAGCTGAAAACGAAGGCCCAGTATTGAAACAGACCCGAGAGTGATTTGAGAACAGAAACAAGAGGACCTGGTGGATATGGCTGATGGATATGCAGCAACCCGATACAGATAGAGCTGGGAGTGATATTTAGAGCTGAGCGCCGCACAAGCATGGGATGACCAGCGAGGACCTGGATTGCAGATCATCATCATCGAGTCATCTTCATTTGCTTCCTTCCTGCCTCTTCTTTGGTCGCCGGCGGCGACCATCATCTTCTTCACCATAGCCGCCGGCGACCACTTCTCCCAACACCGTGGAGCTTCAGTGTCTCGGTAAAGAGAGCTAGAGAGGATCGGGGTAACTGAACCAGAGGCGAGAGCTAAGAGTTGGAGTCACCGGAGGAAGCTTAAACCATCAACAACACCACCGTTGTCGCCATCATCTCGGTCCTTTAAGTCCTTCTCCTTCCAGAGCTACAACCGTCGACTCTACCTCATTAAATTACCATCACTAAAGCTGCATAATCCTATTCCATCGGTCTCCTCTCTGTCTTAAACCACTCTGCCTTCATAGTCTATCATTTCAGGTGAGCCTAATCCTCTCACACCTTCCATTATTCACAGATCGTAGCATCTTCCTCTATTCGGATATTACCACGAGCTGAGGCTCATCTGAATTTTCTGGGTTCATATTTGGCCATCAATTCAGTCCAGACCGTGGCACTCTCTGCTTTATTTTGTGTTGCAATTTCAACCCCTGAGCTTAATTGGTTTCGTGTTAATTGGGTAATTGAATCAGTGGTATATATGGCTGAATGTTTGAATCTGAGAATGATTATATTTCTTGAATCCATGGCTGTGAGTGGTTGATTTCCTTAGCTCTTGGAGATGACTTGAGCTCACATATGCTTCAAAGGGGAGTTTATTTTATCTATAGCTCATTATATTTGTGATTTCTTAGGTTTAAGAATTCATTTATGTAATGAGACTATGATTTTAGTTACAATTTTTATGAATTGAGTTGTTGTGATTTGGAATTTGTAATGAGGATTTGTGATCATCAATATATATGGTTATATATATGTTTATCTATGATTCTATTGTTTCTTTCTATTTTACATGGTATTTTTGGATTGTTTGATTAAATTGGAATTGTAGTTGAACCTAAATGCATTGTTATTCCATAGTCACTCTCTAAGAGATTTTAATAATGCTTAAATAAATGAGTTCATGAGTTTAAGCATTAGACTCAATGGTAATTGGGGTTTGATATATTAGAAAACTTAGAGAAACTCATTACACTAAGAAGGCTTAATAGCATTTCAAGAGTAGGGCTTCCTCTCTTGTGATGCTAGACTCATTGGTTAATGAGGTTTGTTATATTAGACACTTAGTGTATTAATTCCCCAAATATTTTAATTTAGCAAGGATAGTCATTGAAAATCATTTTCAAGAGCATCTTCATCATTTGCATTCTTAACCCATTTCCATTCCATATCAATTTTATTCCAAAAATCCAAAAAATATTAGTTTTAAAAGCATTTTAGTTTAATTGTAACTTAGTTGTTAGATAAAAAGATAAAAACCATTTTTAACTCATTTCATGTCAATTATTGCACTTAGTTTCTAGTTAATTAATAAAAGGCTCTTCGAGAGACGATTCGGGATTGCACCATATATTGCGATCCTTGGTTATTTTTGAAGAGGTTACCAAGGCAAAAAGCCGACAAAGCCTTATTTCTTCAAGGTACCCACACTTTCTTGGGTCCTTTGTGGTTAGTATGCATTACTCTTGGTACCCGCGTCCCCTTCAGAACCCATTTATACGTACCAATGACATGTCCTTTTCTAAAATAACATGATGAAGTATAATGTCCTTTCCTATTACAGTAACTACATGATGCAAATAGATTTGATGTATGCACATAGTTCTTAAAATATTTGAGATAAGTCTTACTGCCCTTTCTCTTCTTTCCTTTATTTTTATCTTGATCAAACTTATATCCAATTCCAGATTTATCAAGGGGAGCTATTTGAGATTTTAGAATAACTTTAAGAGTTTCACTTCCTTTAGTAAATCTTTCCACAATTTTTTAAATCATTTATTTTCTTGTCTTTTTCTTCACACACTGCACATGATAATATGATAGTACTTTCTAACTCTTTTACTTTCTTCTTATGACTAACCATTTCTTTAGCTACCTTAATGAATTCAGTATGCAATACATTATATTCAAATAATATCTCATCATAAGTAGGTTTAGAGTCACTTACCTTGAAATCCGATTCTTCTTCCTTGGCCACTAAGCATAGATTTGCAGCTTAGTCATTGTCACTTTCTTCATCTGACGAGCTATTACCCCATATAGATGATATGTATGCTTTCTTTTTCTACTTCTTATTGTCTTTGTTTTTGAAGAATTTATATTTGATGTGTCCAGGCTTTCCACATTTGTAGCATACTATCTGTTACTCCTTGTTTTCTTTCTTGCTTGGTCCACCTTAGTAATTCTTGAAATTCTTTTGGCCTCTTCTATAGAACTTCTTGAATTTCCTCATGATCATTCCCATATCATCATCATCAAGGACGTCTTCATTTTTCGAAGACTCATCTTCCTAGATGACTTTAAGAGCAACTCCTCTTTTCTTTTTATCATCGAACTCTTCTAGTTCCTTCTTGAACATTAACTTTCCTTCATACTCAGAAGGGCTAGCAAAGAGTGCAGCTATGGATCTCATTGACTCTTCTTTAGCTTCTTCGATAGCTGTTACCTTCGCTTCCCATTCTTTAGTAAGAATGTTAAGGATTTTTCTTACCTGGGAATTTTGATCAAATCTTTTCCCAAGTGTCGATAGTTGATTAACAAGATGAGTATATCTAAGTTTGAATTCTGAGATTCTTTCTCTAGGTTTCGTCCGAAACAGATCATACTCTATAATAAGAGTATTGACTCTATTTTCTTTGATTCCAGATGTACCTTTGTGAGCAATCTCAAGAGCATCCTATATATCTTTGACTGTTGGTAGTGTGCAAATTCAGAAATATCCTTTTTGACTGAGGGCATTTTGTATCATTAAAATTGCTTTACTGTTTAACATTACTAACCTCTTGTCATTTTTGTCAAACTCCTCTTAGGCTCTTTTTCATGACTCTATCTTTGATTTTCTTGGAACATAGTCACTATCTTGAATTACATTTCATAGACCGTATTCATTAGCCATCACGAACACTCTGAACTTAGCTTTCTAGAACAAAAAATGTTCTCTAGGAAAACCAGGAGGTCTAGTGATAGAAGCTCCATTTGGAAGGATGTTCTCCCTTATTGTTGCCATTTACTGGATCCTTCTCAACTTGTTAGGCTCTTTAGAGAAGACTTTGCTCTGATACCAAATGAAAGAGACAAGCTTCAGCTAAAAGGGGTGTGAATTGGGTGATGTGATAAATTTTTCAGTTGATATGGTGATATGAAACTAACTATAGATAGAGTAGAGTTGAGAAGATTAGCACACAGAGAGTTATACTAGTTCGGCCCAAAATTCAGGCCTACGTCCTATCCTCAGAGATCAAGACCTACTAAGATTTTCACTATTCTTCCAAGATTCAGTGGGCTCTCGGAACGCCGCAAGACAATAATCGTCCTTGAATGGACTATGAGCTGAAATATTCTAATACCTAGAAATTTCTCTCCCCCTTACGATAAGTCTTAGGTGCAGAAACAAACCTATGACCTTTCTCTCTTGCTTACATATACAAGACTTATGAGTAGCAATGTTCTCTCCTACTTACACCCCTGTAACTCTTATGACCAGCAACATTCTTTACGACTTGTACCTTGTAAGTCTTATGAGCAGAAAGTCCTGCTAGGAATTCTCTCAACTGCTTCTCTCGTGAGGATATCTACCTTGTAACCCCCTCACCGTAAATACATCCGGATTACGAAATTTAAATGAAATAGAGACCAATAAGATGGTTTAACAATTTATAATCCCTCATCCAAGAGATGGGGCATTCGAAAAATCATTTCAAAACTTATATATTCCTGGTCTCACATTCATGTACGGATATAACTACTTGAGAAATCAGAGTACATAATAAATATCAAAGTGCGGAAACTAAAATCCCGGCAACCCCGGGTTACTTACATAAATAATATGGGTTTTATATTTCCCAACAACGGGGATTACACGATCGAAATAATCATTTACGTCAATTTACACTTTGGCAATCCCAAATCCAAAGTAAGGATAACCAACTATCCCAAAAATCCCTAATGTCCCTAAGAGACCCTAACCACTACGGGTTGGTCGCTTCTCCTTCGAGCCACTTGCCCTGCCTGAAAAGGGTAGTCATATGGAGGAATGAGATTCTTGAGAATCCCAGAGCAACAACTCACTCATACAATATATAAACACAAAGCATGTAATGTATCATGTTCACCAACATCATCAGCAACACAATGATCCATAGCTCGCGCCACAGACGACAGCACTCACGGCTGTATCACAATGCACTATGCCCGCTTACGCGGTAATCACAATGACAGCTTTCGCTGCAAACACTATGCCCGCTCGCGCGGTAATCACTATGCACAACGCCCGCTTTCGCGGTGAACACTATGTAGCAGCAACTCAAAGCACAAAGCACCACAAAGCATCTCAAAGCACAATGTATCACTAAGCATCTCCAGACACCATGCATCACAAGGCACAATGCTCCACAGTACACAAAGCTCCACAACGTATCTCAATGCATCTCGAAGCAGCAACAGCACACAATGCATGATAGGCAAACATACAATACATTTACATAAAGTATAAGAGAGAGGTCGCTACCTGAATCTTTCCTGATAATCTTTGGCACAGTGGGCTCACGCGTTCGACAGATGTCAAATCCTATTCAAATTAGGGACACTTGATCAATTTCTTTTCCATAATCATATTTCAACAATACTCTAGGTTGGTTATCGTTTAGGACTCTTTAGGTGACTAAA
This sequence comes from Inga leiocalycina, assembly GCA_963242795.1. Lineage (NCBI taxonomy): Eukaryota > Viridiplantae > Streptophyta > Magnoliopsida > Fabales > Fabaceae > Inga > Inga leiocalycina. Next base: position 38,423,998 of record OY725331.1, read on the forward strand.
ATAGGCCTAAACATATGCCTAAAGGGTTGGAAGAACCTACCCAAAAGACCCCTTACTCGAAGGCAAAAACACAGATTTTTGGTCATCTCACTCGAGCACAGATGCTCTCACTCGAGCACAAGTACGGACATCACTCGAGCACAAGTGCGAGTGAGACCGCGAGTGAGCACCCGAGAGCACAAAGACACTTGCAGGAACTGGCTCACTCGAGCACAAATCCTCACTCGAGCACAAGGCTAAATGCCTCACTCGAGTACCCGCGAGAGAAACTCAGAAAGTGAGGACCCGAGAGTACACACAATGCTCTCCAAGACCAGGATCCCTCGAGCACACCCCTCTCACCCGCGAGCACACCCGCGAGCACACACCTCACACCCGCGAGTGAGAAGGCACTCTCGAGCACCTTACTCGCGAGTGAGAACCCGCAAGCACAACTCGCACCAGAAGCACAGCCTCACTCGAGCACAAAGCGATGTGCTCGAGCAGTGTTCATAGAAAACCCAGGCAACTCGAAGCACAAAGGGAAAAACTTGCGCATCACTCGAGCACGTTCTTCCTCTGCTCGAGTGATGTGTATCAGAGACCCAAAAGTGCAGAAAACCAGAAAACGCCAGATGGTCAAAATCACTTCCAAATGGTTCCCAAACTCTTCCCAATGCTCTCACACTCTAAGCACCAACTAGGGAACACAATGGCAACACCAAAAACACCCCAAAACTCAATTTGACCACAATCAAACACTAAGGTCTCTAAGATACACATTACCCAAATTTCATCCAAACTCATTCCAACATTCCAGATCATATTCAATACTCAATTAACTCCATAGTACATCATTTCCAATTATAAATCACAATGAACTTCATATCTCCAAAAATAGGCATATTTAGGGCAAAATTCCAGATTTGACTAAACTTAGCCAAAAATCATAGACAATATATCAAAATGCTCTAAATGCCTACCTCTTCCCTTTGCTCAATCCAGAATCTTGTTTCTCCAACTTTAAATTTCGGCCAAAATCCCAATCTACACCATTCAAGGCTCTACAATCATTACCATAAAGCTCTCATTGAGATGAACAATGTTAGAGAAGAGGATTGGAGCAAAGGATAATCACAACTCACCAAAATCAAAGCTTTTCTTCTTCCTCTACTTGTTTGTCCAGCGCCCAAAATGGAGGAAAGAGAGATGAGGAGATGCAATGATGATGATGAAGCACATCACCCTCCCTTGCCCATGCCTCCAACCGAATAGGAGAGAGAAAATGAGAGAAAAGTGAGGTTTTGTCCTCTAGTGCCATATCCAATGGTCCAACTTAAGCCACATGTCATCATCATAAGCACTCCCTCAAAAGCTCACATAACCGCAAAGCACAGGATTCCGACCCACGGTCAAGGAATCACAACCCTTGATCTTATACACCACATGTATACATACAAGATTCACATTACATTAACTCAAAAGCGCCTAATTACACTAATCTCAATGATTATCAGAGTTATCAGTCCTAATCACAAATCGGGATATTACAATTCTCCCCCTGTCAAATAAATTTCGTCCTCGAAATTTCTACTCCCCTTGAGCCATAAACTCCGGATATCGCCTTCGCATATCTTCTTCCGTTTCCCAAGTTGCTTCCCGCTGAGTCATACCCTTCCAGATCACTTTCACATAAGGAATACTCCGGTGTCTGAGCCGACGTTCTTCTCGTTCAATAATTTGCTCTGGCTCCACCGCATACGTGAAGTTATCTCGCAACTCCACATTCTCATACTCAACGACATGAGATGGATCCGGTTGGTACTTCTTCAATTGAGAAACATGAAACACATCATGGAGTCTGCTCAAGCTCGGAGGTAGGGCTATACGATAAGCAACAGGCCCAATCCTATCAAGGATCTCAAAAGGACCTATATACCTCGGGCTCAACTTCTTTCTCTTTATAGCTCGCCCAATACCGGTGACAGGTGATATTCTCATAAATACATGGTCACCAACTTCAAACTCTAGAGGCCTTCTCCTCTTGTCTGCATAACTCTTCTGCCGACTCTGAGCTGCAAGAAGCCTCTTACGAATGATTCGAATCTGGGCTGAGGTTTGATCCACAAGATCCGGCCCATAGAGTTTCCTCTCGGACAACTCATTCCAACACAATGGCGATTGGCATTTTCTCCCATACAACGCTTCATACGGCGCCATCTGAATGCTCGCATGATAGCTATTGTTATAGGCAAACTCCGCAAGTGGAAGAAAACAGTCCCAACTCCCTTTGAAGTCAAGAACACATGCCCGCAACATATCCTCTAAGGTTTGAATAGTCCTCTCTGACTGACCGTCTGTCTGAGGATGATAGGCTGTACTGAATCTCAACTGAGTACCCAGTGCCTCATGCAACGCCTTCCAGAATCTCGAAGTGAAACGAGGATCTCGATCAGAGATGATATTCCTCGGTATGCCATGGAGCTTCACAATTTCACGAACATAAATCTCTGCTAGCTTGTCCGGAGAGTAACTAGCCTTGATCGGTAGGAAGTGCGCCGACTTCGTTAACCGGTCCACAATGACCCAGATCGCATCATAATTCCTGATCTTGGGCAATCCCACAACAAGATCCATGGTCACACTTTCCCATTTCCATTCCGGAATTTCAGGACTCTGCAACAATCCAGGCGGTCTTTGGTGCTCAATCTTTACTTTCTGACATGTGAGACACCTCGCCACATATTTCGTCACATCACTCTTCATACCCTGCCACCAATACTCAGATTTCAAGTTATGGTACATTTTGGTCATACCAGGATGAAGAGTATATTGGCTCTTATGCGCCTCATCTAAGATCTTCTGTCTCAACTCCGCCTTAAGTGGAATACAAATTCTCTTCTGATAACGAACCAATCCACTAGGCGACACATCATAGCCCTGAGCTTCACCACGCTCTATTCTGGCTAGATTACGCTGAATCCAGTCATCTTGCCTCTGAGCTTCTTCAATCTCAGCTCTCAAATCACTTTCCCCTTGGGAAACATTATAGTTGGCACAGATGATCTGGTTCGACAGATTCATATCACGAAAATCAGCAATCAACTTCCCCTCGTGTATCATCATAGCCGCCACAACTACAGTTTTTCGACTAAGAGCATCAGCGACTACATTTGCCTTACCCGGATGATATTTTATTTCCAGGTTGTAGTCCTTAAGCAATTCCATCCAGCGTCGTTGTCTCATATTCAATTCTTTCTGATCATACAGATATTTGAGACTCTTGTGGTCGCAGTACAGTTCCACAGTCACACCATACAGGTAATGACGCCAAATCTTCAATGCAAACACTATGGCCGCAAGCTCTAGATCATGCGTGGGATAGTTCAATTCATGAGGTTTGAGCTGTCGAGAGGCATAGGCCACCACACGTCCCTGCTGCATAAGGACACACCCTAATCCCTGCCCACTGGCATCAGAATACACAACATATGTCAAACTGGGATCGGGCAAAATCAACACAGGTGCCGTAGTCAACCTCTGTTTCAGCTCCACAAAGCAATTATCATAATGTTCATCCCATACAAATGGCTGATCTTTTCTCGTGAGCTTGGTCATCGGCAACGCAATACGGGAGAAATCCTGAATGAATCTCCGATAATAACCAGCAAGACCCAGAAAACTGCGTATTTCAGCCACGGATTCTGGCCTCTTCCAGTTCAGTACTGCTTCCACTTTACTAGGATCCACAGCGACCCCACCTTGCGAGATAACATGGCCTAGGAATCTCACTTCCGATAGCCAAAACTCGCACTTACTCAATTTAGCATAGAGTTGTTTTTCACGCAATGTATTCAACACAATTCTCAAATGATGCTCATGCTCTTCTCTACTCTTAGAGTATATCAAAATATCGTCGATGAATACCACGACGAACTGATCCAGATATTGACGAAAGATACGGTTCATGTAATCCATGAAAACCGCAGGCGCATTGGTTAACCTAAATGGCATCACTAAGAACTCATAATGACCATATCTGGTCCGGAAAGCAGTCTTCGGAACATCTTCCGCTTTCACACGCAGCTGATGATACCCCGACCTTAGATCGATTTTCGAAAACACACATGAACCAGATAGTTGATCTAATAGGTCATCAATTCTCGGGAGAGGGTACTTATTCTTGACGGTAACCTTATTCAACTCTCTATAGTCGATGCACAACCGAAGACTCCCGTCTTTCTTTTTCACAAACAAAACTGGAGCACCCCAAGGCGACACACTGGGTCTAATAAACCCTTTCTCAAGCAAATCCTCAATCTGCTTTTTCAACTCAGCCATTTCATTTGGAGCCATACGATATGGGGCTTTGGATATCGAACCCGCTCCAGGCACAATGTCAATCGGAAATTGAATTTCCCTTTCCGGAGGTAATCCATTTAGATCATCTGGAAAAACCTCAGGGAATCCATCCACTATGGGTATATTACTCAAAGTTTCACTGGTTTCTCCTTGTATAGAAAAGAAAACCATATACCCCTGACAACCCTTTTGCAAATACTTCTCAGCCTTAGCTGTCGAAAGAAAATTCAAACCGGCATTTTCGCCCTCAATGCTCTGAGAAACAGGATACACTATCCTTCTGTTCCCACAATCTAACAACACATTATTCACTCTCAACCAATCAAAACCCAAGATGACTTCTAACTGGCAGAGCGGTAAACAGATCAAATCTATCACAGACTCATAACCGTCTACGGTTATAACACAATTTAAGCAGGCTTCCGTGGTCACAGCCTTAACACCCATCGGTGTAGACACAATCAAATCGAATGGCAACCTATGCACATTCACTCCCAGACGCTCTACACAAGCATAAGCAATAAAAGAGTGACTTGCACCCGAATCAAATAACGCTTGTAACTCAATGCCATGGATAAGGACTTTACCTTGTATCAGCTCTGGGGATTTCCGGGCTTCCTCATGAGTCATAGCAAATACTCGGCCCTGAGTCCTCTGTCTCTGCTCTGGTCGTGACTGTTTGCACTCAACAGATGTATGCCCCACTTGCTTACAATTGAAGCAAATCACCCGACCATCACACGTCTTGCCATGATGTGGCTGGTTGCAACGAGGACATGTCCATACACTAGGAGTTCTCTGCTGATCACGACTCCAAGATTGATAAGGCTTCTTACTACCCCCTCTAAATGAAGAGGATGATCCTGAGCCCTTCCGCTTCTGAGAAGCACCGCCCTTACTAGACTCACTATGACTACCACCAGCCTTAGCCGGATATAACTCTCTAAGATTGCTCTCAGTGATCCGACATTCTTCAACGGCCTTGTTGAATTTGGAAAACTGATGGGTGGCTAGTCTCTTTCTCATATCACGCCTTAAACCCCGAATTAACATGTCCGAACTCAACTCCTCATCATCCATTTTCTGAAGATAAGAAGAATATCAGGATAGGCGGGTAAACCGGGACAAATATTCATCGAAAGACTCCGCGTCCCCTTGCTTGATATTCAGAAATTCGGTTTCTTTCTCAAGCCTCACTGACTTAGGAAAATATTTCTCGTTGAAGTGTTGTTGGAACACCTCCCAGGTCAATGGCTCATTCTTTAAACGCAGTGCCAAGGCAATATTACGCCACCAACGATCGGCATCGCCTTCAAGCTTGTACACCGCCAACTTGGCTTTCACTTCGGAGGGACACACTAAGACTTCGAAAATCTTCTCAAGACGGTGTAGCCAATCTTCAGCCGCCTGAGGATCAAACTTCCCTTTAAATGCCGGAGGTAGTTGTTTGCAGAATTTGGAGACCCAATACTCAAGGTCTCGTTCCTCCCTGACCGACTTTCCATGCGGCCTTGGATCTACTTCCGCATGAGGAGGCGATTCAAGCGATCATGCCGACCCTTCAGCAGTATCTTCCCGTCTAGTCTTCTCTCGGGTTTCCCCTCGAGTTCCTTCTTGAGTAGACTGGCCTCTACCCTCATTGTTCTTGGCTTTCTCAGCTCTGAGCTCTTCTCTAAGCTCCGTAATCATATCCCTCTGATCCTTTATCAAGCCCATTAACTCTTGCATAGGATCCGGTGGATTGTCATTGACCAACTCCACATCGGGATTTTCTTGTTGTCCTCTGGGGCGACCTTTTGTTGTTCTTTTCATTCTACAAAGAACTCACCCCATTAATCCAACAATCATAGTATCCACATAACTCTACAAAGTACATATATCCACATAATCAAACAGATATATGCATACGTCACGTATTCACAGATGGGTTTCGATTATCACTAAGATTGCACTATGGGAGCTATCCCAGCAAACTCTACCCTTGCCAGGAACCACCGCTCTGATACCAAAAATGTAACCCCCTCACCGTAAATACATCCGGATTACGAAATTTAAATGAAATAGAGACCAATAAGATGGTTTAACAATTTATAATCCCTCATCCAAGAGATGGGGCGTTCGAAAAATCATTTCAAAACTTATATATTCCTGGTCTCACATTCATGTACGGATATAACTACTTGAGAAATCAGAGTACATAATAAATATCAAAGTGCGGAAACTAAAATCCCGGCAACCCCGGGTTACTTACATAAATAATATGGGTTTTATATTTCCCAACAACGGGGATTACACGATCGAAATAATCATTTACGTCAATTTACACTTTGGCAATCCCAAATCCAAAGTAAGGATAACCAACTATCCCAAAAATCCCTAATGTCCCTAAGAGACCCTAACCACTACGGGTTGGTCGCTTCTCCTTCGAGCCACTTGCCCTGCCTGAAAAGGGTAGTCATATGGAGGAATGAGATTCTTGAGAATCCCAGAGCAACAACTCACTCATACAATATATAAACACAAAGCATGTAATGTATCATGTTCACCAACATCATCAGCAACACAATGATCCATAGCTCGCGCCACAGACGACAGCACTCACGGCTGTATCACAATGCACTATGCCCGCTTACGCGGTAATCACAATGACAGCTTTCGCTGCAAACACTATGCCCGCTCGCGCGGTAATCACTATGCACAACGCCCGCTTTCGCGGTGAACACTATGTAGCAGCAACTCAAAGCACAAAGCACCACAAAGCATCTCAAAGCACAATGTATCACTAAGCATCTCCAGACACCATGCATCACAAGGCACAATGCTCCACAGTACACAAAGCTCCACAACGTATCTCAATGCATCTCGAAGCAGCAACAGCACACAATGCATGATAGGCAAACATACAATACATTTACATAAAGTATAAGAGAGAGGTCGCTACCTGAATCTTTCCTGATAATCTTTGGCACAGTGGGCTCACGCGTTCGACAGATGTCAAATCCTATTCAAATTAGGGACACTTGATCAATTTCTTTTCCATAATCATATTTCAACAATACTCTAGGTTGGTTATCGTTTAGGACTCTTTAGGTGACTAAAATAGGCCTAAACATATGCCTAAAGGGTTGGAAGAACCTACCCAAAAGACCCCTTACTCGAAGGCAAAAACACAGATTTTTGGTCATCTCACTCGAGCACAGATGCTCTCACTCGAGCACAAGTACGGACATCACTCGAGCACAAGTGCGAGTGAGACCGCGAGTGAGCACCCGAGAGCACAAAGACACTTGCAGGAACTGGCTCACTCGAGCACAAATCCTCACTCGAGCACAAGGCTAAATGCCTCACTCGAGTACCCGCGAGAGAAACTCAGAAAGTGAGGACCCGAGAGTACACACAATGCTCTCCAAGACCAGGATCCCTCGAGCACACCCCTCTCACCCGCGAGCACACCCGCGAGCACACACCTCACACCCGCGAGTGAGAAGGCACTCTCGAGCACCTTACTCGCGAGTGAGAACCCGCAAGCACAACTCGCACCAGAAGCACAGCCTCACTCGAGCACAAAGCGATGTGCTCGAGCAGTGTTCATAGAAAACCCAGGCAACTCGAAGCACAAAGGGAAAAACTTGCGCATCACTCGAGCACGTTCTTCCTCTGCTCGAGTGATGTGTATCAGAGACCCAAAAGTGCAGAAAACCAGAAAACGCCAGATGGTCAAAATCACTTCCAAATGGTTCCCAAACTCTTCCCAATGCTCTCACACTCTAAGCACCAACTAGGGAACACAATGGCAACACCAAAAACACCCCAAAACTCAATTTGACCACAATCAAACACTAAGGTCTCTAAGATACACATTACCCAAATTTCATCCAAACTCATTCCAACATTCCAGATCATATTCAATACTCAATTAACTCCATAGTACATCATTTCCAATTATAAATCACAATGAACTTCATATCTCCAAAAATAGGCATATTTAGGGCAAAATTCCAGATTTGACTAAACTTAGCCAAAAATCATAGACAATATATCAAAATGCTCTAAATGCCTACCTCTTCCCTTTGCTCAATCCAGAATCTTGTTTCTCCAACTTTAAATTTCGGCCAAAATCCCAATCTACACCATTCAAGGCTCTACAATCATCACCATAAAGCTCTCATTGAGATGAACAATGTTAGAGAAGAGGATTGGAGCAAAGGATAATCACAACTCACCAAAATCAAAGCTTTTCTTCTTCCTCTACTTGTTTGTCCAGCGCCCAAAATGGAGGAAAGAGAGATGAGGAGATGCAATGATGATGATGAAGCACATCACCCTCCCTTGCCCATGCCTCCAACCGAATAGGAGAGAGAAAATGAGAGAAAAGTGAGGTTTTGTCCTCTAGTGCCATATCCAATGGTCCAACTTAAGCCACATGTCATCATCATAAGCACTCCCTCAAAAGCTCACATAACCGCAAAGCACAGGATTCCGACCCACGGTCAAGGAATCACAACCCTTGATCTTATACACCACATGTATACATACAAGATTCACATTACATTAACTCAAAAGCGCCTAATTACACTAATCTCAATGATTATCAGAGTTATCAGTCCTAATCACAAATCGGGATATTACATACCTTCTCAAGGTCCCTTTACCTTGAGATCAAATGAGAATATGATTTGAAAATGTATACAAACTCTCTCACAGAGCAAATATAATAAACACTGAAGTACAATATGAATATAGAGAAAATATGAATAACAGAGACTCGTGAATTTGCTTGTGTGTATTCTTGTTCTAAGTTCTTGTCTTTGATGGTCTCTAAAACTCTGTATTTATAGTAAGTTGATTTTTTTCATTGAATAATAGTCATTGTGGAGCGGAGCGTTTCATTGTAGAACATCATGCGTACGTTTAAAATCTTTGAACAAGATATCGTGATAGGTACGTGGTTAGTTAGTTGTAATGATTCTGTCCGCCGTTGTTTGACTTTCTTTGTGTATTTCTAATTCAAACAATCAAACTCCTATTTCACACTTGAAATATATGTTAAATGATGTTAAATAATAATAACAAGTGAAATAGAATGAATAAATAACATTAAACCATATTCGGATTGATCGCTGTAAGTCTGTTGTGTGTTGGCTTTTGACAGAGCATCACCGAGTGTAACATCATATTTTTTCTTCTCCTTCAGCTTTTTAGTTGTACTTCCAAGCAAAAAGAAAAAGTGCATTTTCTCACTTGCGAGTGATGTGGGTTCTCACTCGAGTGCATCTTGTCTCACTCGAGTGCACGTGTATTTTGCACTCTGAACTCACGTCTTCGGACAACATGCAGTCTATTTTTCATGAGTGTGATTTTGCACTTGCAGGTGATATGGGCCCTCACTCGGGTGACAAAGTCTCACTCGAGTGCTTGTCTTCATTTCAGCTTCAGGCTTTGCTTCTGGACTGCACTTGCACCATTTTTCACAAGAGTGTGTTTTAGTACTCACGGGTGTTGCTCCATCACTCGAGTACCAAAGCCATTGCTCGAGTGCACTTCTCACTTTAAGTTTTCCTTGCTCTAGGGTAAGCACTTCTTGTACCACACTTTGCAGGACTCGAGTGATTTTGAGGCTATCACTTGAGTATTGAGTCTATGCTCGAGTGCAACGATCATTTCCTATCTCTGATATTGCTGTCTATCAAACACTTGCGCAAGTGTACCTTCATGCTTGAGTGCAAATCACATCATCACTTGAGTGCTACATCCATCACTCAAGTTGTTCTGGTATTTTCAGCTAAAGACTGCTTCTATCAAACACTTTCAGTTCAACACTCACTGTGCTCAAGTGCAAAACTGCTTATCACTTCAGTGCTAGCTTCCATCACTCAAGTGAATCAGTTAAAATCATAGCAATAACCTCTGAACTTTATGAGATGCATTTGGTAACATTTTCAACCATTTTTTAAACTTTCAAAACATGAGTTTCTTACCTCAACACAAAATAATCTTTTGTTATCATCAAAACTTGGAATTTAACAAGTTGGTGCTACTAGCTAATTACTCTTGAACTAATTGGAGCTTTGAATGACAAGGTGATCAAATTTTGGCATCATTGTCGGGTAGCCTAGTCTCCCTGTTTTGGTTAGTCAGTGCTTGAATAAATTTCTTGGATATTAGCTGAATTCTCTAAATTTTCTTTTGGAATAGTTTACAGTGTGAAACTATTCTGTGTGATTGTAATCTTGCATGACCAGATCTAATCATACTGATATTTACCCTATGGATCTCCGTCACTTCATGAGCACTGAAGGGAATTCAGAATTTATATAAAGTGTCAACTCAGTATCCATATTCACACATCCTACGACATTGATGAAAAGGTCCACAGAGAATTCCCAAGTTGGTTTGCACGTCGAATAGTAAATGACCAAGACCGACACTTACCAGATTTCAAAGCTCTCACAATCATCCCGCTTGACCATAGAAGAAGGCTTACTATATACAATGTCAATGGTTTCAAGTTTTGCATGGTTTCACGAGATCAAGGTTTGCTAACCCAAAACTTGGGACTTTATGGCACTTTCGGGACAAGTAGTTATGCGTGTAGTAATGATGGCAATATGCAATTTGGAGGCATCCCTTATTATGGAAAGCTTGTTGACACCATCAAACTAAATTACCAAGGCCATTTTGTCGTAACACTCTTCAAGTGTTCATGGGCAAATACGACAGCGTCAAGGGGCTCACTACTGAAGAATTAGGCATCACATCAGTAAATTTCCCCAGGCTAATTCACACCAGTCAATTTGAAGATGATGAGCATATTATCTTACCTTAGAGGCTCACCAGGTTTATTTTGTAGAGGACGAGAGACATAGAGATTGGAAAATGGAAGTTCACTCATAGCCTTGAGACCTTTATCACTTGGGTGATGGTGATAACATCAACTATGAGAGTGAGCCCTTCCAGCCCGCCAGTTTTGAAAACTTCTTCCTAGATGATGATGAGAATTTACCTCTAGTTAAGTGTGCTTTTATAAGTTATACTTTATTAGCACTTAAGTATAATTTTTGTACAAAATCTTACACTGAACATTAACATTTTCACCACATTTTTTCTTCATGGATGGCATTGACAAATGATTAAAAAATAATCACTTTCATTCTTATAAAGCAATCAATTTATATGTTTTGTTTAAAAATTTTGATTAACATTTATAGTAGTTCTAAACTGTTACAAAACATAACTACTACAAAAACTGCAACCTTAATCGCTACAAACATCTCACTGGATCCCTATAAATACCCCCACCACACCCCATTTCTTACTTCTTCCTATTCTTCCAACCTCTTTTCTCTCTCGTTTTTCATTCTCTTTTTTTGAATGAAATGTTTTTCCTTGCAAGGTATATTAATTTTTTTATGATTATTATTTTATTTTGTTTCTTCATATACTAATTATTTCTTTTCTTCATATATTCAAAGATGTGTTTCTTCCTCCACATTTTCAACATCCCTTCCATAAATAAAGATGTCTTTTCATCTTTCGTTCATCTTCAAGTCCACTTTCATAAAGTCATGATCTTAAATCATGATTACCTCTACATTATATTTCTCAATCATAATCATCATGTTCATACTTAACTAATCAAATCATAGTTATTACTCCCTCCGGTCCTAATTATAGGACAACATTTGAGAGTTGATTTTGGTCTTAATTATAGGACAAAGTTTTAATTTTTGTCAATTTTTTCCCAAAATACCCCCATTGATACTTTCTCAATAATAATGAAACACAATAATAATATTTTTTTAAAAAAATTAAAACAAAATGATCAATCCATATTTTTTTAAAAATAAAGATTAAAAAATTCAACATCAGGGAGAGATTGCTTCATGATAATATTTTTTATGACATTTTGCACATTAGTATGTCGCTTCACATTTTATTGCAATTTCTTTTTCTTTTTTTTTTTGCCAATATTTTATTATAGTTTCTATTATGCTTTATTGTTGATCCTCAAATCTATACGCGACTGGGAATTCTATTCCACAACGCTAGTTTTGCGCATTGCCAAATTTATATTTTTATTCATTATGGGTGCATTGAGCATTATTAAATAAGGGCATTTTAGGAAAATAAATAAGATTAACTAATCTAACTACTATTATTAATTTCTCCGAAGTTAGGTAAATATGTCATATAATTAGGACCGGAGGGAGTATAATTTAAAATGCCATTTATTGTACCACATTTTAAACTATTAATAGATAAATTTAAAGAAAAAATTATTCATAATTTTATTTAATATTTGTACAATATTTTGTAGTGGTTATTGCAACCGCTACCGCTACGAACATTTAAAGTTCAAATTTATATTTCTAAAGCAATAATTTCAAATTTCATTTCACTTTTGTAGTCGTTCTACAACCACGGCAAATGGTGCCAAACATTCAAATTTCATTTTACCTTTGTAGTGGTTCTACAACTGCAACAAATGTTACAACCAAACATTCAAATTTCATTTCACGCCATAACTAAAGTTTGGCAAAATATTTTTGCTCCTTTTGTGTAGCTGTTACTTAACCATTGTAAACAACAATTTTTTTTAAAAAAATTTAGTTACATAAATTTTATATGACATTTGTAGCAATTTTTGAATTGCGATATGCTGCTACAAAGGCTAATCAACAACCGCATATTGTAGTGGTTGCCTAGACCCGTTATAAATGTCACAGCGGTTGGTTTCCCCTACATTAACATTTTCTGGTAACTGCTACAAAACCGTTTGCCATGGTGTTTTTTATTACGGTTTCGCGTATCGTTATTACGCACATTTGTAGTGGTCAAAACTGCTATAATCCCCCAATTTAACAGCTACAAAATAGCGCCTTTTTTGTAGTGACGCCACTCTAGTTGTCGCCCATGAACAATGGTCATTGCCACTTGATCACGGGGGAAGTCATTATTCATCATTTCTTGGTGAGGGTTTTGTTGATCGATCCAATAATTGGCCAAATTCATCATTTCTTGGATTATGGGTAGTTGATTTCTTTATTTTATGTCCATTCTTCATTTCGTTTCAAAATTTATATTATTTGACTATTTTTTTGGGAGACAAGTCTAGCTAGTTGATTATGATAAATATTGAAGTTTTATGGTATTTAAACTACTGGTTCGCGTTAATTGCCTTTAAATCCCTTGTGTTTGATTGATCTGTTGCCTAGAACTTGAGACAATCTTGGGTATTTGAGAATGATGGTGGTCATGTAGTTTAACATTGTTTCATTATTTAACCGCTTTATGCCTGTCGAATTGAAGAGGATGGTATATTGAATCAAATTAGCACAAAAAATCAGAAGTCATTTTTATTTTATAACAAGTCAAATTGGCAATGGCATGATATTTCCCTAGATTCTGTTGCATTTCTATTCTTTAGGTCAAAGTGAAGGACATTTTTGTCTTTCTTGATAACTAATCAACCCAATTAAATTCAGAACCAGTTGCGTAGAAACAACAAACAAGGACTACCTTTGCTCGCAAAGTCTCAAAAAGAGAGAATGAGATCCTCCAAACACAAAATTTGAAAGAAACACTAGAACTAAAATAAAGGACAATCTAATTCCAATTTGATAACTTTAGTTTCTTTGTGGCGTTAATAAAAAAGGTTTTTTGGGTTACTAAATAAAACAATAATTGAAATCTTGACATACTTTGTGTGTGCAATATAATATTATTGGACTTTTATTATTGAACTTTTATGCTAACTTTTATGTTATTATCCCATCATTACCTTTAATAAATATGAGTATATATTAAAGAAAAATAATTATTACTTCTTAAAATTATTAAGGATCAATGACACTTATATATGGATCAAAGGAAATATTTGATAATGGAGTAGAATAGTACTGTTTTTTTTTTTTAAAAAAAAACAAATTCAATCGACTCAACTCCCTAAACGAACGACTCAAAACCTATCTGATAGGTTGAACCTATTTCGAGAACTGTAACATCCCAATTTCTGATTAAGGGCTAATGATAATTATTGAGAATAATTATGTGGGTTATGGCAATAATAACTAATAAGCCATAATTATTGGAAATTGAAAGAGTGAAATTGTTGGGAATTAGTTAGAGATTAATAGAGAAATTAATTACTAGCTAAGAGAAAATGAGATGTGTGATTAAAATGATCAATGGCTAGGATTGATTGTGTAGTGGATCAAGGGGCATAATCATGTGTATGTGTGTGCATGTGAGCCCATGAGAGTTGGAATGAGATGGTGACAAGTGGCATGTGGTGAGCCCTTGGATGAGACAAGAGACACATCACCATCATCTCCATCTCCTCTCTTCTCTCTCTCTCTCGTTTTCTCTCTCTTCTCTTCCTTCCTCCATTTTCGCTGAAGGTGCTTGGGAAAGAGAAAGGAAAAATGGAATATTGAGGTAAGCAAATGGCCTCATTAGCTCAAACTCTCTTCTCTAATGTTAATCCTTGAGTTGAGAGCTTCATTGTGGTGGTTGTAGCTTCTCCATTGGTGGTGATTTGAGGATCACGAAAATATGAAGCTTGGAGAATCAAAGAGTGTCTTTGAGAAAGTGGATAAGGTATGTGAAACCAATCCTTCTATCTATGTTTCATGCCAAATGATTATGTTATGAATTTCTGGAATTATTGCCCTAATTTCGAAAATATGGGTAATGGGTAGTTTGGCATGATATGGCATTGGAAATGGTATATTGGTATGAGTTTTGAATAGATAGAAGGGATTTGGGATTGAAATGTGTGAGGTTAATGATTTTGGAAAATGGATGATTATATTGCCCTAGGCCAAAGCTTGTTAATGGAATGGGATTTTGGTAATTCCATTGATTCCATTGAATTCAGTGAGTGATTTTGTGTGGGAGTAGCTTTGGTAGAGGTTTTGGATCCATTTGGATCATTTGGGCAAGAGTTAGGAAATGTGGCAAGTGTTGCTGCGTTTTCCTAGAATCTGATAGATTCACTCGAGCAGACAGGGGTGTGCTCGAGTGAGGGATGAATGTTGCTCGAGTGAGGAAGAACCTGCTCGAGTGATATGTGAGTTTTCCCTTGTTTTGCTTCGAGTGCACCTGGGTTTTGTGTGCAATGCTCGAGCACATCGCTTTGTGCTCGAGTGAGGGAAGAACATGCTCGAGAGAGAGCATGGTCTGCTCGAGTGAGAGGTGTGTGCTCGCGGGTGTGAGTGGTGTGCTTGAAGGGATCCAGTGCTTGGAGAGCGTTGGGTGCTCTCTGGTTCTCACTTCCTGGATTTCTCTCGCGGGTGCTCGAGTGAGGCTTTTGGCCTTGTGCTCGGGTGAGGATCTGTGCTCGAGTGAGCCAGTTCCTGAAAATGAGAGTTGTGCTCTCGGGTGTTCACTCGCGGTCTCACTTTCTCTTGTGCTCGCGGGTATGGGCAGCGTGCTCGAGTGAGCCCCTTGTGCTTCGAGTGAGCTTGTGCTTCTGGAGTGGGTTTGTGCTCTCGGGCATGTGCTTTCTGTCTCACTTTCTCTTGTGCTCGGGTGTTGTCCGTACCAATGCTCGAGTGAGAGCATTTGTGCTCGAGTGATGTCCGTACTTGTGCTCGAGTGAGAGCTTCTGTGCTCGAGTGAGACAGTGAAAAATATCAAGTTTGAGTGTTCAAAAGGGGATCTTTGGGGATAGTCTTCCAACCCTTTAGAGCTATGGATTAAGGTGTTTGAGGGCACTTAAAGGGCAATAATGATAACCAACCTGAATGTCTAAAAGTTAAGGAATTGGAAAAGGGATTAATCCTATGTCCTTGATCTTGGTTATAGGACTTGATGATTTCCTGAGCGTGAGCAGCCGGATCTGGAGCTTACGTGGAAAGAGTGTAGGGAACTTACCTCTCCTGCATGTATTGATAATTGTATTTGTGTATTGATGCATGTTATTGCTTTGCATGATTATGTGAAACATATGAGAATGATTGTAGCTCTGTTTCTATTATACTATGGCCATGAGTATGTTGTGTGAACATTGAGCATGCGGATATATCATGATGTGAACATGAGTTATTGTGATGCAAGCATGTCATGCATTAAATACTTATCTTGCGTGCATATTGGTATGTGTTTCCTACTGAGATTCCCCAGAATCTCACCCTCCCCTATCAACATTTTAGACAGGGAAGGAAGATTGAGGATGAAGCAAGCATCCAAGGACGAAGAGGACTCGTTTTGGGTGAGAGCTTAGTGTTGGTTATCAATACGTTATTGGGATTGTGTAATTGATTGTATGGATCAGTATTTGAGAATGTATTCGGATAAGTTGTGTAATCCCTATTGAATGAGTTGTATGGGCTATTATGCCTTATGAGAATTGAGCGAAGATATGACCCCGGAATTGTCGGGAATTTATATTGCGTACTCTGATAATTGTATAAATGTAATTTATCTTCGCATAGTAATTATATTCGGAGTGTAAATACGAGACCGGGTTTAAAATGATTTTGAAATGTAATTGTGAAAACCCCGTCTGGTTGATGGGTATATAATTGTTGTTTCGACTTATTGGTCTCTATTTCACGTTAATTGCATAATCCGGATATTAATTACGGCAGGGGGTTATAAGAACTGTACCCAATAAACCTAACAAGATTTCAAAGTTCAAAATTTTGATCAATAAAAGATTGGGGTCAATATTTTTTAATAATTAAAGTAGAGAAACTTTTTAGGTTGGTTTTTATGATGAATCTTTGAAGTGTTTGAGAGTCAACAATGGGTGGTTTGAAATTACGAGTACTAGTAGTGAAAAAGAAATGGCTTGTTTTCTAGTTATAGGAGCCGTCTAAATACCTAACTCCATTGAAATTTGAAACCTTTGAAACTCAACATTTGAATTTATGTTAAATCAAATTAAATGCCTAACTTGTTTGCTTTTTTCCCCTTTGTTAAAGTCATTTACATTCAGGCCTTTGTCTGCTTCACACAGTCTTAATAACAGGCTCAAGCAAAAGACAATTAATGATATTCCAAGAAAGAAAATTAAGCTGTACGTTGATTTGATGTTATTTTGTCCTTTTTTTTAAAGATTAAACTATTCAAATTTTCTGAAAAAATATATAAAAAAATTAATTCCATTTATAATTTATGAATAGCATAAAACGTTATAGTTTACTAGACATATTTTCATGTGTATTATATGAAATATAATGAATGGATCGCATTGTTCGCATACACTACAAAAAAACATAAATTTTTTTACGGAATTTGCCACGAAAAAATTTTCTTTCACAAATTCCGGCGGAAATCCATTGGAAATTCCATCAGAATTTATTTTATCATGGAATATTTTCCGTCTTTTGCCACGAAAATTCTGATGGAAAAATTTCGTCGCAAATTTCCAATAGAAATTTGCTCGATGGAATTGAATTCTATAGGAAATTCCCTCACAATTTCCGATGGAATTCATTTCCGTCGCAAATTCTCTCGCAATTTGAATTCCGTCGGAAAATTTAAAAATTATTATTATTTAATTAAATTGAAACTTTTAAAAATTATTTTTATAAAATTTATTATTTATTAATTAATATTTATAGTTTAATTTTAATTTTATTTTTTAATTATTATTTTCTAATTTCTAAAATATTTTTAATTTCCAATCATAGTTTTTGGTCTCTGTAGGGGCAAAATGGTCATATAAAAATTTATTTATAAAAACTAAAATTTATTTTTTATTAATTAATATTAGTAAAAAAATATTTGTTAAAAATTATTTATTAGTTATTAATTAATTTTAATAAAAAATTAACTATGTATAATAAGATTATATATATAACTGTGTAATAATAGAACGCCAAAGCAGTCGAGCTCATCCGATAAGGCATCACGCACATACGGATGAGGTCGTGGGTTCGAAGCAAAGGAGAGGCAAATTGAGTTGCATTTCCAGGAATAAAGAGGTTGCGATGTGTGGCGGCATGAGGTTGCAACACGTGGCGGCGTGAGGTTGCGACACTTGCCGCCTTTGGCAATAAGGGGGCGGTCTCCGGAGTTGCCATATGGCTTTTTAAATCTAAAAAATAAAAAAAAAAGTTTGCGACGGAATTTCTGACGGAATTAAATTCCGTTGGAAGTCGTGAGGGAATTTCTGACAGAATATTCCGTCGAAAACTACAAGGGAATTTTCGACGAGATTTGAATTATGTTGGAAATTTGTTTGTCATGCTATTATTACCGACGAAATCCATTCCGTCAGAAATCCCTTCAGAAACTCTAAATTCTGTCAGAAATTCCGTGTTTTTTTGTAGTGTTTGTCTCTTTTCTAAATGCCAATTATTGATTGTTTAATTTATTATAAATCATACAAGTTTTCTTTTCTTTATTAAATTTAAAATAACATGGATTATCATTATTATTAATTTTATTTTATCAAATTCAATATAACCATCTCTATAGAAATTTACCATCGACTATGTTCTTTTCATGCTTATCAACACATGGAGCATTTATGTAAACATTGAGAGATATTGGTCCGAAAAAGGAATTTTATCTTTATAATTGAAATTCAAATCATGATAACTTCCCATATATGACATATGGTATGATATTTGTTTGTGGGAGTTAGTTGAAAATAACAATTGAAAAGCTTCCATAAAACTTCTCTCTGGTTCTCATCCCTTTCGATAGTGAATCTACCATATAACGTGACCGGAGTCCATATCAGTACTCCAATCTCACGTGGGTACTTTAGAGAATCAATTGGATTATAGGTATGTCCGAAATCCTATAGTGGTATCAGAGCAATGGTTGTTCCTAGGCTAGCATTTTAATGTTCTCCATTCGTTGTGCCTCACAACTTCATATTTCTAGCATGAGTTTTTGATTTTGGTCTAATAACTTATAGAACATGGTATTGTGCTCATATATCTTGATTCTATCCTATATGTGCTAATATGAGATAGCATGATTTACTTCTGAAAAATATATGCAAATCATTGGAATTGTGTAAAGGTTCTTGATTTAGTCAGTTTGGCACTCAATGGCCCTTCATTTTTTCATATGTACTTTTCGTTTTATGCATTATAGAAATGCCTTTTTACTCTATAAATGATATTTAAAAACATGAAATTTAGTTTCCATACCCTATAATGAAAGGAAAACCAGTATAGCATGTACATTGTATGAAAAAAAATTGATATAATTGATTCTTAAGATCGGGTTTGAACAAAACATAAGTTTCTAGGCTATGAATCCCACACCAATGTGAAAACATGAGAAACCAAAACAAAAGAGACATGAAACACATTGTGAGCATAAATGGAGTCAAAGAAATTTGATATTCAAAACTAGGTCATTCGAAAACCGCATTTCTTAGACACAGGATTGTTTCCATTGCGTGAAGAAGGAGAAAATGAAGAAAATGACACAAAGAGTGCCCAAAATCGACATTAGATGGCAAAGATATGGAGAATGAAGTTTCAAGTCTGTCAGACCCGACCAAAGAACCCAAAAGGGTCTATTTGCCCAGCTAGAGATTGAAGATAAAATCTTGTGATGAAATGGCTTCGTTTCACTTAATAGTGAAAAAATGTTGTGGGCAGTGGATGGGCAGACGAGTTGGGTTTATGACCCAGACCCGATTAAAATATTTATGAACTTGGGTTGGTTGATTGAAACATTGAAAAAGAATAAACAGCCTAATAGACAAAAAATATTTAAAATAAATAAATTAACAAATGATGCAGTGGCGTGGGGGATCCAAAGCAATATATTGAAGCCATGTGCATGCACATTCCAACTCGAGACGGCACGTGGAGAATAGACGGCTAGCATGCAAATGTCGATGGATGGGAAGGTGGTGAATGGGTATCAATCGCATGTGTTGAGAGTGGGAAAAACTATTTTTTTTCAATTTTACCATAATTTTTTCCT
Source organism: Inga leiocalycina (assembly GCA_963242795.1). Taxonomy (NCBI): domain Eukaryota; kingdom Viridiplantae; phylum Streptophyta; class Magnoliopsida; order Fabales; family Fabaceae; genus Inga; species Inga leiocalycina. The sequence continues at coordinate 38,444,245 of OY725331.1, forward strand.
TCTCCTTGTTGGGCCATATGACAATGTGTTTTAACTCAAATGAGGTGTAGTTTGTTTGTAAAACCCTAAAATTCAGTATCTACACTTAGACATATTATATATATATATATATTTTAAGGCATGTTTAGACCTATTTTAGATGCTTTGACTGTTATTTTTAGTGGTTTTTATGCATTTAAAAAAATCATAAAATATTTGTAATTATTTATAATAATTTTATTTGATATGAATATGAGCTTAAAGAGTTCTAAAAGAACTGAACCAAAAATTTTATTATTTTGGATGATGACCATATTGAAAAAAACATTCCAGAGTATGAACTATTTTGTAGTAGATAAAAAAAGGAGCAAGTTATTTGTTGTTCCCTCTAAATATTGATCCAAGCCTAAATTACTTAAAGGAATGTGAGCCTTTGAGTAATGGATAAAAGAGGGATTTTCTCATTTAAGTTTGAATCTTGAAAGATAATCAGAAAGAGAAGATCTTGAGGAGGGTGAAGAGGGAAATGATTCAAAGTAAGGTTCATTTGAACTTGAAATTGAATGAGAGGTGTAACTGGAAAGAAATCTTGAAGATGGATCTTTAGAAGAAAGTACATATCTTGAGAAACTTCAAGGAGGTGAAAGTGAGGGATTAGATACTGAAGAGGCAATATCAAATGAAAGCGAAAGGGAATCTCAAAGGGAGAAACTTTCCAACACCAAAACTTTAGATCATGGTGAGATTCAAGATATTGACACACCTCAAAAGAAAGAGCCCACTTCATGAGGGAAATAGAATTCTAAGCTCTGTCCAACCACCAATCCATGCTTGAAACTATAAAATACTTAAGAGAAAATACTTAATTTTTCTATAAAGAAACAAATGCAAACTGTATAAGACATTTGAACTATCTTTTCAAGAAGATAGAGAATGTCTGGGAGGTAATTAAATCAACGTGGGACATAAAATTCTTGTAGCCTTTGGAAAACATTAGTTATTGAGAACTTATCAAATTGGGTTTGAGAAGCAAAGAAGCATCTCCCCTTTAAAGATTTGTTTGGCTGGAAATTAAACATAAAAAAAAAGATAAATATACAATAAAAGAAACTATCAAGTTGTCCCAAATTCCCAGATAACAAGATGTTATGAACATAACAATGCAATTAGTGACATAACAAGTAAATGTCAAATACTTTTCTTGAGTGGGAGTTCTTAGAAATTAAGTCTTATAAGAGTGTCATATGCTCTATCTAAGTGGGAGCTAGTTTCACATGCTCTATCTAAGTGAGAGCTTTCAAAAAATGAGCCTTTTGAGAATCATAATTGAGCATATTATATTAAGCATTTCTATGAAATTCTTGATAGATGATAATGACATTGCTGGAATATGTGATGGGAGGTACAAACATATTCTCTAGACTGTGGATTCAAATATTGTTATTGTTTTTCAAGAATAATATAAATACATGACATTGTATACTTCAATGTGCTATATAAAGAAATGTTCCAAGTTAAAATTAATTGTGTCCCTATATGTGGGATAATTTTAGTGAAAAAGTCAAAAAGGATGCTAAGAATAAGAATGCAATTAATAATTTTAATGGGCACAATTTTGATATATGGCATTGAAAGGTCATATTTAAATAAAAAAATGAGACATTGTTAAGCCATTGACTAGAGCCATGGTATTGCCTGAAGTTGAGAGGTTTACTCACATAGAAGAGATTAAAAGACCTACACAGCCTGAAAAGGTAAGCATCATAGCACAAATTATCATACACATTGCTATAATTGATAAGTGTATGTGCAAATATAAAAGAAATTTAATAGTGACACCAAGTGTATTACATTGAAAGATAAACTCCTATTATGAGATAGCACCTATGTGAGATAACCAACATGACAAGGAAACTGAAAGATGCTGAACATGTATTGTCTAACGAACAACAAGTGTAGCTTGTTCATCAGGATGCTCCTTTCTAGCTAGGAGCTCATAAAAGTTAGCATAACCCATAACTAAAACATTCTTATTTAACACCTTAAATTTTACCCTTTAGTACATATAGAAAAGCTCTAAGGTTCTTGTTATGGCATTGGAAAAACATTAATTAAAAATTCCAGCAAAAAACTTGCACATTATTCTTAGGGCATTGTTCAATTTCAATTATCAATTTATCTTAGCTTCAAAGGTTCATAACCAAATACGGATGCATGCCTAATGTCATCATTCAACTTTGGCATGTTTATACAAATAAACACATCACATGATACTTTTTACATAATAGATTATCATGTATAAATCCTCAAATCTTTGTCACATTTTCCTCTTGATCATTTTCAAGCATTCCACCTGTGTGCTCAACTTACCTATATAGTTGGGTGAGGAAGGGTGAGATTCAGGAGAATATCAGTAGCAAAAGATACCAAAATGTATGCAAGATAAATGCTTAGTGCATAACATACTTGCATTACATAAATTCATGCTAACATAATGACATATGCATGCTCAATGTCTCACACAACATACTCATGGCCATATCATAAATAGAAATAGAGCTTTAATCATTCATATATCATCATATAATTAATCAAAGCAATCACATACACTAATGCACAAGCATACATATCAAATACACGCAAGTTGGGTAAGTTTACTACCTTTGTCTTTATGTCCTTTTTGCTCCCTCTTCTTCCAACCATTGAAGAAGCTTGAAGAATCTTCCATTGCCTCTTCCTTGACATTTCATGGCCCTAGATACATAACCACATGACTTGTTAGAGCCATGAAAGCAAGTCATTACTTATGACTTGTTTCTCTTACATAATCTTTCAAAACTCTTGTGTTATGCCAAATGAGTGTCTAATCTAAGACACATTATATGTCTCTTTACCCTTGTGATTTGGGTATCTATTGTGATCACATTGGGTTCTAAAACATGTCTCTACTCTTTGGACCCATACTTATCACAATCCACAAATTCGTAGGTCAACCCTAATATGTTAGATTTCATTGGTCAACTTTGAAAATTTATAACTTGACCTAGAAAATTCCAAATGGGATGATTCCAGTTCCTATGTAAAGCTCTTTAAGTCCTATTTACAGGAAAAATATCTTCTATTACCATTTATATGCTCAAGAGTCCAAAAATCCTCAATCAACCAATTTGTTTCAGGATTTGTTCCAGATTTAATGTGTAAGCTTTAACAAATCATAACTTACAATCTACTAACCCAAATGGCACATTCTATATATAAATTTAAAGCTTAAGATGTATACTATCAATATAAAACATATCATGATCATTGGACAAGGTTTGATCAATCAAAATCATGCCACAAGCAATCTGTCTCCCATAAAATGCAATATGGTAGCAACTATCCTTAAGTTCCAAAGTTAGGGTTTTCTACCCAATCCATCTAAAATCATGTCTACAAGCTATCTCCACATAATTTTGCCAATAGAATCAATTGGGAACCTCAAAAATGTCAAAATAATCTTCCTTCCCTATTTTCCAGATCTGGCCAAAACTTAAGGGTCTTCGGGCCAAAATTATGTTTTCTATTTTGATGTTCCCAGAATCGACTCCTCACATTTATCCCATATAGTTTTTTGTTTTAAACCTAATGGAAGCATCAAAATCATACTTCATCTTAGGGTTCTAGGTCTGGCCAAAATATTAGCTCATAACAATCTCAAGAAAACTTAACAAAAATGAAATCTTATGATATTATACTCAAATCAGTACCTACGCTTACCTCTATCTGATGCTATAGTCTGTTCTTGATTTTGGAAGCACCTCAACTTTAGAGGCAGGACAAAAATTCTCTGATAAAAATCTAAAATTGTAGAATCTAGCCCCCGATGAATAGAAGAAGATTCGTGAAGGCTAGATCGGTTAGAAACGTCGATTTGGACTCGAATCGAGCAAGATCACTTTCTCTTTCCTCTAGAACACTCCTCTTCTCTCCTCTTTATTTTTTTAATGATTTCTCTATTTTACTTTCTTTTCCCATGCCTTGGATGAATTTAAAGAGCCTTAGGAGTGTTGGATAATCTTGTTATTACATGTATCCAAGTGTTAAAAATCTCAGGGTACCTAGAGCACCTTTTTAAAAATTTGTCCCACTAACTCACCTGGGAATTACTCTGGCTCGCCTGAGGGTGTCAAGGAAAAGGACTGTGTCTAGGTATAATCCTTCTCTTCTCTCTCCTCATAGTCGACTTTATTGACAAGGGGGAGGCCTGATGATTTCCTTCAACTCTCATGTTTGGTGTTTAGGAAAGTCAATCATGTGGTCAGACCGAAGACCGGTGAGTTGTCCAAGTCAAGGACTAGGTGCCTCCTTATAAGAGTGCTAACACAAAAATCAAAAAGTCACTTTATGGATTCTTGGCTTTTGTTACACCATGTGTCCTTTGTGTGGGACCTAAACTCTTCTTCTTTCCTATTCTTTATGACTTGGCCATCCACTTTACCAAGGGCAGGGAAGAGTCTAATGAATTCCCCTAACCACTGGGGCTAGGTGGCATCCCCTAAGTATGACAACATAAAAGTCATAAAGTGAATACAATGATGGTGGGACATGTGGCACCTTCTTGTGGTGCCATCACAAAAGCTAAGTCATGATGTTACTTTATTAAAGTAACTTTATGCATAGTCCACCTAGTTTGGTGCCATGTGTCCATATGAATTCAAGATCGCGCCAAGTGTCCGTGTAAGCCCTCAGATGTCACCATATGGCCCATAACTTAGGGAATTACCAAGCGTATACCGACGTATCTTGGATAACGTCAGATGTAGGCTTATAGGCCCCATATGGTGCCATATATACCTTTAGTATGACTTCAAAATGGCACTTAAGTGTGCCAGTGTACAATTGCACTGGTATATTTATCTGACTAATTTCACACACTTAGCCATCATACAGTTTGTATAATTATTCTCTACCTGGATGCTGAATCATTAAGTCCCTAAAAAGCATTCTATTTCCCAAGCGTTCTTAGGACTTTTGCTAAACTAGGCTTAGTAGTATGCTTGATTTAAACTTATTTTCAAGCTTTTAGGCCCAACTTTCAGGATGTTACACTTACTTTTGCAATGTATTAAAGTATTTGGAGCTTGAATTGAACACCTAGAGGTATGCAAATCCCCTCGACATGCTTACCTCATAGAAGAAGCAAGTCCTTCAAACTCTAAGCCATAAAAGGGCCAGAGGTTCCAGAAAAGGGAAAGAAGAAGGCCAACCTAAGTGAGGTCAAAACTTTTCCTACTAGAGAATTAACTATTTTTTTATGCATTGTTCCATGACAAATGAGTGCAAAAGAAGTCAAGCTCTATAAATCATTACAATAAGGATTGATGATCCTTTATAGAATGTTCTCTACTGTCAAATCAAAGAAAGAGAATTAAGGTTGGAGGATACATGAGGATTGAGGTGATAAGCATTAGTTCCTATAAATTCACTTTATGTGGTGAGACAACCTTAATTCTCTGTGGTGTGCTTCATGTACCAGTTTAAATGAGATTAAGTTGTTATCTCATGCCATTTTGATTATGGGTTTGAATAGTTTAAAATTTCATGATTTTGTACTAAAATTAGATGGTTGTAATTCATTTTTTCCTTTCATGAGATATTTTGTGTTAAACATTGTTAGTGACTCCTTTGTAATTGGTTGCTTTACTAATTGTTTTAATTCAAGTGTTGACTTGATTGCATGTAATACTAGACAAGGGCATAGGCATTGCTACCTAAACTAGCATATTGATGATTACTAATTTTTAATTTCTAATGTGGAAATGTCCTTGTGTGAGTCTAGTAAGTACACTACAAAAAATTGTGATTTCATAGTAGTTAAATTATAGCAATTGCAAAAAACCACTACAAATATGAGGATTTGTAGTGGTTATAAAGGAAAACGCTATAAATTTGTAATGGTATGACTCGCACCAAATGGCACACTTGTAAGTGATGGTAATTTGTAGTGGTTACGTTAAAGAAACTGCGCCAAGCTGGTGCCACAGTTGTAGCGGTTACTTAGTAGCAATTGAGGCATAGCGGTTTGTTTGTAGTAATTAAGAAGGAAAAACTGCTACAGAGAACAAAAGGTTGGAGATTTGTAGCAGTTCCTCTAAATTGCTACAAACTATTTTGTAATTTGTAGCAGTTATTGAGGCATAACCGCTATATAATGCAAAGGGTTGCATCTTTGTAGTGGTTCAGGACAACTACAACAAAGTGTCACATTGGTTGAGGTAGAGTTTCATTATTTGTAGCAGTTGAGTTAGTGATTTTGGGGATAATCGCTACAAATCACAAGGTTATATAAATGCTGCCACCCCTCATTTTACAATTTTTGGCAAAATCGTTCCCCGCGTGGTCTGAGAAGTGTTCTTAAGATTTGAGGTTCTGCTCAAATATCTAAAGAGTTAGGCACTCGAGGTTAGTAGAGTTATCTATTTAATTTCATTTTTGAGCATAGTAGATTTGTTTATAGTAAGTTTTGGTAATATTTATGAGTTCTTGAGCCTATTTCTTAAACCTCTTTCGTACATGCCTTTTTAATTAGGTTTTAGAAGATATTGAAGTTTTTTAATTATAATATTGTGATTTTACATTATTTATAATGTTAGTTATTGTTTTTATAATTTTTTTTAATAAATCTTGGATGGTTTTCATTGTGATTTATTTTTTATTGGTTAATAATTGTAGTTATAATGGTGTCTGGTGTAATGCCCCAAAATATGTGTAAAGGCTCAATGACTTTAAAAGTGAATATAATGAATGTTAGATGAATCCTTCAGGGAATAAAACGTGAATTATAACCTGAAATGGTCATAGAAAGTGCCCAAATTCAATATTTAAACTTGAGTAGTGTGACAAAGCCTAAATTGAATTAAAAGAGAAGGGATGGGCACATGGCATGAGGAAGTGGAATTATATAATGCACCAAGTGGCAATCTAACTAGAATTTCCATTGTCAGGGGCAAAATGAGAAGAAAGAAATTTATCGACTAATTAGTTAGTTACCAAAGAAGAAATTGACTATCAACTAAAAAAGTAAGAGGTGTGACTAAATGGCTAATGGAATTAGTTAAAGTAACTACATGGTTACATGCTTTTGAAGACGCCTTAGGATCATGACACTTGGCACCACATGATTTAAGCAAGAGAAATTGGAAAAGTCAAACAATTAATTCATTTTCTCTTCCCTATCTTCTCTCAAGTCAGCTAAGAGCACAGAAGATATGAAGATATTTTATTTTAACACATTCTGTTCTCTCTTCAAGTTCTTTAATCGTCCAAGGCAAGGAACGAGGAAAGAGAAAGAAGTTCAAGGTGAAGGTGAGATCTTTTTTTGGGTTTTGACCTTGTAGATGACCTCTGTTGCTAAAAACCTCTTCCTTAATCTTATTCCTCTTGATGAAAGCTCCATTTGTATGGTTTTAGATTTTCAAGAGGTGGTGTTTTGTGTGCTCGAGAAAAACTAGAGGTTGAAGATCAAAGAACAAACTAGAGAAAGTGGTTGAGTTGAGTAAAAGCAACCTTTTGATATATATATATATATTGTGGTCATTGGTTGAGAACTTTGGGTTGTGGATTTTTGACCTATTTTCATGTATATTAGGGTTTTGAGAGAGTCATGGTGTTTTGATGGTAGTAATGGTGTTTTGTTATGTGTGTTGGACAAATGGAACTAGTTTGAGGCTTGAATGGAAAGTTTGGAAATTGTGAAAATTTGTGTTTAAATTCTACCCAAAATAGAACTTTATGAAAGGAATGGGAATTTAATTGTTTTGATGTTTCCATTAGATTCTATTCAAAAAATTGTGTGGGAAGTAGCCTTGGTTATGAATTTTGACAATTGGAAACATATTGAAAAATTGGAAGTTTTGTCAATGAAAACTCTATGCAAGTTAGATAGTTATCATGATAGTTTTGAATGAGTAAATGGTATCTACAAATTCTAAAACTTTCCATTCTAGTAGTAAATATGTCAAGATTTAAATTGATATATAATAGGTGTCATTTAGAGTTGTGTGCTGGAAGTTATATATTTCCAAAATTTGAGGTTGAAACTGGAATCAATTCTGGAACAGTATGGAAATTCGTTGAATTCTATATTTTTGTGGTTGTAGATAGTAGTGATTCATATTATTTATGTATAGAGGACTTTAAAAGCTTCAAGTAGGACTTAGAATCACCGCATTTTGATTTTTGTAGATTTAGTTATGATTTTTGAAAGTTCAGCTAGGCAACAAGAATTTTCTTGGCCACAGCCAAAAAGTGTCGAACCTGTTCTTGGCCGAATTCAGAAGATTCTTGTCTGTAGCCACAAAGCTTCTGACCTGTGTTTTACTAGACCCAAAAGATTCTTGGCCACAACCAAAAAGCTTCTGATATGTTTTTGGCTGTACCCAAAGAATTCCTTGGCCGCGGCTAACCCCCAATTTTAGCATTTTGAACTTTTGAAAGGTGGTTTCTGATCTAGCTCTTCCCAACTCTTTTAGGCTTTTGTTTGAGCTTCTCATAGCCATATAAGGGACTCAAATGATAACCAACCTCAAGTGTTTTGGAGTTATTTAAGAATTGGAATAGGGAATAACTCATCGTCCTTAATTCTGATTTATAAGATTTGACATATGCTCTGAGCATAAGAAACCCGTGCCCGAGCAAGAATGGAAAGAACAAGGTAGTGACTCTTTCTCTTATATCGTATATAATATTTTGTATGTATGTGTATATCATCTATTGTGATGAATGTGAATGCTGCCGTGTGACGACTGGTGTTCACGACTAGGAGATTAGAGTTTTGTGTTGGTTATCAATATTTGGATGAATATATAAGTTATATATGATGTAAATGTAAGATCAATGTAGTAGAGGTAGACGTATCTATCATAGACTTGTGTGTTGGTTTGTAATCCCTCGTATGGGAACTTAAACGGGTGATTATGCCTTGTAAACCCTACTAGTTTATTAATATAACTTGAAAATCTGTCTGGAAATTTTGTTGAACACTTTGATATTTATAAATGGAATAGAAGTAAACAGCAGGCCAAATAGATTCAAAAAGTGGAAGTAAAACTGTATTAAATAGGCTATGAAAATTTTTTGAAAACCCACTTTATCACATGACCAAATTCTGTCTTAAAGTTAGGACCTTTAATGAATTTTAAAGTATCTGTTGGTCTCCAAATTATCTTTATGACACATTTTCGAACTATATTCCCGTCTTTCAAGGAAGGGGGTTACATTCGAAAGAGAAAAGGAGGAAGGGAAGGAGGATGAGTGTCCCTTAAATGACCTATTATGTGGAGGAACAGTAGTCGGGTGGGAGGGCAGTGGTTAGGGTAGAGGGCACTCCAGAGGTGCACATGTCCCTATATAACTGTAGCAGGTGACCCCGCCACAGTAAGATACCCCACAGTAGGGGATCCTACATCAAGCGACCCCACCAGAGGTGCGTATTCAACCATAGGGGCTGATATTAGTGTTAGCATCTATGACAAGTTTGAGGAATTTGATTTTGATATTCCACTGAGTGAGGTGGAGCTGTTCCTTGATAGTGAGGAGGCTAGGGACCAAATTAACTCACGATGATCATCTTTGTAGTTGACTGGGTTTAAGGTGCAAGTTCAAGGTAAAACATTATTTTAATAAAGTTAATATTTTAATTACAGTGGTTGAAATGTGAAATTAAGTTTAATTAAAATTCGTGATGAATTGTGTAGATGAGCAGGGGAACATCACCTTTAGGAGACTGGATATCGCGCTCTAAATAAGTTGGGCCTAGGGCTATATGTAGTAGTTCTGTTGAATGAGGCCACGGACCAGTTAGTTGAGAATAGCGGTCATTTATTTCACCGCTATCTAAATGAGCTAGGTACGAATTGGATCTAGTTCCCTATCCACTTCTAGAACTGGAAGAAGGTTCCTTCAACATCAAAGGATATAGCATGGGATGAGGCTGTGAAGGTTACCAATTTAATTTAATGAATCAAATGTAAATACTTATAATTTATATAACCTTTAATTAATTAATTAATTGCATTTAATTGTAATTTATTTAATTGTTACTGATTTATTTAAATTTGTGATATAGGATAGGTTTGCTGTGTGAGACAACAAGAAGTGGAAAGATAAAGAAGGGGGATGGGTGGAAGAACAGGAGAGATCATCTCTACCACATCATGAATAAGGATGAGACGATGCCTCTGTAGCAATAATTTTCTAAAATGAAGAGTATATATACCATACCTATATAAAGTACATATCTCATTTCATCTTCTCATAATATCAAAATCTCTCAAAAGCAAGACATTAACATCTATGATAAGTGGAAAGTGGTTACCTTTGGCTATGCATGGATAATTTACCAACCACTTAATAAGCACGTGCTCTAGTCACCAAGTACGTACAATCAAAGTATCATCACACATTAGATTATAAACTAATTGAGTAGTTATCAAAATCAATTTATAGGCTTAAAGTCCCTTTAGAAGTCCCAACTCTCATATTTGACCATTGTCAAACAAGGCAATATCAAAATTGGTGTCATAATAGCTCCAATAACTCAACTAATGCAATTACCAAACCTCATTTCTAATAATCACATTATCAATATCAACTGAAAACTTAACTCAAAAATTAAAATCTATCCCAAAACTTCATATAACCTTCAAATTGTTCACTTTAATACAAATTCCCAAAATTCTCAACTACCATAATCCAATTTCTCTATTCTCTATTTTAATCATATTTTTATCATCTAATAACTCTATTCTACTCATTAAAATTATTGACAATAGTAATTTTATCTATCCATCCTTAAATCCCCAAGAATTTACTCACTTTAAATCCTTAATATTTACATCTCATCATAAGCCTTTAATCTAATCCATTTAATAATCAATATACCTTCTAATAAGTTAAAATATATCATTAAATTTGAATTCTAGATAACCCATATCATAAATCATAATTCTTAACCAAACCCTAACTTTAGTTTTCTTAAATCAAACACTGAAGTAAAATTATGAACCATAGAAGTCTTATTCAACCCTCATTATCTCTATTAAAAGAAAAATAACTAGAAGGCTCAGGATTTTAAAATCTAACAAACCCTAAATTTATACTCCATCAAAAACTGAAAATAAAAGATGAGCTTAGAAGGATGAGGTAGATAACTTAACTAAATAATCCAGAGAAACCAAGAATACTCTCCTCTTCTCCTTACTCTCTCTCTCTCACTCTCTCACACACACTCTCTCCCACTTAGTACTGCTGGGAGAAGAAGAAAAATGTAATATCCTAAATTGCAACTAAGGGCTAATAACTTCAAAGTGATGTAATTAATCTTAAGCACTTTTGAAGTATATGACGTGAATTGTGACGTAAAATGTGTTTGGTCTGCTCTGCTCTGCTACGACACACCTCAATCTCAGCTTGTTCACAACTATCACAGATTCACAATCACACTCCATCCTCATCCCCTTTTACCGCCGGGAAGACACATAGTCTTTACCCAAACCGTTGCTAGCGACTCAGGGACTATTGGCGTGGCAGTGCATATACATAGCCTCGCGGCTCACAATTAGTCAATCCCCCGAACTACCGCTCCAGTGGAACGGTCCTCCGCCATAGGAATCACCCCATGCGGCTGCAGGTGAGAGACTCACAATACACAATCACGACAAGCTAGAACCGGGTATATTCATCTACAAATGCCTTTCTCACAGCAAACTCTTTCGTACTGGGATCCTTCAAGACCCCTTCTCACAAAATAATCTGGACTTCGAAGTTTTACCTCCCGAAGCCATGGTTAACACATCATTCTCACGGTAACCTCGAGGTTATGCTCAACACAATTCTCAAACATATCACATTCTCATGCTTCCGCTGCACACTCTGAGGTCAATCTCCTCATCGGTGCTTTAACAATGTCAAGTTGATTTAACAGGAGTTCCATAGGATCTCCCACTACAACTGACAACATTCACAACATATATTCATCTGCGTCAGACCTTGGCCTAATTCAACTTGAATCAATCAAAGCCACAACCAGCACTTCGTTGAGATCCCATACTCCCAACATTCCCAGAGCTCTATTCTACGATTCAACGTCATGGCGAGTGCACACTAAGGTTCGTCGTCACGGCAGCTGCACACTAGGGTTTGTCGTCACGGTGGCTGTCACAATTATTTTTTTATATTGTCACACCCCTTCAGAGTGCCCACCCCCTGGTCAACTACATACCAGGGCTCCGCTGGCCGGCCCTTACACTGAGCCTAGCAGGCAGCTGGGTTACTCACATTTCACCCAGGACTCACAAATCCCCCGTATCTCCACCGCCCCGAAGGCACGGTCCTCCCACTGTGTGCCATACACACCCACAGTGGGCCGCAGGTGATAAACACACAAATAGCCTCTCCGATCAGACGTCACCGTAGGTAGCCCTCTCCGATCAGAACTCCCCGTAGGTTGCCTTCTCCACTCCGAATCCTCGTAGGTAACTCTTTCAAGTTCAAATTCTCTGTAGAATCACTTTTCCCTGTGCTAGATTAACGCTAGCAACCTCAGGATACTTGATACACATTTCAATGCCAATCTAGTTCCACATCCTGGTACCACGGACCATCCAGGTCAAGTCAAGCTCCTAAGAATTAGCCCAGCTATTGAGTCTGATCCATGGATCACAATTCAATTTAGTTCTCAAAGTCTTAACCTCAATTGAATCGGGAAACCACTTCCCTCGTTTCATGGAGCATCATCAACTCCAACACAAATCCAAATATCATTGCCAGCCTAGGGCACACCGGTCCCCTAGGTCTTAAGGCCTTTAAACATACAAGCTCAGTATGACATCACTACATATAACATCATACTACCTTAGGTTTCTTACCCAATATCTAGGTTGGACATAACACCTAGAAACTCAATGTCGCATTCATGGGAAACCATTTTCTTCCATCTCTGGGTCTACACATCAATTCTCAGGCGAACCACTGTATCTTTCGATTCTACAATGATTCTCCACTACAGAATAACCAAATAATGTACACACATAGTCCATAAATATCATATATCCACAAAAAATAGGGACCTTAATGTGTATACCACAACAAACAAAGTCATCTCTTATGACTTAAGGTAGCAACTACTGCTACTATCCTAGCAAATTCCCATCTTTGCCAGGAACTGCAGCTCTGATACCAAAATGTAACCCCCCCTGCCGTAATTATATCCGAAATACGCAATAAAGTGAAATAGAGACCAATAAGAACAAAACTACATTTTACAAACCCATCTACCAGACGGGGTTTTCACAAATGCCTTTCGAAATCATTCATAACCTGGTCTCACATTCACATTCCGAATACAATTACTACACGAAGATAAATCACATTCAATATATATCAGAGTGCACAACTTAATCATCCCGGCAATCCCGGGTACTTACCTTTGCTAAAGATACACAGGGTACAATTGCCCATTACAGTTTTTCAAATGGGGATTACACAATCTCATCTCGGAGGAGTCCTAGCCGCTCCCTCCACGAGCCACTTGCCCTGTCTAAATTGTTGGTAGGGGAGAGTGAGATTCCAGAGAATCTCAGTAGGAAACAGATACCATAATGCATGCATGATAGATGCTAGGTGTATGACATGTTAGCTTTATATAGATGCATACCCCATAATGATATTTCTGCATGCTCAATGTTTCATACAACAAGACTATGGCCACAGCGAAAACAGAAACAGAGCTTCATTTATTCAAATATGATCTACACAATCAAGTAAAGCAATCACATACATCACTACACAAGCAAAGATATCGAATACATGCAAGTAAGGTAAGTCCCCAACCTCCAGTCTTTTCTCCTCGATTTGCGTGCCATCAACTCGGGGCTTTACATTCGATCCTACAATGTCAAATGTACCATTTAGACACTTCCATAGTGTTTCTGGGTGTTATATGAGGCTATATTGAAAATTTACTAAAATACCCTCGGGGACCCGGCCCGGCCCCGCCGTACCCGGTCCGGCTGTACTTTTCTTGAAATTTTGACATGGGCTATTCTGACATATTTTTGCCCAAGGAATCCATTTCTGGACTCAAAATTATCAAATTCAATTTCAATTTACAAATTTACCCTTGGCAGCCCCACTTTAAGGGTTTCACGGGCGTTTTCGTAATTATGCTTTTTCGGCCTTTTCCGAAAAAGTGCCCAACTGTAACCCCACCTATTTTCGCCCACTGAATCCAATGGAATCATCAAATCATTGAAAATCCAACTCTAAGACCCATTTACAATGCTGGCCGAAATATATAGGTTTTAAGGGGAAAATTGGGGTTTTTCGGTTTCGGCTCCATAAACGCGTTCCTTTCTACTCCTAACCACTTTATTGACTATTCTATTAGGTTACAACTACCATTTAGTACCAATTTGGGCAGCATAACAGCCCCACATACCCGTTTCCAGAAATTAAAACCAATGGCAATCCGGTGAAATTTCACCGATTAAATTGCCCACAGCAGCTAGAATAGTCAATACACAAGAGTTTGGAAGTTACCTCAAGCTCCCACTAGCTTTTCCTTGACTTGGTTGAAAACCCTAGGTGTTTTAACACCAAAAGAGGAACTTCCAAACCTTAAAGAATATAAAGGAGTAGCTTAGGATCGGAGTTATACGCGTTAGGAGCTAAATCATCGGAGAAATCGGCTTACCTTGCGAGTTCTCTTCTCCTTTTCTCCCAAAACCCTCTCAACTCTTTTTCTATACTTTGGTTGCAGAATGGCGTCGGAATGCTGAAGGAGAAAGATGATGTTTCTTTAATAATCTTATGCTTATGTCATTGCTTATGTCATCAACAATTTTCCATTTTCGGATTTTTCAGAAATTTTGGCAGATTTCTGTCCAAACTTTGAAAAATCATAACTAATTCTAGAAAAATCGAATTAGAGTGATTCCAAAGCCTATAGAACCCTTATTGAGTCTAGTTACAAGGAAAAATATAAACTTTTGCTTTATGGAATCACAAAATTCCCAGAATTTCAATATTTGCATATTGTTCCAGAAATTTCACAGTTTTTCTGTGCTGACTTCAAAAATTCATATCTTTTTGTGTATAGCTCTAATTGATTCATATGACCTATCAAATTAAAGCTTAGGATGTCTACTTTCATCTTGTAAAATCTCATAATTTTTAATTATCATTTAGTCTTCCAAAACCTTATGATAAGCTCACTGCCTCATAGGCGATTTTATCGAAAACATAATTATATTCTCCAAAATTCACCATTTTACTTTCTTTAATGCCCCAAAGATATAAGGAACATTAGAGACTAGATTTGGGACATCTACTAAATCGGGGCTTAGTAGTCCACTCAATTTAGGCTTATTCCAAAGCTTCCAATCCCAAATTTTGGGGTATTACAGTGAGACCAACGATGCATATAGTGATCGGGTGCATACCACGGGTGGTGCCTCGAATGAATTTGATCAAAGCATGTTTGATGAAGATGATGGTCTTGAAGAAATGGTAAATATGGTTGAAGGGGTGCTTCATAACTGCCCTAACGAATATGAGAAGTTGAAAGGTGATGCAGAGAAACCATTATATGTCGGAAGTACTAAATACACAAGATTGTTAGCAGTGTTGAAGTTGTACAACTTTAAAGCTCGCTACGGATTGAGTGATTCGGGTTTCACCGCATTCCTTGAACTGTTGCAAGATATGCTTCCAGAAGAAAATGTACTTCCTACCAAGACATACGATGCAAACGGAATTCTTTGCTCTACAACCGGTATGGGATATGAGAAGATAAATGCATGTCCTAACGATTGCGTATTATTTCAAAATCAGTATGCAATGTTGGAGAAGTGCCCTAAATGCAACGCATCTCGATATAGGAAGAAGAAAGGAAAAAGTCCTTTGAAGGTGCTATGGTATTTTCCCATTGTTTCAAGATTCAGGTGATTGTATAGTAATGCAGAGATTGCTAAGCAGTTGACATGGCATGCAGATGAAAGGATTAAAGACACGAAGCTTAGGCACCCTACAGACGCTCCTCAATGGAAAAAAATTGATCATGAGTACCCTGACTTTGCTGATGAAGTCTGGAACCTTCGCCTTGCACTGTCAACTGATGGAATTAATCCGCACGGTGTTCAGAGTAGCACACATAGCACGTGTTATCCATGTTAATCATGAAACGCAAGTTTATGATGTTATCCATGTTAATTTTTGGGCCAAGGCAACCTGGGAATGATATAGATGTATACTTGGCTCCTTTAATTGATGACTTGAAGCTGCTTTAGGATGAAGGCGTTAGTGTGTATGACGGGTACATGGAAGAAAGTTTCACTTTGAAAGCCATGTTGTTTGGCACAATTAATGATTTCCCTGCTTATGGAAATTTGTCAGGATACAACGTCAAAGGATATGGTACATGCCCTATATGTGAAGATGGCACTCATTCAGTGTGACTTCATCATTGTAAGAACAATGTTTACATGGGGCAACGAATATTCTTACCATCACAACATCGTTGGAGGAAGTGGAAAACGCCTTTCAATGGTGATGCAGAAGAAGGTAGCCTGCCGAAGATGTTGATTGGTTCCCAGGTGTATTCCAAGGTAAAAGACTTGGATAACAATTTTGGCAAGACTTTTGCAAAACAAATCGAGACAAGCGGTTGGAAGAAAAAGTCTATTTTCTTTGAACTTTCATATTGGAAGTCTTTATATGTGAGGCATTTTCTTGATGTGATGCACATAGAAAAAAATATCTGTGATAGTCTAATTGGCACGTTGCTTAATATCCAAGGAAAAAGCAAGGACAGTGTCCATTCAAGGTTGGATTTAGTGAACTTGGGAATTAGAGAAGAGTTGGCACCGATTGAGCAAGGGTCTCGTACCTATCTACCGCCAGCGGCATATACTCTGTCGAGGAAAGAGAAGAAATTGTTTTGTGAGTTTCTGCAAGGAATTAAAGTTCCCGAGGGCTACTCTTCAAATATAAAGAACCTTGTATCGGTAAAAGAGTTGAAGTTAAAGAACCTTAAATCTCATGATTGTCATGTGCTCATGCAAAATTTCCTACCGGTTAGTAGACGATCAATTTTACCCAAAATATTAAGGAACACTATCACGAAACTTTGCGTGTTTTTCAGGTTGATCTGTAGTAAAGTGGTTGATTCAACCAAGTTACAAGATTTGCAAAGGCTGATTGTGTGTACTCTGTGTGAACTTGAAATGTATTTTCCACCTTCTTTTTTTGACATTATGGTACATCTAACTGTACACTTGGTCAAAGAGACTCAATTGTGCGGTCTAGTGTACTTGAGATGGATGTACCCAAATGAGCGATTCATGAAAATATTAAAAGGGTATGTGAAAAATAGATATCGCCCAGAGGATTGTATCGCTGAAAGTTACATGGTTGAAGAAGAAAGTGACTTCTGTGCTGATTTTCTATCAAATGTTGACCTTGTAGGGATCCCCAAGTCCCATCATGATGGCCGAAGATCAAGGAAAGGAACAACGGGGAGCGATGTAATAATGATATCAGTGACTGAACGGGACCAAACCCACTTGTATGTCCTACATAACACTGATGAGGTCGAACCGTATGTAGAAGAACATAAGGATGCTCTCCGATTGGTACATGGTGATAGGAATGAAAATTTATTAACAACAGAACACAATAAACAATTTGCAAGCTGGTTGAAAAATTGCATTAACGTTGAGATGGAGAGGAATCCTGATTCAGTTTCTGAAAAATTGAAGTGCCTGTCGAAGGGATCGAGCTTACATGTATTATCTTACAATGGATATGCAATCAACGGTTACACATTCTATACACAAGACCATGATACACAAAGCACGATGCAGAATAGTGGGGTAACACTTGTTGATGATTCTTGGCATAGATCCAGTGCTAAAGACACACACCCTGTCTATGCATCAATGTCATACTTTGGTGTCATTGAACGCATATGGGAGTTAGATTACTTTATGTTCAAGGTCCCAGTCTTCAAATGTAAGTGGGTTAACAACAACAGTGGATTACGGATAGATGACTTAGGCTTTGTGCAAGTGGACCTTTCTAAGGTTTGGTATGAAGATGATCCTTTTATTTTAGTAGCACAGGTAGAACAAGCATTTTACATTCCTGATCCTGCTAAGAAGAATTGGTCTATTGTACTTCCATCCAACAAGAATCGTCAAGCAGAAGTTGATTTTGAAAGTAATGAATATTTGAACATCAATAATGATGATCCCTCGTTTGAGAATTTATGGTCAGTAGAGATTGACATAGATGGAGATGTAGATGAAGATGGAGATAGACCCGTATACATGAGACATGATCATGAAGAGGGAACTTGGGTCAAGAGGAACATAATTCTCAATCCAACACGAATTTTGAAGAATAAAATTTTAAATCAGACGAGAAAAAGGAAAAGATAATGATTTCCTTGACATGTTTACTTGTACGTATGTTTTTATAAATTTCAAAATAATTTGCTTTCGTTGACATGGTTGACATTATGCACTGATGTTTTGATTTGGTTTATTTCACTTGCAGGAGTATGGACTCACCACATGATGACATTGATGATGTTCCCAGGCACATTGGTAGACAAAGATTTGAGGAGAACGTCAGACGTGGCAGGACAATTATGGCGAGGTTGATCAGACTGAGAAGTAACGGAATCAAGTTACAACTGGAGTGAAAAATGGAAACCCGTTCGGCAAGAACATTACCTCCTTAAATAACTTTATAGGGACTACGGTTTGAGACAGAGTCCCTATTACAGTTCAAAATTGGAAATTGGTAAAGAAAAATTATGAGGATGAGACGTGGGCTGAAGTACAGGTAACACCTTAATTATATAATTGTTCGGTTTGCTTTGTTTCACTTCATTTCAATCTTACATATTATATATGTTTTTTGACTTGTTTACAGAGTATTTTTATTATTGATGATGATCAGAAGAACTTCGTAATAAGAAAAGCCGGAAAACTTATGCGAAAGTTTCGTTCTGTTCTTGTCAAATATTTCTTGAGGGATGATAATGATGATATCATTACTACACCACCTTATCCATTGTACAAAGGAATCATCACTCAAGAAATGTGGGATGAGTTTATCAGAACACATACAACTCCTGATTTCCTGGTAAGGGGATTTGTTTGTCTTTCCTTATTACGTGTAATGTATGTATTTGTAATTAAAATTTATATATTTATATGAATCATTTTGATCTACCTAGGAGTTGAGCGAGAAAAATCGAGCTAATGTGACCAACATGCCATACCGGTACACACAAGGACCTATTTCATACGCACGGTTAGAAAGAAAAATAGTATGAACTGATGATTATTTTATTCGTAATAAAAATTGTATGAATTTCATTTAACTTCGACTAACTTTGATGTGCAGATACAAGAATCAGGCTCAGATATTACACAGGTTCCACGACATGATCTGTGGGTAGCCGGTGTCACAAATAAGAAAGGTGAAATTAGTAGTGAGGAAGCAAGAAGAGTAGCCGAATATTGTGTAAGTATTCAATTATATTATGCGTTCAATAAATAATTGGCTTTACATAAATGAACTCCATTTATAATAACTAATTTTCATTGTAATTCTTTTTGGGAAAGCGACAAATGACACAGGAGGATCCTACGTTGGCAACCTATGTTGGTTGGGACGATTTATTGAGTAGAGCGTTACCAGTACCCGAGTATGATGGTCGTGTTCGGGGTACTGGTTTTGCAGTCACCCCATTAGCATACTTCGGACGTCAGAAGCGCCCGAATAGAAGTGATGTTTCCCACCTGCATGACGAGATGGCTAGTTTTAAGCATAAAATGCAAGAACTTCAACAACAAATGCGCTACAAGGAACAATGAGAAGAACAATTCACCGAACAAATGCGTTTGATGCAAGAACAGAATGCGTTGTTAACAACGCAAATACAGCAGTTGGTCCAGGGTAGGCCAACACCAAATGTTCCGTTCTGTGATAGCCCAAGTTTCAGAGATAACTACACTTCCATGCCTAAAGTCCCTTTTCCTTCGGTAATTAATTTCTTTTCTACTTAACTTTATGTTAAATTATAATTAAGCAAACTTTAACATATTAACTCTATTTTCCGTAGGGCAAATTTCAATGCAAGCTATATGTCGAGCAAGCATCCAAGCACGCGGTTGCAGTGGGTGCTGCCTACAACACTGGTGAGGACATACTGCACAATTCACCATTGCCCGATAACACAGTCCGGGTGAGGGTTGACGTCTGCACGAACGAAGACGCCCTCTTACCGATCCCATCTTGGGATGAGCAAAACAAGGTGGCAGATGTTGTAGGTGGCTATGTTTCTTGGCCAATAGGTCTTATCGAGCCATATGAAAAGGTAGTTCATTCAAAATTCCCTACACTTTTCCTTCGAACTTTCATCTCAAACTGTGATTTAATTTTCTGATTTGCACAGGGTAAGATTTCAAAGTGTTAAACAACACAACCCAAGTCAAAAGCATCAGCTAGCCAGCAGAGCAGAAGAAGACAGACCTCATTTCTCGATCAATTAATATCGATTGCACCACAATTGATCGGTGAGGGAGGAGTGCAATTATGTATTCCAAGACATATCTACAATGTTAGTGGTCTAGTTGATTATGTTACTACCGAGGTCGTGCAGGACATATGTGCTCGTGATTGGGTTAGTGCTTCGGCTATCAATATCTGGATAAGGTACTTCACTATCATCGTTTATCACTGTTATTAATATTTCTTGTTCCATTTCTTTTGTTCCTCATGACACTGTATGTTTTATACCAGGCATTTGGACCATGATGTTTTAATGGATACACATAGGGTCCAATTCGCATTTGTCAACCCTTTTCTCGTTGGGCATCATGAGGGTAAAGTAGACATAAATGCGCAGTCTAATGAGCTGAAAGATTACTTTAGCAAGAAAGCGACACCAAATACATTATTTTTAGTGCCATATAATACGAGGTAAGTTATTATTGGTACAATTTTTGTTTTTATTGTTTAACTTCTATCATAACATGATTGTTAAAAAAAATTTTTAAAATATATTTTAGGCGCCTTTGGATATTGATCGTTATCAATCCAGCGGAACCTTCAGGCCCTCGCATTTACTATGTGGATCCTCTAAAAAATGGTCTTCTACAAGACCGTTTTGATATGTTACTATTGATCAATAGGTAAGTATACGTGCCTATGTATAAATATCTGCGTACGTGATTGAATAACCAAAAGTAATCAGTTTCTATTTGTTTTGTTAGCACATTGACTACGTATCAGTCGTGTGTCTCGTTAAACTATTCTAAAGCTACTGACCCCCGCCTTAGCTATCCTTGGAAGAAGATACAGGTATTGATATTTGACTTTACTTAGACTTTGTTAGTAAACACTTTTTATTCATGAACAGAGTTAAATATTGCATTATATTTTTGCAGTGCCCTTTCCAACCTAATGACAATGATTGTGGGTACTATATCATGAAATTTATGAAGGATGTTATTATGCATGATCAACCATTTATTCCTTAAAAAGTAAGTCATTTAGTTGCACTTCATATTGTGTTGTAATGAAATTAAATTAGTGCTTGACAATTATGTTTTACTGATTTTAATTCGTTCTAACTTGTGTCTAATTGTATATATCTATAGTATTATGAAGATCAACGTTGTGCCGCATTGACAGACCATCAGGTTAATGAAGTGATCAAGAAATGGTATGAATATGTGTTTAGGCAAATCTCTGGGTAGCTATATATACTATTAAATTCACTAGTTGGTCTTTTTTGTGTTGTTTCTAATTGCCAATTGTTGTGTCATACATGTTTGTTGAAGTTGAATTTGTTGTATTTCATTCAGCTAGGTTTACAATATATTGTATAACAATTTTTAGTACTACTTTAGCTAATTAATCATTTGTTGGTATCATTTTAAAGTTATCTATCATTGTTCTTATTAAACCTTGCAGACTATAATTATATATGCATGGGAGATATATATGAGGAAAAAATATGCTAAAAAAAAACCAATACGAAGAACCCAAAAAATATGAGGAAAAAATATGCTAATAAAAAACCAATACGAAGAATTAAAAAAAAAAACACCTCCTGTGGCACCTGTGTGAGGAGGCGCCCCAGGAGGTGTTGGCTCCTGTGGCGCTTGGTTAGCCCCTGTGGCGCTTGGTTGGCCAGGCGCCCCAGGAGGGGGGGCCTCCTATGGCGGCTGGTTGGCCAGGCGCCACAGGAGGTTATATAAAAAAATTTTAAAAATCTGTGGCGCTTCCAAGCGCCACAGTTTTTTTTAGTAGCGTCTAGATAGGTGGCATTTCTCTAGCGCCACAGCTAATGCAATTATAAGCGCCACAGCTTAACTTTTTTGTAGTAGTGGAAAAGCTAGAGACAACTTTAGTGTGTGTGTGTGTGTATTTTACGTGAGCGAAACATAAAATATATTCATATATATATATATATATTGTTGAAGTGTATCGAAGGCGGGAGAGGGACCACAAAAATCAAAGTTGTGTTTTGTACACATAATGGGTCGTAGGCCCATTTATTTATTTATTTTTCGATTTATCTCATCCTTTTATTTATTTATCTTATATATCTTCTACCTTTATAATATTATGTTTTAGCATTGAAATTATCTTAATTATTATTTTATGATATTTGGATAACTAAAATCTTTTATGCGATAAATTATTTCACATTAAATTCTAATCGCCAAGAAATAATCATATTAAACTGAAATGAATTTCGATATATATATCTACTGCATTAAATTTTATATCTTTCTTTCAAAATAGATAAATAGATACACTACTATAAAAAGGATAAAAAGTGGCGCACATTTTGTGGCACTTCTTTAAACAAGTGCCACAACTTCTCTTTTTTATTTTTAACCTGTATAATTTTTTTTTAGATACCAGCTGTGGCGCCTAATAAGTTAGGAGCCACAATTGGGGATGCCTAATGTGGCGCCTGCCTACACAAGCGCCACTCTTGACGCCACACAAGCAGCTGTGGCACCTGACCCACCAGGCGCCACAGCTGCATCATATATCATGTGTGGCACCTAATGCCCAGGCGCCACACATGATATATATATCAGCTGTGGCGCCTAAGCATTAGGCGCCACAGCTGATAGGCAATGTGTAATTAGGCGCCACACTTGCCTATTTTTATAAAAAAAAAGCGGAAAAATTTCAAATGGATAGTGTATATCTCTTAATTATTTCATTTCCCGCATAGTAGTTCCGTGTCTGTCCCTCATTCCTTCTCTTTTTGACTACTACTCCACTTTAATTATTCAACTACTCTCTCATCCATTAAATTACTTTCCCTTTCTCATCTTCTTAGTAGATCCGTCTGCTCCCTCCCTCCATTTCCTATCATCTTCACACTAAAAAACACACTCAAACGCTCATTCGTCACTCAAGCTAGCGTCACCAACGTGGTCTCCCACTCCCTGCGCTGGTCAATTAATAGATTTGTAAAAAGAAAACTATTTCATTCTAGCTTGTTTTGTTTCATTTGTCTTTTTGCTTTGTTTAATTTTTTTTGCCGACAACCTTGCGTTTTTTAGTAATCTTTTAATTTACTTAATGAGTTGTTGATGTACTGTGTTCACATATCAAGTTCTTGTATTGTGATATTTTTTATGTTAGCTTTGGAGAGTATTAATATAAGAACATTATTGTTAGGGAACTTGAATTTTAAATGTGAAAATTATATATATATATATATATAATAGGTTGAAATATAAAATAGAAAGATTGATAATTTGTGGAGATGATAAATACGAAAGCCACTCATTTTATATAAAGCTTCACAATCAGGAAGCATAAAAAAGGGCCACAGGAAAAAAGAAGAAGAAGAAGAAGAAAAAAGAAAAACAAGGACCCTTCTGTGGCGCTTGTTTGAGGAAGGGCCACAGGAGGGGGGCCAGCAAGCGCCACAATAGGACCCCCCCTCATGTGGCACTTCTTCAAACAAGCACCACAGGAGGGTATTTTTTTTTAAAAAAAAATTTTAAATGTTGTGGCGCTTCCATGCGCCACAGCTTTTTTTAGTGACGTCCAGATATGTGGCACTTCTCTAGTGCCACAATTAATGCAATTATAAGCGCCACAGCTTTACCTTTTTATAGTAGTGATACCTTATAAAAGTATAATTTGGCCCCATTTAGCCTAATTAGGATTTTCCACTTCAATTTTCAATCATATGTCATTCTTTTCTCAATTCTACATTTTAAGAGTTCAGACAATATATTTTGATCTGCTTTAAATATCAAATTAGTTGATAAATTCATCCTAATCTTATTTGAATGTTAGCAATAAAAATTGAGGATGTTACAGGTCCAAAGGCCCGTGCTACATCACCATGGATATATCCTAATATAGCAAATTCTAAAGGGGAAAAGGCCACTTTATGCTGTCACCAAATCCATTTAATGCTCTAGCAGATTTATCATATGATCAACCCATGGGTGGTGATTTAGAGATATACACCGAATCACGTCATCCTAGCTTGAGAACCAAAGTCCAAATAAGGGAATAAATTTAGAGACTAACTGAGACATGGTGTAAGACGAGGGAAGTAATGATAATCTTGTCAAGGAGAAAATGCAAACATATAAGAAGAAGGATTGGAACAAGTAAATAATAAAGAAATTAATTTACAGGGGTCTATAAGTAGGGTATCCCCTACATACATGTCTCCATGAATTGTGTATTTTGGAATTGTAGGGTATCAGTCTCCAAAGTGCTAGCCAACCTGATCAAAGAGATTAAAAGAATATACATGGTAGACCTTTTTTTCCCACTATTTGAAACCAAGTCAAGTGGGGCTCAAGCACGTCAAAGATGATTAAAGATGGGATATGATAATGTGGAAATAATTGTTGCCAGTAGCTTTTGAGGTGGAATTTGGATAGCATGGAATGAGAAGTTTAAACTGCCAGTGTTTAATAAATATGACCAATTCATTTGGCTGAAAATAACAACGAAAAAATCTACCTCACTTCTATTTATGCTAGCCCGAATCAGGTTCCCCGTACGCAATTATGACAACAACAAGTGAGGTGTGTCCTAAAAGTAGGTGGCCGTAGATTATAGGAGGCAACTTTAATGTAACCCTCTACCAACATGAACAGTTGTCAAATGCTCAGCACACTAATCTAGTAGGTAGTGTAACCCCCTGCCGTAATTAATATCCGGATTACACGATTAACGTGAAATAGAGACCAATAAGACAAAACAACATTTATAAACCCATCAACCAGACGGGGTTTTCCCAAATACATTTCGAAATCATTTAAAACACGGTCTCACATTCACACTCCGAATATAATTTCTATGCGAAGATAAATTACATTTATACAATTATCAGAGTACGCAATATAAATTCCCGACAATTCCGGGATCATATCTTCACTCAATTCTCATAGGGCACATTAGCCCATACAACTCCACCAATAGGGATTACACAACTCATCGATTACATGCTCAAATATTGATCCAAATATACAAATACATAATCCCAATTACGTATTGATAACCAACTACTAAGCTCTCACCCAGAAACGAGTCTTCTTCGTCCTTGGATGCTTGCTTCATCCTCAATCTACCTTCCCTGTCTAAAATGTTGATAGGGGAGGGTGAGATTTTAGAGAATCTCAGTAGGAAACAGATACCAATATGCATGTAAGATAAGTATTTAATGCATGACATGCTTGCATCACAATAACTCATGTCCACATAATGATGTATCCGCATGCTCAATGTTTCAACAACATACTCATGGCCATAGCATAACTAGAAACAGAGCTACAATCATTCATACATGTCTCACATAATCACGCAAAGCAATAACATGCATCAATACACAAATACAATTATCAATACATGCAGGAGAGGTAAGTTCCCTACCCTTATTCTTTCCACGTATGCTCCAGCATCGGCTACTCGCGATCCGAGCGGATGTCAAACCATGATCAAGGCGAATATCAAACCCTATAACCAAATCAAGGACATATGATCATTCTCTTTTTCCAAATCTCAATGACTTCTTATCACTTAAATGGTTATCATAATTGACCCTTAAGAGGCCCCAAATGCCTCTAATCAAAACCCCAAAAGATTGGGAAACAAAAGGTTGAAGGTCACTTTTCGAAATCACAAAGTGCTGGAACACAGGGGTGGGCCCCGGCCCACCATTCCTTGGGCCGCGGCCCAAACATGGTCAGAAGGTCTTGGGCTGCGGCCCACCACTCTTGGGCCGCGGCCCAGATAAGGCCAGAAAGTCTTGGGCCGCGGTCCAGCCACTCTTGGGCCGCGGCCCAGAAATTTTCTGACTCTGGGCAAACTTCCAAAATTCATAACTAAATCTAGAAAAATCGAAAAACGAAGTGATTCCAAAGCCAAATGAAAGGTATATGAGTCCTCTTTCAAGGAAAAATATAGTCCTCTTTAAATGCAAGCTTTTCCTTCTTCTTCTTTGGCCAAAAATGGCTGCCCAAGAGAGAGAAGAGAGAGAAGGAAGAGAGGTGAATATGATGATGAAGTGCAGAAAAAAATCTGCCCCCACCCCCTTCACATGCCTCCAAAAACGCATAGGAGAGAGAGGATAGAAAAAAAGTGGTTTTTGTCTCATATGCCTCATCCTATGGTCCACCATAATGCCACTTGGCAATATCTCATCCCTTAATCTCTAATACCACACACATATACCCCAAATTCACATCATATTTCTCCCAAAATATTTAATTACACAATTTTATAATTAATCTCAATGCCATTAGTCCTTAATCGAAAATCGGGGTGTTACAGGTAGAGAATTTTCAAATTGGGTTGAAAGACACATGGAATCAGGGAGCCGAGTGGGAAGAAAATGTTGCGAAGTTCACAGAAAATGTCAATAGTTGGAGGAAGAACATTTTTGTGTGCTTGGGAAGGAAAACGAGCCACCTTATGGGAAGGTTAGAAGGCATTACAAGCACATATCAGTTGTCTGGTACTATTTAAGAAGGTTAGAAGGCATTACAAGAATATATCAGTTGTCTGGTACTATTTCATCTCTTGAGCAATTGGAGCTTAAAATCTGGTTAGAGCTAGAGGAAGTACGTGCTCATTGAAAAAGATCTTTTGTGGGCTCAAAAAGTTAAATGTAACTGGTACTCATTGGGGAACAATAATTCAAAATATTTCCACGTGTGAGCAAATGAGAGAAAGAAAAGAAATAAGATTAAAGTTATTAAGAATAAGAAAAGTGACTGGACAGATGATATCATGAGATTAAAGGGATTGCTAACAATTTTTTCCTTGAGCTCTTTTAGAGAGGATAGGAACAGCTCGAGATTTGCTACGGAGATCCCATCATTCTCGAATATAATGTAATTGATGCAAGAGGAGTTATGCTGGAGATTAGGGAGCCTCTCATAAGAATCCAAAACCGCAGCCTGCGTTTTGTGATCCATTAAGTGAAATTGGAAGCCCAATGACAAGAGCAAGGCAACATGCCATGAAGGAGGCCTTACAAAGAGTTAATTATTTCGGATCTTCAAGCCAAGGAGAAGCTATATGAGGCCCAAGATGCACAATCAAGGGATATCATTTATTTGAGCACTAAAGAGGTTGGGTTGACTACAAATAAAAAATCATTTTCTTAAAACTTGATTATCCATACGCTTAAATCAAATCTTAGGATAATCAACAGTACTATGGCAAAACATGAAAGATTTAAACCTCGAAGGTCTACTATAGTAGAAAGTTTTCATATGAACTTTTCAAACATCAAATATTGTTATCAAAAGACCCTCTTCCAAATTAAAGTTAACAATGATAGAAGAGAATTTAACTAACTCATTTGGAAACACTTATCATGGTTTAACAAAATTAAACTACATAGTTAATTTATCTATGATAGAAAAGAGACAAACTAAACAATTAAAACCTGTCATGGATAATAAATTTCCTTCCTAATCATTTCACAACCCAAACTCCTTTACCATAAATGAACACAACACTTGGGCTTTGAGCTTCTCGAAACTCAAAATATAACACTTAACTATAAGCTCAAGTAATGAAACCATCTTCCACATAATACCAAAACATATTTCCAACATCAAAAAGTATCCAAATCTCCAATAAACCATAATTAACCATATCAACACAAATTTCTATTTTCTATAAAGATCCAAGTTACTTAATTTAATCTTTAGTAACTCTCAAAAAGCTTACTTTAAAAAAAAATCCCAAAATTTTCAAATCTAGAATTCCATTAAATTTTCAACCTTAAATTTCAAGCTTATATCTCAAAACTTAACCATAAAAAATTCAATAACACCTCCAACAATCCCAAATCAATCATTTGAATTAAATTTAATTGGTAAAAATATCATATATATTAAAAATCTTAAACTTTTAAAGTACAAATTAAAATTTTAAATTCTCAAGACAACTAATAAATAAATCCAAACCTATAGAACTTGACTACCAAAATACCCCTACAATCCTATGGTCATATATTGCTAAAACTCAACACTCACCCTAGACTTTAATACAAAATTTGCTCTAATCACCTTAAGATTACATCCACCACTACTAGAGATTTGGGTATTTATAACATCTGATACATAACGGTTATAACCAATAAACATCATGTATGTCGAGATACAGGTCGCACAAGGATCTTCAACGCTTAAACGTAACGGTTAATTATACACACCATCATGTATTATGAGACAGAATTCGCGCAAACACAAAAGTAATGGTTGTAGCAAACAATTGTCATTTTTTAGTGATAAAAATGACGGTTCTTAAGAAAGAACCATCTTATAACACTTACAAATGATTCATCTTCCAAACACTTTTATCAACAAAGACAAAACATAATGGTCTTTAGAAACAACCGTCATCTAATTCTTTCATAACCTTTTGTAACATTCGAACCTTCAATATCATAATTCATCATAACCCTTCGCAATCCGTTAAACCTTTATTTAAAATCAACTTTTCTATATGATTCTTACTACTTTTCTTTATCAACCTCCTCCTTCTCTCTTTCATCATGTTATAAGTTCCCAAGGAACTCCTCTACCGTTGCCACCCCCTCCTCTTCCTCAAGGCTTGTTGGTGCAACAAATGACTCAAGAACTAAGGTTCCTAACCATGTTGCCCTCTTCGCCATCTTCAATGCCTCTGCCCCCTCTGCCAATCCATCTATTTCTCTAAATGATGAGATGGCATAAGAGAAAAGAGCGCTAGAGAAGGGTTTTGTTGTCATGAAGGAAGTATAGAAAGCAAATTAAGGGAGAAGGGAGGAAACATATTATAGATGGTATAAGAAAGGACAAATTTTGAAATCTAATAATAAGTTCACAATTTGTTAGATTTCAAAATTTGTTCTTTCTTGTTCCATCTCACTGTAAGTTTCCTCCTCTCTCTCATAATTTTCTTTGAATCTCTTTCATGACAACAAGACCCTTTCCTAGTGATCTTTTCTCTTGTACCATCTCATCATTTGGTGTAATATATGGATTGATGGAGGGGGAGGGGGTGTAGGCTTGAGATACATAACAGTTATTAAGTAAAACCCATCACTTAATAGAAGTCTAAGCAAATAAATAATGGTGGTAATTAATAACTGTCATATTTTATCTCACAATAATGATGGTTGTTAATAAAAAACCATCATGAAACAACAAACATTGTGTTGGTTCAAAACCTTTCCCCTTCCCCACGCTAATGATAATACTCTGACACAGCCTTCATCTCCCTCCTCTAATGATGAGAATGATGATAAGGATGAGGATGAGGATGAGGATGAGGAAGAGGAAGAGGATGATGAATAGGACACTGCCGTCCTTATCATCCTCCTCTTCCTCATTCTCGTCCTCGTCCTCATTCTCATTTTCATCATCAGAGGAAGAAGAAGGAGTTAAAAATTAATAGTTCACGGTTATTAATTAAGAATTGTAAAGTATTTTTGCTAGCATATTTAACGGTTCTAAGTTAACAATTGTTGTCCTTATTGTCCTGTTCATCCTCCACTTACTCGTCCTCATCCTCATCCTCATCATTAGAGGAGGGAGATAAAGTTAAAAATTAATAGTTCACAGTTATTAATTAAGAATAGTAAAGTATTTTGCCAACATATTTAACGCTTCTAAGTTAATATTGTGGTTGATTATGCAATTAATAGTAGACACTAATAAATTAAAAAAATTGTCAAATATACGGTTATTAAAAGACGTGATAGGTCGATAATCTATGAAACCCTTTCTATATAAACATCTAAAAATTAAACTCCACTTCCCTATTTCCATTTCAACTTCTTAAAGCCAATTTCTGATTCAACAAAACATCATGGCAAATGCAAGATAACTTCTTATTCATCATCTGGCAAAAGACTGAAAGACTGAAAGATGAACACCCTCTGCTAACAAGCATTAAAGGTGTCATCCATGCAAACTGTGGGCTCTATCATATGGTCTAGGTTTACTTGTGAGAGCAAGGATACAAGGACTAGACCTTGAAGAAACTTACCTTTCTCGTTCACTCTTTGAACGAGAAGCTGGACAAGTTACTTGAGAATGAAGAATCTGATATTGCATCAAATTCTTAAAATATTTTTGTAACTTTTTATTTTTAGTTTGTTTATTTACTTTGTATTTTTTTCTATTGTAAAATGGTGGTTGTATAATCCACCACCAATATTTAAAAAAAAGGTATATACATTACAGTTATTAAGTAACAATCGTTACTTATTATAATACCATACAAATACATAACGATTGTACTTTGTAACCATCATATATTGTTTGACATTTCTTACGATAAAATAGTCATTAAACATTAGAAGAGCATACAAACAATTTGTCTTCCAAATTCATATAAGAAAAATAATATAACGGTTTCTCTTATATAACTTTCAACTAAACGGTCCAAACCTTTCCCAATATTCATGATGAGAATACTCTATGCTTCTTTGTTCTTCAATGATCAACATAAGAACTAAGTATCCTTTCATTACCTACTATTACACACGACTGTTCCTCTTCAACTTCCAACTTGTGCAATGATGATCCGAACCGAACATTTCCAATCTATATAAACTCCTAATTTCCTTATGTTTATTGTCCTCCTCCATTCTTTCAATTACCAAGATGAAATACCATGGTGAAGACTTGTTAGAAAATGCACGATATCATCCTCCTCCTCCACCTCCTTCCCTTCCTCCATAACCTCCACAAACTTCACCACCTCCTTCTCCCCCTTATCTTCCTTAACAACCTATGCTTTTGCCTCTGCCTCCACCTCGACCTCAAGTGGAGGTATTGATGTAACATGTAGAATGCATTGTCCATGCAGTGAGGAGGCTACCTGGATATCTGTTGAGTATGAATAGTAAGGCCAATCTCATTCTTGATAAGTATGGGATTGGCTACCATGATCCTGACATACCCCCAAATGATTTAGGCCACTCCTCTAGTGACTAGTAGCATGATTATGTGTGCTTTGCTGTGAATTTATAGAACTTCTGATTCATTCAAATTGAACAAAACAAAAGTTTAAAAATTCGTAGTAGAGTCAAATCATCTATTAGGCAACTAGTCACCAAAGGGTGATATTTTTTTGTTTTACTTTTAGAAAACATAAAAATGTAATTATCTGGGCACTAGTTGCTCAAAATTGTTGTTAAAAAAATTATAACATACCTCACGGTTATTACTTAATAACCGTGATATATGTATTTATTAAAACAATAACATAACTCACTGTTATTAAAAAAGAACCATAATAAATATAAACAAATAAATAATAGTTTTATCGATACAAATTCTATTAAGCCCTATCCTTCTTCTTCTATTTAAGCATCTAAAACAAAACATACTTGACACATAGTCTATTTGAACAAAACCCTCCAACATCATAACCCTAGTACTTATATTGTCTTTCCCAGTTGTTGAGAGACGATTTCAGTCAAGCCCCACCATAAAAAGCCTTCATCTTACTTCTTAGTGACAACCACTGTCTCACCCTCCACAGTCATGCACCCCTCTAAGGCCCGGAGATGTATGGCGAGGCGGACTCAATCGGACTATCCCCGCCGCCCCTCGATAGCAGGTTTTTTTCAACTTCCCAGGTTTCGAACACACGCCTTGGGGCTATAAGACATATGCCATGTGAAACCTGGAACCATTGAGCTAAGTATGTAATATCCTGAATTTTTGGATTTGAGACTAAAAAATAAGCTTGAATTAAATGGACTGTTAATCCCCGGTTTAGCAGGTGTCCTAAATCTATTCCCTAACATTTGTTATATCTTTGTGGTATTAAAGGGAATAAAATGGTGAACAGTTATGGCCATAGGAATTAAATATTGGAAATAGAAAGGTGAATAATGCTTCCAGTGAATTGTCCTACGAGGTAGTGAGTTTGTCAATTGGTTTTGGATGACAAATGATGAGAAAAAATTATGAAATTTTACAGGATGAAAGTAGACATCCTAAGCTTTAATTTGATAGGTCATCTACATAATTTAATGCTATATACAAAACATTATGAATTTTTGAAGTTAGCCCAAAAAAATTGGAAAGGTTTTTGAGCAGCATCCAAACAATTTAACTCTGGGAATTTTTAGCTTCCAGTTAGCTAGAGAATATATTTTTTCTTGAAACTAGACTCAATGAGGGTTCTATAGCCTTTGAAATCACTTCGATTCAATTCCTAGAAATTTAGTTATAATTTTTCAAATTTTGGGCAAAAAATTGAAAAATGGGAAATTAGAAATTATGACATCATCATATTGTAATATGACATAAGCATGATATAAAGTCATCTTGCCTTCCTCTAGCCTCCAAACTGACGCCATTTTCAGAAAAATAGAGGGAGAACGTTTGAGAAATTCTAGAGAGAGAAGGAGAGGAGAACTAGCCAGGTAAGCCGATTTCTCCGATGATTTAGCTCTTAACGCATATAACTTTGCTCCTAAGCTATCTTTCATGTATTTTAAGGTTTGTGAAGCTCAAATTCTCTTGTTGGAATAGCTAGGGTTTTGACCATATTAGGAAAAGCCAAAGGAAGCTTGAGGTAACTTCTAAAACTTCAATCTTTGATTGTTCTGGCTGCTATGGACAATTTAATAGGTGAAATTTCACCGGATTGTCTTTGGTTTTAAATTTGGAAATTGAGATGGCATAAGAGTTATGCTGCCAAAATTTTGTCTAAATGGTAGTCGTAACCTAATTAAATGTTAATAAAGTGGTTAGGAGTGGAAAGGAACACGTTTGAATATTCGGAATCGAAAAACCCCAATTTTTCCTATAATATTGTTCAATTCAGCTAGAGCTAGAAATAGAGCTTAGAGTTGGATTTTCAAAGATTTGATACTTCCATTGTGTTTAGGAGGGAAATTTGGTGAGGTTACAGTTAATCACTTTTTCAGAAAAAGCCTGAAAAAGTATAATTATGAAAACACCCTTGAAACCCTGAAATAGGGGCTGCCAAAGGCATTCTGGTCTTTTAGCAGTAAATTTGGTGATTTTGAGTTTGGAAATGGATTCCTTGGTTGAAAATATGTTAGAATAGCCTATGTCAAAATTTCAAAAAAAGTACAGTCAAACAAGGTACGGCAGGGCTGGGCCGGGCCTTAAGGGCATTTTGGTAATTTTTCAATATAGACTCATATAGCCACTAGAAACACTATAGAAGTGTCTAAGTTGTACCTTTGGAACTGTAGGACTTGATTGATTGCCTAAGCTACGGCACTAAGTTCGAGGAGCCTACTTAAGGATCAAGAGGGGTTAAGGTTGGGAACTTACTTCTGCTACATGTATTTGATATTTGTGTTAGTGTATTCATGCATGTTATTGGTTTACTTGATTGTGTAGTGCATATTTGAATAATGAAGCTCTTTTTCTGTTGATACTGTAGCCATAGTTTTGTTGCATGAAACATTGAGCATGCAGAAGTGTCATTATGGGGCATGCATCTAGATAAAGCTAACATGGCATGCATATAGCATCTATCATGCATGCTTATTGGCACTGTTTCCTACTGAGGTTCTCTCAAATCTCACCTTCCTCTATCAACAATTTAGACAGGAGGAGATAGAAGATATGCTGAGAACAAAGAAGAGAACTGTACGAGGGGATTGCAGTGATGGAACAAAGACGAGAAGATGTCTTCATTTCACTGGGATGAGTTTAGATACCCTAGAGCCCTATGTGGCTGCAAGGTTGTAATTATTATGTACAAACCCCTATGAGGAACTTCTATAATCATGCATATAAGTATCAATATATTTATACTATTCCTATGTCACCTATTGAACCATGTATTAATATTCCGTTGCAAATCAAAATAAGATAAGGGTATTACAGCCATGCTAGTCAATACCTTTACACTTGTCTCAGCGACTGCCGAGTGAGCTACTTTTGCTTGCCCTTACTCGTATTTTCATTGTTCGTAAGCCCTAGCTAAGTCACATTCCTTTGGTGCTCTATTCTCCTTATTCAATTGAGGTGCCTTTGTGAAGTCATGATGCGATAAAGCATTCAAGGTGACATTAACTTGCTTTTGTGAAGTTATATTTATTTTGGAAAACCTATTATTGCTCTGATCATTGGTTTATTTCGGGTTACAGAAGTTGTCAACCCATTGCTTTAACCAAAGATTCCTACTTTATTGATCTTTTTTGAAGTAACTTATGAACATATGATCCCAAAGGAAAATACATCTCCTATATTGGAAGTATCCATATCCCCAGAAGTTACTTCAAAAAGTTTAATAGTTGTGATGAATCAACTAGTTCATGTGTACCTATAAGAGTTAAACAGGTGTGATGAATCAACTAGTTCATGTGTACCGATGATAGTCATACATGAACAAGCTTTGTGAATAAACCAGTTCAGGTGACTTATTGAATTTATTATTGTGAAGTTCTATTTTTTTCAGAAATCCAATATTGCTTTGACTAAAGGTTCCTCTCCTATTTTTCTATTAAGCATGTATCATTAAGTTAAAAGCTATGAAATTCAACATTGCGATCAATCATAAACTCTTCAATGTGAGAGTTTTTTAGATACTTGGTCTCATATATATATATATAAGTAGTACTTCCAACATCAGGTAGCCATGCAATTTGGATGGATCAAGATTTTCTAAGCTTTATGATAGAATCGATCACACTCTTGATATATATAGTAATGTAAGTGTTCACCTATGTCTCGTGTCTCTTCATCAATTGAGCCTAGAAAGCAAAGAAAGATGGCGAAGAAACAAATTTCCCTATCAGAAAGGGCGTAGGGGTTATTCAAACCCTTGAGTTCCAAGGGTTTGCATACCCCACCTCCATTTTTGATAGAGCTCTATATTTTTCCTTATAGTCTATTTCTAACGCTATTCCCCTAATGGAGAGCAACATTTCTATGGTTTTGGATTTTCAACCAAAGGTGTTTGATTTTGCCTACTTAGAGGATGTGCTGCCGGAATCAAGAATCGATCATATATTCAAGTTGTGGTAAAATATAAGCTCTGATTTGAACTGAGTATTATGTGATTTTGTTGAGTATTTCTTGAGATATTCAAATGTTAAATTTCATCCAGAGGGATTCCTTTTAGGTTTTGATGCTTATATGATGATGATTATGATGATTAAGGAGGTTTTATAATGATCTATGATGATTTTGAAAGTTTGTGTTTAAATCTACTTGAATTCATTTTTTGGAGGTAGAGAATTTGTAACGTGTTTTTGATCAGTCAAACTTAGTTCATATGCTATGAAATTTTACAGGATTAAAGTAGACATACTGGGCTTTAATTTGATAGGTAATATAAGCCATTTGGACCAGTGGATTGAAATTTATGATTTTTCAAAGTTTGACATTGATTCTGGAATGAAATCTGGAACAACCTGAGTTTGATGAATTTCTGGGTAATATATAGTTGTAATTGAGGCTCCATGTTATTTTTCATTGAAAGAGGATTAGCTATAAGAATGAATTTCTAAAGTTTGGTAAACAAAACTGCCAGATTGGGTTAACCTGCGAATTTATGGTAATTGTGTTAAATTGTCATAAAAATTGGGCAAAATATAAGAGACATGTCCTAAAGGCCCATGTAGTTGTATCGGACTCCATTTATCATGGCTCTAATGATATGATTATGTATCTAGGGTCATGAGGTGACAAAGAAGAAGTACCCTCAATGGTTGGAGAAAAGGTACAAGAGGAGGACTTAAAGACACAAGGCAGTGAACTTACCCTATTTACATGCATTTGATATTTATGCTTATGTAGTAATGTATGTGATTGCTTTACTTGATTGCGTATAGCATATTTGAATGATGAAGCTCTGTTTCAATTTATGCTATGGCCATGAGTATGTTACATGAAACATTGAGCATGCAGATATGTCATTATGGAGCATGCATCTAGTTAAAGCTAACATGTCATGCACATAGCATGTATTTTGCATGCATTATGGTAACTATTTACTATTAAGATTCCCTTAAATCTCACCCTCCCCAACCAACCATTTAGACAGGTGAAACCATGAGGTGTGCTGAGAATAAAGAAGATAACTGCACGAGAGGAATGCAGTGGTGGAACAAAGACTGGAAGATGTCTGCGTTTCATTGTAACGGATTTAGACACTCTAGTAACCTTGTGTGGCTACATTATTTGTAATTATTATGTACAATCTCTATGGGGAATTCCTATAATCAATCACTTATGATCAGTATATCTATGATATTCCTGTATGCCCACTAAACTGTGCATTGCTACTATGTTGATATCAGAATAAATAAGGGTGTTGACACATGAACTTAGGGCATAATAAGCTTTTAATTAATTATTTAAGCATCACTTAGCATGTGAGAATCAATTCTAAATATAGTTTGTTCCTCTAACAGCTGAGTTATTCAAACGTCAAACCCTATAATAGACAACTGTCATATTCATATACATAATCATCCATATAGTTAAATTAACAACATCATAAAATCACAAGAATAATCACATATGATGAAAAATAAAATTTATACTCAATACTTCAAATTGCAATTATTCATGAAATTCACATAAAGATCTCAAATAATCTTCAAATGAAAATTATAAGTCTATGAATACAAATCTCAAAATCTAAACCTAGGAAATCATTAAAATGATTAAGTAGAAAAGATCTTAACCTCATACAATTCCCAAATTAATGAACAAGAAATCAAGCCACAAGATCCATCCTCAAGAAAAGTATTAATTAGCCTCACATGGTGATAGAAGAAGAGAAGTGTGGTGTGTGGTCATGGCGCATGCTCATGGTCTTGGATAATGATAACTTTGTGGCTTGTGTTTGGGATATATAGGCTTAGAATATGATTGCCTCTATCATTTTAAAGTTTTTGCATGTGAAAAGTAGCCGTAAAAAGAATTGAGACAATTTCTAGAGAGTTACTTGCGTAGAAGGCTAATCACACAATTTTAAGAATTTAAGGCTCAACGAGTCTTTCTATCAAGGCTATCTCTCTTCTTGAGATATTCGTTGTGTCCAACTGAAGACTAACTGACAGCAAAACATTTGCCTTATATGTTTCTTAGGCTAATTCTCAAAATATAACTAGTCAAAACATCATAATCAACAATGAATATAAAAGATTTATAATCACATAAGTTAAATCAAGATAATCTTTATAATTTTCTTTAAAATAAGAGTGCAACAATCAAAATATGAGAAAAAGTATCTTTAAAATTGATTATGCTAGGTTTTAAAAAGTTTGAAAATTTTCAAAAAGTGCACAAATATTGCCAATCAATCCAAACTTTCCCCCACATTTACCCTTTGCATTGTCCTCAATGCATCACTTAAGCAATTATAAAGGGAAGAATTAGTAGGGAAAAAGAGTCATATGCAAATGAGTTGTAACTAACCTAAAACTAATTGAGTTTTTAAATGCAAACTACCTAGGAAATTTGTAAAGCTCACTTAAACTATTACTTACTACTAGAAAGGTCTCTCCCCCACACTTATCTCAAGTAATAAGTCTCAATGTAAATAAAAGATATAAAAGAGGGAAAGAGACAACCTGGTCATTTAAATCTCTTCAGGCTCTTGAAGGAAAAATTCTTATATTTGATGAGCAAAATTCCTCCTCTTAGATATATCTTCTCCTTGCAATATTTGTTAGCAACTTGGGGTGGTGGCTTAGGGGCAATTATTGAAGGCACCAAGATTTAAGGTGTAGGGTAAGTAGCATACAAATCTCTAAATTGGGATCTTTATAGGAAATTAAGCAATTTCGGAAGTAGCATCTTTTCCAACTCCAAGTATAGAGCTAGAGTCATAATATTTGAAGCCATGGAATGACTTCAAGAATGTAGGGTTACTAGCCCATGTGGAGGATATGAGAGGTATGCCTATATCAGGTGGTAGATCACAAGAGAGAATTTCATCCTCATCAGCTCCTTTATTTTCGGCCCCTTGGATGGTAGGCATAATTTGCAATGGTTTCCTTAGTACATTTTCTAGAAAACCTCCTTGTATAATGGTGCAATCTTTTCTTCATCCTTTAATTCCTTATATTTTTGTAACTGAACACCAACACGGTCATCCTTATGTAAATCTTGAGCACTATCAACAAAAGGGGGTAAGTTGTCTTTATTTGTTTTGCTAGAGTCTTGTATAGGAGGATCTTCAAATAAAGGGTTAGTTACAAGAGGGTAGGAAATGAATAAAGGGTTATCAAATATCTTTAGTGATTATATTTGCTCTTACTCCTTAGTTCCTTGTACTGTTGGCATATGATGATAACTCAAAGATATAGAGGTGTTACAGTGTGCTCATCAAAGATACTATTATGAGAAGCAACAGGTGTAACATGTTCGAATATAAGAGGTGACTCAGCAGAAGTTTCCTTATCAACCTCATCCTCATGTGATTCTTTAATCATAGTAGTAGTAATTAAGGAGGGATCAACTTTCTCAAGAATAGGAGTTAAATTACCAAAAGAAGACTCCTCTAGAATTTGAAAGTGCACTTGTTTTTCCTTGTTAATTAGTGTGGATATGTTGGGTGTAGCCATTGGGGGATAGGCCTTTTCCTCATGACCTTTTTGTGGACATTGCTCAATTGCTATTTTTAGATCTCCAATATTCTCCTTCATAGTCTTTATATTCTTCTTAATCTCATTCATAAGTATATGGTATCAGATGAAGACCCTCATGGCAGCTTACATTAGATGAATGTAGACTCATAATGGGGATGTTCATGCTAGGGTTCATATTATGGCCAACTCATCCAATTAAAGCATTGTTGGTTGTTAAATATTTTCCTTCTTGTATGATCCCATGAAGTATTATAGCTTGAGAAAGAATAAGAAGGTATGTCTAGATGAGAATTAACCATAGAAGTTTGCATATAGGTTTGATGTGCTTGAGGCATAGAGGTTTGCATTAGAACCATGTTGTCCAGCTCTATATCAATATCTCCTACTTTGTATATAAGGTTTTCCAGAAGTTCTGATGATGTTTGAAAACCTTCAAGAATTATTGGAGTAGAAGGTGTGCTATTTGGCCCCATGTTATAGTCTGAAAAGTAAGTAAGTGATCTTTGTTACGGATAGGAAGGATGATGCTATGGTCCATATGGTAGGAGGGTATGTTCATGATATGGTTTATATTGTAGGTGACACCTCCAACTAGTGATGTAACCATTTCCTTGGTTGCCTTGTGAAGTTCTCCATTAAAACACTTAAGCATCCTCCGTATTCATATTTCAAAGATGGCAAAAGTTTATCTTATGCTCTGAAGAATGATAGTGCATATAGAAATATCTGGAAGAGCTATAAGAGGGCATGGTTAAATAATAATTATAATCATAATAATTATTATTAAACCAAGCCTTTATTAAATTAAGAGGAGGATGAAAGAATCAAAGGCTCTATTTTACACTAAGACTCTACTACGCACTAAAAGCAAAAATAAAACACACTTAATTAATCAAGGAATCAAAAAACTTGACTCCTCACCAACGAAGCCAAAATTTAATCATGGTTGTGGTTAGCGCTCAAATTAATTACTAAATTATGCAACATAGCGGAACAACGTAGGATGCATTCTCTTGAGTGGAGTCAATAATATTTAATTCTTAAAATAACTAAGTGTGAAAGACTCAAGAAAATAAAGAAAAGAGTAATTTTTGGTACTTTTAACAATTAAAATATGAAAATAAACATAAAAAGATATAAAAGACAGACACACACAAGATATGATGGATCCATTTGAGAAGAGATCAGTGGCCATCATAATTCAACAATGGATATGGAGTGTATAAATAGGCACTGAATGTAATATCCTAAAATTTGGGATTGGAGGCTTGAGAATAAGCTTAAATTAAGCAGACTGCTAAGCCCTGGTTTAGCAGATGTCTCAAACCTATTCCCTAATATTTCTTATATCTTTGAGGTATTAAAGGGAATAAAATGGTTAATTAAAGAGTATGGGAAATTTGGTGAATTATAGAGTATGGGAAATTTGTATACTAAAATGGAATTAATTCTTGGGTTTTCTAGAAAGCCCAATATTGATGTCGAAAGTAGAGGAATACAAGAAAATAATATTTGGCCAATACTAATGTTAATTTTGGTCATAGGATATTAGAAATTAAAGGTAAACAATGTTTTCAGTGAAATCGCCTATGAGGCAGTGAGTTTGTCATGTAATTTTGTATGACTAAGTGATGAGAAAAAATTATGATATTTTTCAAGATGAAAGTAGACATCCTAAGCTTTAATTTGATAGGTATATGGATTAATTAGAGATATATATAAAAATTAAAAAATTTTTGAAATTTACCTAGCGAAATTGATTATTTTTTGGAACAGCATTCAAAGAATTTAAATCTAGGAATGACGTGCTTCTAATTGGAAACTTTCTTTATTTTTTTGTGAA
The DNA here is from genome assembly GCA_963242795.1 of Inga leiocalycina. Taxonomy (NCBI): domain Eukaryota; kingdom Viridiplantae; phylum Streptophyta; class Magnoliopsida; order Fabales; family Fabaceae; genus Inga; species Inga leiocalycina. Next base: position 38,485,236 of record OY725331.1, read on the forward strand.
AGCATACTCATAAGGGATTCATAGCCTTTAGAATCACTTTAATTCTATTTTTTCTAGAATCAGTTATGATTTTTCAAAGATTGGACAAAAATCTGGCAAAAAAATCAGAAAATGGGAATTATGACATAAGCAATAACTTAATGACATGAGCAAACACATTCATAAAATTTGATTCTCTTCCTCTTCAGCCCATTTTGATGCCATTTTAGCTGAACATAGAGAGAAAAGAATTGAGAGAGTTTAGTGAGAGAAGGTGAAGAGAACTCGCAAGGTAAGCCAATTTCTCTGATAATTTAGCTTCTAATGCGTATAATGTAACCCCCTGCCGTAATTAATATCCGGATTATGCAATTAACGTGAAATAGAGACCAATAAGACAAAACATCATTTATAAACCCATCGACCCAGACGGGATTTTCACAATTACATTTCGAAATCATTTACAACACGGTCTCATATTTTCACTCCGAATATAATTACTATGCGAAGATAAATTACATTTACACAATTATCAGAGTACGCAATATAAATTTCCGGCAATCCCGGAATCATATCTTCGCTCGATAATCATAGGGCACATTAGCCCATACAACTCATCGATTAGGGATTACACAAACTACTCATATACATAACCAAATATTTATCCAAATATACACATATATTATCCCAATTACTTCTTGATAACCAACACTAAGCTCTCACCCAGAAACGAGTCCTCTTCGTCCTTGGATGCTTGCTTCATCCTCAATCTTCCTTCCCTGTCTAAAATGTTGATAGGGGAGGGTGAGATTCTAGGGAATCTCAGTAGGAAACACATACCAATATGCATGCAAGATAAGTATTTAATGCACGACATGCTTGCATCACAATAACACATGTTCACATCATGATATATCCGCATGCTCAATGTTTCAACAACATACTCATGGCCATAGTATAATATAAACAGAGCTACAATCATTCTCATATGTTTCACATAATTCACGCAAGGCAATAACATGCATCAATACACAAATACAATTATCAATACATGCAGGAGAGGTAAGTTCCCTACCTCCAGTCTTTTCTCCTCGATTTGCGTGCCAGCAACTCGGGGCTTCACATTCGATCCTACAATGTCAAATGTACTATTTAGACACTTTCATAGTGTTTCTGGGGGTTATATGGAAAAATTACTAAAATACCCCCGGGGACCCGGCCCGGCCCCTCCGTACCCGGTCTAGCTGTACTTTTCCCGAAATTTTGACATGGGCTATTCTAACATATTTTCGCCCAAGGAATCCATTTCCGGACTCGGAATTATCAAATTCAATGTAAAATTACGAAATTGCCCTTGGCAGCCCTACTTTTAGGGTTTTAGGGGCGTTTCCGTAATCATGCTTTCTCGACCTTTTCCGAAAAAGTGCCCAACTGTAACCCCACCTAATTTTCCCTCCTGAACTCAATGGAATCATCAAATCATTGAAAATCCAACTCTAAGACCCATTTATAGCCCAGACCGAAATATATGGGTTTTCTAGGGAAAATCAGGGTTTTTCGGTTTCGGCTCCGTAAACACGTTCCTTTCTACTCCTAACCACTTTATTGACTATTCCATTAGGTTACAACTACCATTTAGTATCAATTTGGGCAGCATAACCCCTAGGGAAACCCATTTTCCATTTTTACAACCAATGGCAATCCGGCGAAATTTCACCGATTAAATTGCCCACAGCAGCCAGAATAGTCAATATACAAGAGTTTGGAAGTTACCTCAAGCTCCCAATAGCTTTTCTCAAAGTGGCTGAAACCCTAGCTCACTTCAACACAAGAAATGGAGCTTCCAAACCTTAAATTACATAGAAGAGTAGCTTAGGATCGGAGTTATACGCGTTAGGAGCTAGATCGTCGGAGAAATCGGCTTACCTTGCGATTTTTCTTCTCCTTTCTCTCTCTACAAACCTCAACGTTCTCACTCCTCATTCAGCTGCTGTGTGCGACAGAAATGAGCTGAGGAAGATGATAACATATGTAATTCCATGCTGACATCATCTTTTAATGAGATGATGTCATAATTCCCATTTTCGGATTTTCTGGCAGATTTTCTGCCCAAACTTTGAAAAATCATAACTAATTCTAGAAAAATTGAAATGAGGTGATTCCAAAGCCAAATGAAAGATATCTAAGTCCTCTTCATAGGAAAAATATTGGCCATTACTAAAAATCACCACACAATTCCAGAATTACATAAAACTCATCACTGCCCCAAAACAGACTTCAGTTTTCATCCCAAACTTTGGACAGTTATATCTCCTAGTTCAAAAAACGAAATGGCACAAATTATATGTCCATTTTGAAGCTTGAGATGTGAACTATAAGACTAGAAAGTTTCAGAATTTTTAGACACCATTTGGTCATTCAAAACGTTCACACAAACGGACTGCCCAGAATAGAGTTTCACTGGACAGCATTTCTAGTTTTGCAACCAATGTGTCCAATCCAATTTAAATCAATTCCAATGATTAAATACCACAACATGACACCATTTCCATCACAATACCCCATTCAATTATTCCCTCTATTCTAAGTCAATTTGGATGTTAATCCACAATTGAACTCAAATATAGAGTTTTGGCATTGCTCATAACACAAGCGACTACAATCCACTTTATATTCTCTAAAAAGGTTCATTAATCACTAACCACATCCACTTTTGTAGTCATTAACTCCTAATCACAATTTGGGATCTTGCTAAACCGGGGCTTAGCAATCCACTAATCTCAGGCTTATTCTCTAGCCTCGAGTCTCAAAATTCGGGGTGTTACATTTCTCCCCCCGTTCAATAAATTTCGTCCTCGAAATTTGTCGAACCACTTAATCCACAAACTACGGATGCTTCTTCACGACAGCTTCCGTTTCATAATTCATGTCACATTGGATGGTCTCCTCTAGATCACCCACACACAACCGATAATCCACAAATCCGATTCTCGCAAGAATCTCAAACAATGAATGCAACTCAGTTGCCACAAATTGCAATCGGCCCATTTCACGATTGCCGCACAAACATAATCACCACATGGTGTCACACAAATACAATCGCCTCCACGCACGATTGCCACAAAACCATCATCACATAATCACAATCGTCGCAAGCCCTCCAATTCATGAGTGGCTAGTGCATCTCAATATCCAGAGGCTCTAAATCAGGAGCCATATCATAAAATCTCAGCAGTTGGGCAGCATAGGCCACCACACTGCTCAACTCAATCTGGTTACCCCTTCCGGGAGTAACCATCACAACCTCAATACATCAAACGACAGCCTCAGCTGTATATACAAATATTCAGCTTTTGCCATATCCACTTTCACAGCTTTACCCTCACCCGTACACCCACCAGTAACTCCACTAGTGGTAACCGGGACTTTTGGGAATTCACAACAATATCACATCTGTATCAACTTTCATGGCGTCGCCCTCACCCGTACACCCACCAGTGACTCCGCTAGTGGTAACCGGGACTTTTGGGTATCAACACAATATCACATCATCTGGTCACTCCGGAATCTCAATTTCTTTTATCCAAAGTACCTGACCGTAATGGCCCACCTAGAGTCTCAGTCTCTTCTATCCAGGTGCCTTTTATTGTCACACCCCCCCTTAATGGGTGCCCACGCTTCCGCTGCATGGCTGGCTCCCACATCACACCCGTCCGATGGATGCCCGTGGGTTACCGGACTCATAATTTTATTGTCACAACCACCCCGGTTTTACCCCCTCTAGGGATGCCCCGTGCCGGTGGTGCCCACCCCGGTTTTACCCCCCGCTGGGGATGCCCCGCGACAGTGGCTGGGTTACTCAATTATTGTCACACCCACCCCGGTTTTACCCCCTCTAAGGATGCCCCGTGCCGGTGGTGCCCACCCCGGTTTTACCCCCCGCTGGGGATGCCCCGCGACAGTGGCTGGGTTACTCACATTTCACCCAGGACTCACAAGAAAATCCATTTCCTTATCAAACGTACATTGCAGATTCTAATTTTACGCACCACCTTTCGGCCTTGGGTCAATACCGGTGCAACCAACGTGGTGGCTAGCCAGGTTGGCCATGCCGGGGTAGTGCCCTCAAAATAGAGAACCCCCGATCATGTAGTCGAATTAGCCATCAGCTGAATTAGCTCTGCTCTACTAGACAACTATACCTCAGTCCCAGCTTATTCACAACTGTCACAGATTCACCATCACACTCCACTCTCATCCCCTTTCTCCGCCAGGAAGACACACAGTCTTAACCCGAACCGTTGTTAGCTACTCAGGGACTATTGACGTGGCAGTGCACACATATAGCCATTCAGGCTCACAATAGTAGATCCATAATCACACCCTACCCTCATCCCCTTTCTCCGCCGGGAAGACACACAGTCTAACCCGAACCGTTGTTAGCTACTCAGGGACTATTGGCGTAGCGGTGCTCACACATAGCCTTTCGGCTTCCACAACTGGCCCGTCGGTCTTCACAAATAACCTGTCCCCCGTATCACCACCGCCCCGAAGGAACGGTCCTCCGCCATAGGAATCACCCCATGCGGCCGCAGGTGAGAGACTCACAAATATCAGTCACATCCTGAGCCTATGCCTATCAGGCGCAGCCCACCAGACCAAACCGATCCGGCCCAACCGGGGAGATGGACTCACCGTACACAATCGTAACAAGCTGGAACCAGGCATATTAACAACTTCACCTTCAACATTGCGAATTCTTTTCATATACTGGGATCCTTCAAGACCCCTTCTCACAAAATAATCCGGACTTCGAAGTTTTACCTCCCGAAGCCATGATTATCATATCATTCTCACATCAACCTCGAGCCTCTGCTCAACACGATTCTCAAACCTATTACATTCCCACGCTTCCGCTGCACACTCTGAGGTCTATCTCCTCATCTGTGCTATAACAATGTCAAGTTGATGTAACAGGAGTCCCATAGGAATCTCCTACTACAACTGACAACATTCACAATCTGTACCAAATCTTGGCTCGATTCAACTCGAATCATTGAAAGCCATTATCAACACATCGTTGAGATCCCATACTCCCAACGTTCCCAGAGCTCTATTCTACGATTCAACGTCACGGCGATTGCTCTCCACGGTTCATTATCAAGGTGGTTGCACTCTAGGGTTCATCGTCACAGTGGCTCCACTCTAGGGTTCATCGTCATGGTGGCTCCACACTACGCTACTGCACTCGGTGCTTCACTCAGTCCACTGACTGGTCAGCCCCTCCGGTCAGAGTTTTTCGTAGGTAGCCCTTTCCAATCGGATCTCACCGTAGGTAGCCCTTTCCGATCAGATCTCACCGTAGGTAGCCCTTTCCTATCAAAAGTCCCCGTAGATAGCGTTCTCCGATCTGAATCCTCCGTAGATAACTTTCTCTCTGTGCTGGATTAACACCCAACACTCTCAGAATAACTGATACACATTTCAATTCACTTCCTGTACCATACCCTGGTACCACAGACCATTGAGGTCAAATCCAATCTCTAAGAATCAACCCAGTTATTGAGTCTAATCCTTAGATCACAACCCATCTGTCCAAACCTCAACCTTAGTTGAACTGGGAAATCACTTCCCCCATTTCCATAGAGCACCATCTGCCCTAACACACAGTCAAATATCTCAGCCAGCCGAAGGCACACAAGTCCCCTAGGTCTTAAGGCTTTTACACACATAAGATCAGTATGACATTACTACATGTAACATCATACCACTTTGGGTTACAAACCCAACATCTAGGTTAGTCCTGATACCTAGAGCATCAATATCAACCACCTCGGAAACCATCTTCCTCGGTTTCAAATCAGATGATGGGTTTGATTACAACCACCTCTGGGTTTACAGCTCAAATTCTAGGACGAATCACTATGTCTTTCGATTACACAATGATCCTCCACTCTAGAATAACCAACAATGTATACACATATTCCTCAAATCTCTTATGTCCACAATGACAAATCACACATGTGTATACATAATCACTATCACAAGACATCATCTACCACCAAGGTAGAGATCTAAGGGAGCCATCCTAGCAAATTCCCATGTTTGCCAGGAACAGTAGCTCTGATACCAAAATGTAACCCCCTGCCGTAATTAATATCCGGATTATGCAATTAACGTGAAATAGAGACCAATAAGACAAAACATCATTTATAAACCCATCGACCCAGACGGGATTTTCACAATTACATTTCGAAATCATTTACAACACGGTCTCATATTTTCACTCCGAATATAATTACTATGCGAAGATAAATTACATTTACACAATTATCAGAGTACGCAATATAAATTTCCGGCAATCCCGGAATCATATCTTCGCTCGATAATCATAGGGCACATTAGCCCATACAACTCATCGATTAGGGATTACACAAACTACTCATATACATAACCAAATATTTATCCAAATATACACATATATTATCCCAATTACTTCTTGATAACCAACACTAAGCTCTCACCCAGAAACGAGTCCTCTTCGTCCTTGGATGCTTGCTTCATCCTCAATCTTCCTTCCCTGTCTAAAATGTTGATAGGGGAGGGTGAGATTCTAGGGAATCTCAGTAGGAAACACATACCAATATGCATGCAAGATAAGTATTTAATGCACGACATGCTTGCATCACAATAACACATGTTCACATCATGATATATCCGCATGCTCAATGTTTCAACAACATACTCATGGCCATAGTATAATATAAACAGAGCTACAATCATTCTCATATGTTTCACATAATTCACGCAAGGCAATAACATGCATCAATACACAAATACAATTATCAATACATGCAGGAGAGGTAAGTTCCCTACCTCCAGTCTTTTCTCCTCGATTTGCGTGCCAGCAACTCGGGGCTTCACATTCGATCCTACAATGTCAAATGTACTATTTAGACACTTTCATAGTGTTTCTGGGGGTTATATGGAAAAATTACTAAAATACCCCCGGGGACCCGGCCCGGCCCCTCCGTACCCGGTCTAGCTGTACTTTTCCCGAAATTTTGACATGGGCTATTCTAACATATTTTCGCCCAAGGAATCCATTTCCGGACTCGGAATTATCAAATTCAATGTAAAATTACGAAATTGCCCTTGGCAGCCCTACTTTTAGGGTTTTAGGGGCGTTTCCGTAATCATGCTTTCTCGACCTTTTCCGAAAAAGTGCCCAACTGTAACCCCACCTAATTTTCCCTCCTGAACTCAATGGAATCATCAAATCATTGAAAATCCAACTCTAAGACCCATTTATAGCCCAGACCGAAATATATGGGTTTTCTAGGGAAAATCAGGGTTTTTCGGTTTCGGCTCCGTAAACACGTTCCTTTCTACTCCTAACCACTTTATTGACTATTCCATTAGGTTACAACTACCATTTAGTATCAATTTGGGCAGCATAACCCCTAGGGAAACCCATTTTCCATTTTTACAACCAATGGCAATCCGGCGAAATTTCACCGATTAAATTGCCCACAGCAGCCAGAATAGTCAATATACAAGAGTTTGGAAGTTACCTCAAGCTCCCAATAGCTTTTCTCAAAGTGGCTGAAACCCTAGCTCACTTCAACACAAGAAATGGAGCTTCCAAACCTTAAATTACATAGAAGAGTAGCTTAGGATCGGAGTTATACGCGTTAGGAGCTAGATCGTCGGAGAAATCGGCTTACCTTGCGATTTTTCTTCTCCTTTCTCTCTCTACAAACCTCAACGTTCTCACTCCTCATTCAGCTGCTGTGTGCGACAGAAATGAGCTGAGGAAGATGATAACATATGTAATTCCATGCTGACATAATCTTTTAATGAGATGATGTCAAAATTCCCATTTTCGGATTTTCTGGCAGATTTTCTGCCCAAACTTTGAAAAATCATAACTAATTCTAGAAAAATTGAAATGAGGTGATTCCAAAGCCAAATGAAAGATATCTAAGTCCTCTTCATAGGAAAAATATTGGCCATTACTAAAAATCACCACACAATTCCAGAATTACATAAAACTCATCACTGCCCCAAAACAGACTTCAGTTTTCATCCCAAACTTTGGACAGTTATATCTCCTAGTTCAAAAAACGAAATGGCACAAATTATATGTCCATTTTGAAGCTTGAGATGTGAACTATAAGACTGGAAAGTTTCAGAATTTTTAGACACCATTTGGTCATTCAAAACGTTCACACAAACGGACTGCCCAGAATAGAGTTTCACTGGACAGCATTTCTAGTTTTGCAACCAATGTGTCCAATCCAATTTAAATCAATTCCAATGATTAAATACCACAACATGACACCATTTCCATCACAATACCCCATTCAATTATTCCCTCTATTCTAAGTCAATTTGGATGTTAATCCACAATTGAACTCAAATATAGAGTTTTGGCATTGCTCATAACACAAGCGACTACAATCCACTTTATATTCTCTAAAAAGGTTCATTAATCACTAACCACATCCACTTTTGTAGTCATTAACTCCTAATCACAATTTGGGATCTTGCTAAACCGGGGCTTAGCAATCCACTAATCTCAGGCTTATTCTCTAGCCTCGAGTCTCAAAATTCGGGGTGTTACATATAACCCCATTCCTAAGCTACTCCTCTATTCTTTAAGTTTTGGAATGTCAATGATTTGATGGTTTCATTAAGTTCAGGAAGGAAAATTAGATGGGGTTACAGTTGGTTACTTTTTTAGAAAAGCCTGAAAAAGTATAATTATGAAAACACCCTTGAAACACTGAAATAAGGGCTGCTAAGGGCAATTTTGTCATTTGGTAGTAAAGTTGGTTGAGTTCAGAAATGGATTCCTCGGGTGAAAATATATTAGAATAGCCCCATCCAAAATTTCAAAAAAAGTATTGCCGGACCAGGTACGGCGAGGCAGGGCCGTGGTCTGGGGGCATTTTGGTAAATTTTCACAATAGGCTAATATAACCATCATAAACACTATGGAAGTGCCTAAAATGGTACATGAATAGGTTTTAACCTAATTCTTGTATATTTGACATTTTAGGACCAAGTTGAGAGCTCGAGGGGTTGGCACATAAATCGAGGCACAAATTTCGCGAAAGTAAAGATTAAGGTAGGGAACTTACCCCTCCTGCATGTATTTGATATTTGTGCTAGTGTATTGATGCAAGTATTTTCTTTGCTTAGTTATGTGAAACATATATGAATGATTGAAGCTCTAATTCTGTTTATACTATGGCCATAAGTATTTTGCTTGAAACATTGAGCATGCAGATATGTCATTATGTTAGCATGAGTTTATGTATTGCAACCATGTCATGCATTAAGCACTTATCTTGCCATACATATTGGTATCTATTTCCTACTGAGATTCTCCTGAATCTCATCCTCCCCTACCAACAAATTAGACAGGTGAAAAAAAGAGGTATACTAAAAGCAGAGAAGAAAACTACAAGGGAGAAATGCAGTAATGGAACGAAGATGGAAAGATGTCTCCATTTCACTAGTACAGATTTAGATACCCTAGAGCCTTGTATAGCTACAAGGTTTGTAATTATTATGTACGAACCCCTATGGGGAATTTCTGTAATCATGCATACATTATCAGTATATTTATGCTATTCCTATGTTGCCCATCGAACCGTATATCTTTTTTCGTGAATACTTTAGTAAAGGTGAAATTAAAATACAGGCGTGACATTTTGGTATTAGAGCAAGGATTCTGGCCACAAAATTTCTTGCTTAGAGTAAATGTGGTTGTTCCAGCAATAGGGTAGTATACTAATAAGCTTGATTTTACAGTAATAGGAACAATGAAGTAAATTACTTCGGCTAGTTCACATGACTTTAAAAGGAATAGACACGCCTCAGGGAAATAGTGGAATACCCAAAAGGCAGTACATCTTACCATTCCAGACAGAGGATAGTACAAGGATGACACAGACACTGAGGGAGCAGGTCCGAATAAGGCCAAAGTATGGAGCTTCATCCTAAAATAGAGCCACCAGTTGGTTGAACAGCGACCAACCACAGTTACGGGTAGTAAAGTGATAGGCAGATAAACCATAAATAGACAAGACAGAGACAGATCCGGGTTTTGTTACCGATTCCAGAGTTGGACAGGTATACATGATCCGTCGTTTACAACCAGATTGAGGATTATAAGAGGATGTGTAGAGCACATTCCAACCTATACAATCATGTATAAATCCAAACATGTACAATTATCCCAACTACAATGAAAACCAATTACCAAATCTATAACCCGAGGAAGTCCTCGCTGCCCTTGGTTGCTTGCTCCATCCTTGATCCACCTACCCTGTCTAAAATTGAAACAGAGCTTCAATCATTCATATATGTTTCACATAATCAAGCAAAGCAATAACATGCATAAATGCACCAAAACAAATATCAAATACATGCAGGAGAGGTAAGTTCTCTACCTTAACTCTTTTACACCTCAAAACGTGTGCCTCGTAAATTGTGCCAATGACTAGGCTCATAACTTGGTCCTCCAATTCCAAATATACAATTTAGACACTTCCATAGTATTTCTGGGGGTTATATTAGCTTATTATGAAAATTTACTAAAATGCCTTAGGGGACCTGGCCCAACCCCGCCGTATCCGGTCCGACTGTACTTTTCCTAAAATTTTGACATGGGCTATTCTAACTTATTTTCGCCCAAGGAATCCATTTCCAGACTCAAAATTATCAAATTCAATGTCAAATTACAAAATTACCCTTGACAGCCCCACTTTAAGGGTTTTAGGGGCGTTTTCGTAATTATGTTTTTTCAACCTTTTCCGAAAAAGTGACCGACTGTAACCCTACCTAATTTTCCTTTCTGAACTCAATGAAATCATTAAATCATTGAAAATCCAACTCTAACATACACAAAATAGTATTGGCTGACACAGGGCTTTATGGAAAAACAAAGTGATTTCCAATCTTCTAACCATCCAAACACCTCCAATACACCTCTAATCACTTGTTTAATGTATCTAAACTCATCTCAACATGATAAATGGAAAATTGGGCAGCATAACCCCTAGGGTTTGCATTATCCTAAATTTACAAAATTCATAGAATCAAAACCAAACAACCAAACAACAACAAATACCACCAAGAACAATCAAGAGGCTTCAAGATTCAATGAGTTCTTGGATTTACCTTAGATTTCTCCACTTTATTTCACATGGCCGTCCCTCACCTCCTCCTTTTTTCTTAATTGAGTTGACTAAACATGGTTTAAGAGAGGGTTTGAAGTTTAGGAAGGGAATTCATGGGATTTGCAAGCAAAACCACAAGGATTTTCATGGGATACTCACGTTGAATGACCATGAAGCTTGGCCTTCTTGCACCTTGGCTTCTCTTCTTGCATCTTTCTCTCTCTCTCTCTCTCTCTTAATTTCACTCAGCTGATATGAAAATGAAGAAGGAAAGAAAGAATATTGGCTTTATCCTATTATCTCACTTCTTACCTTTAGAATATTTTATTGAAAGTTTTTAAACACATGCATAATTAAATTAATTCTCATATTTTCTTGGGCCCTTTTGCTTGGCTGAAAGTGTATGTGGGGAGGGAGTAATATCATGTTTTATTTCAGCAATTTATCCTCCACCACAAACATTTACAAGAGTTGCAATTGTTAACTTTTGTTGTGCTTGAATTTATCTATATGAAACTAATGTCATAAGCTTTATTAGAGCCAAACTATTCTTTCCCTCTTTAGTCAGTCCATAACCACGTCCCATAAGTCCAAATTAGTGCCAAAATAGGCTGATCACCATTTATCTCATAATTACAAAGTTGCCATCACATTATTTCTTTATTTTCAGATTTATCAAAAATTCTGGCAGATTTTCTGTCCTAACTTTGAAAAATCAAATCTAATTTTGTAAACATATTTTCATATTGATTCCAAAGGCTATAGAACCCTTATTGAGTCTAGTTTCAAGGAAAAATATAGCATTTTACTAGCTGGAAGCATATCATTCCCAGATTTTAAATCTTTGCATGCAGTTCCAGAAAAGAATCAATTTCGTTGGGCAAACTTCAAAAATTCATAACTCTTTGTATATAGCTCTAATTGAGACATATGACCTATCAAATTAAAGCTTAGGATGTCTACTTTCACCATTTAAAATTTCATAATTTTTACTTATCATTTGATCATACAAAATCATATGACAAGCTCACTACCTCATAGGCGATTTCACCAAGAACATAATGATTTTCTCCAAAATTCACCATTTTACTTTCTTTAATACCCTAAAGATATAAGAATCATTAGGGAATAAATTTGGGCTCCTGCTAAACTGGGGCTTAGCAGTCCATTTATTTCAGGCTTATTCTCTAGCCTCAAATCTCAAAATATGGGGTATTACATGTTTGGCCCTGAACTTTCTGTACACACACGGATTGATGTTTTAACTGGGAGTTTGGCTTGAAGTTTGTGTACACACACACATTGATGTGAAGTTTTAATTTACTTTATATGGTGCATGTCATATTTATCTATCACATTTTCTATGGAAAATTGTGGGTTACTATAGAGGCCAAGTGAAATCTAACTGAGGTAGTAAGACAAGGTGGGTAGGCAGTGTAGCCTCACTTATATTGTATTTAATAGTGTGAAGCATCAGAGTGGGCAATAAATGTGTGATGAATCTAGGTGCAATTTTGAAACTTACAAGAGAGGTTGATGTTTGCACCAGTGTTGAACATCCTAAAACACAATAAGGCCTTGATGGTTAATAGTGTTACAGTATGTGTGATGAACCTTATTACATATGAGAGGTGTACAGTATTACATCCACTGTGGTATACAATATTAAATCTAGAGTGGTGTACAGTATTACACCCTACGTGGTGTGTAATACCCCGAATTCTGAGACTTGAGGCTAGAGAATAAGCCTGAAATAAGTGGATTGCTAAGCCCCGGTTTAGCAAGATTCTAAATTGTGATTAAGGGTTAATGACTCCAAAAGTGGATGTCAATAGTGATAAATGAACCCTTTTGGAGATTATGGTGTGAGTTGGCACCCGATGTGATTCGTATGTGCTGTGAGCAGCGCCAAAACCCTATATTTGATTTCAATTATGGATTAACCTCTAAATTGACTTAAAATAAAGGGGAGGGCGCATTGTTAAAGAAAATGAATGAGAAAATGATTTTGATGGTGATTCCAAGTGAATTACCGTAATCAGGGGCAAAACGGTAAAGTTACCGACCGATTGGTCAGTTACCGAAGAGGAAACTCATTGGTAACTTCATGATCAATGGTTGAGATTGATTTGTGTAATAGATCAAAGGGTGGAATCCCATGTGGTGTGCTCATGTGAACTCATGGTTGATGGAATAAGATCTTGACAAGTGGCACAATGTGAGCCCTTGGATTGGTCAAAGTGTCAAACCTCCATTCCTCTCTCCTCTCCTTCTTTTTGGTCGGTTTTAGTGGCCAAAACTGATCCTCTCTTCATTCATTTCATCATCTCATCTCTCTCTCTCAAGACTCCATGGCGCCATGCTTCAAGGGGGAAAGAGAAAAGAAAAAGGTGATGTTTTGGCCTTGTTCTTCTCCTCTAATGTTCAAACACTCTTCATTAATATTGTTCATAGTGATGAGAGCTTCATCTCTATGGTTTTAGATTCTTGATTGGTGGTGTTTGATGGCTTGAGGAAATTTGGAAAGATGGAGAATCAAAGAGTTGGTTTGAGAAAGAGGAAGAGGTGAGTATTTGAAGACTTTTGATCTAAGTTTTGTGAGTTTTGGTTGAGCTTTGTGAATTTCGAATTTGGCCCTGATTTTCTTGTAATTTTGGATTGGATGAGTTGGGTTGTGTTTTATGTTGGAAATGGTACCATGTTGTGGTATTTGGTCATTGGAATTGATTTGGGAACTTGAATTGGAAGAGTTGTAATGTTGTGGTTTGAAAGGTGATATTGTATGACATGTTGCCATTTTTTTGTGAAACATGTCAATATAATGTGAATTTTGTTGATTTGGTAATTCCAATGGATTCCTTGTGAAATTTTGTGTGGAAATGATGCTTGATATGAAAATTGGACCATTGGAAGCCAATTGTACAAATTTGGAATTCTGTCCAGTGGAAAGTCTGTTTGGGCAGTTCTGTTTGTGTTGCCGTTTTGAATGGGCAGATGATGTTAGAAAATTCTGAAACTTTCCAGTCTTAAATTTCACCTCCCAGGGTTCAAAATGGACATATAAGTTGTGCCATTTCGTTTTGGGAACTGGGAGTTATAGCTGTCCAAAGTTTGAGGTCGAAAATGGATTCTGTTTTGGGACAGTCTTGAATGTTTGGGAATTCTGTATTTGTGTGGTGATTTCCAGTATTGGCCAGTATTTTTCCTGTCTAGAGGACTTGAATAGCTTTCATTTGGCTTTGGGATCACCTCATTTCGATTTTTGTGGAATTAGTTATGATTTTTGGAAGTTCAGCCAGAAACTGGATTTTATTGGGCCGCGGCCCAAGGATGTTGGGCCGCAGCCCAAATGTTTCTGTGCATCTCTGGACAGCCTTGGGCCGCAGCCCAAGGATTGTGGGCCGCGGCCCACCCCCAAAAATCAGTGTTTTGTATTTTTAAAAGGTGATCTTTGGTCAAGTGTTTCCCAAGCCTTTAGGCATATGTTTAGGCTTTAATTAGCCTCCTAAAGGTCATGAATGATAACCAACTTAAGTGTTTGAGAGTTAAGGAATTGGAGAAGGGATTTAACCCTATGTCCTTGTTTGGTTATAGGGTTTGATATTCGCCCTGGTCGTGGTTCGGTGTTCGCCCTGGTCGTGAGTAGCCGGAGCTGGAGCTTACGTGGAAAGGGTGTAGGGAACATATCTCTTCTGCTTGTATTTGATATATGTGTTAGTGTGTTGGTGCATGTCTTAGCTTTGCATAATTATGTGTAATTTGAAGCTATGTTTCAATTTATGCTATGGCCATAGGTATATTGTTCGAAGCATTGAGCTTGCAGGTTATAGGGTTTGATATTCGCCCTGGTCGTGGTTCGGTGTTCGCCCTGGTCGTGAGTAGCCGGAGCTGGAGCTTACGTGGAAAGAGTGTAGGGAACATATCTCTTCTGCTTGTATTTGATATATGTGTTAGTGTGTTGGTGCATGTCTTAGCTTTGCATAATTATGTGTAATTTGAAGCTATGTTTCAATTTATGCTATGGCCATAGGTATATTGTTCGAAGCATTGAGCTTGCAAATTGTCATTGTGTTATCATGAGTTGTGTGATGCAAGCATGTCATGCATTAAACATCTATCATACATGCATATTGATATTGTTTACCTACTGAGATTCTCTAGAATCTCACCCTCCCCTACTAACCTTTCAGACAGGGTAGTAGATCAAGGATGGAGCATGCAGCCAAGGGCGATGAGGTCTTCCTTCGGTAGTCGTTTTGGTAGTTGGTTATCATAGTTGGGAGTAGATAGATTTGGATGTGTATATAAGTATGTTGATAAGGATTTGTTATGTATGAGAAGACTTTGTGTAATCCCCATATGAGGGCTTGTAGGGGCGAATATGCCCTATAAGGATTTGAGTTAATGTATGGAACCCGGGGTTGCCGGGATTATTTTTGTGTACTCTGATTTATTATGAATGTGATATTCCGCGTAGTAATTGTATTCGAAAAGTGATTATGAGACCAAGTTTATAAATGATTTCGAAAGGTAATTGTGAAAACCCCGTCTGGTAGATGGGTTTGTAATTTGTTATTTGTTTCTTATTGGTCTCTATTTCATTTTAATTGCGTACTTCGGATATAATTACGGCAGGGGGTTACATGGTGTACAATAAAATGACATGTAAGGTCAACATTCACACAATCCTTGTGATTTATGGTGACACATGTAAACTGGATTTGGGATGAGCTTTAGAGTAGTAGGGCAAAATGGTTGCAAATACCTCTCAACAGCACTAGTATTAACAATCCCAGATCCACAGTCGACCATTATAGTTTACACCAATGCAAGTAGGCATAGATTGGGATGTGCTCTAATACAACAGGGTGAAGTAGAGGCATGTGCATCTCAACATCTGTAGCCTCATAGAATTACTTACCCATTCATGTTACAATGCACACAGTATGATTAGTAAGGGTCAAATAGTAATTTGATCCCAAACATTGCACATAGTATGGCTAGTGAGGGTCAAATAGTCATTTGATCTTGAGCATTGAATAGGTAGGCATAAATACAGACAGATATATTGCCGGTACGTCCCAGTGTACATGTTTGTATAGAGTGGTGACACGGGGATACTCAGTGTTGTGCGAGTATAATGACATAAACCGCAAGGCTAAATACACTAGGTAGTGTTCCACAAGGCAATGAAGCCTAGAATAATATATTGAGTGTCCTGATAGACAATCAATATAATAATGGGTTAGGTGACCCATGAGTACAGAACGTTCTGAATATACAAGAGTTGATAGGCAGTTTAACCACACATATCAGGTAAATTCTGGTGAACGCTTTATAAGTATGCATAACCTAGGGGTGGGATACGCAGTGAGATAGGATTAATCCTAAAGTTGTAAACGTTCAAATTTCAAGCATGAAATTTATTGAATGGGGGGAGAAATATAATATCCCAAATTTTGGGATTGGAAGCTTGAGAAAAAGCTTAAATTAAGTGGACTGCTAAGCTCTGATTTAGCAGGTGTCTCAAACCTATTCCCTAACATTTCTTATATCTTTGAGGTATTAAAGGGAATACAATGGTGAATTAAAGAGTATGGGAAATTTGGTGAATTAAAGAGTACGGGAAATTTTGTATACAAAAATGGAATTAACTTTTGGGTTTTCAAGAAAGCCCAATATTGAGGTCAAAAGTAGAGGAATACAATAAAATAATATTTGGCCAATACTAATGTTAATTTTGGTCATAGGATATTAGAAATTAAAGGTAAACAATGTTTTTCGTGAAATCGCCTATGAGGTAGTGAGCTTGTCATGTGATTTTGTATAAAAAATGTTGAGAAACATTTTTTTCAGAATTTTTAGGATGAAAGTAGATACCCTAAGCTTTAATTTGATAGGTTATATGACTTAATTATAGATATATACAAAAAGTTATGAGTTTTTGAATTTTACCCAATGAAATTGATTATTTTTTGGAATAGCATTCAAAGATATTAAATCTAAGAATGATGTGCTTCCAATTGGAAAATTTCTATATTTTTACTTGAAATCAGACTTAATAAGGTTCTATAGCCATTTGAATCACTTCAATTCAAGTTTTTTAGAATTATTTTTGACTTTTCAAAGATTGGGCAAAAATCTACCAAAAATATTCGAAAATGGGAATTATGACATAAGCAATAACTTAATGACATAAGCAAACATATTCATAAAACGTTATCCTCTTCCTCGTCAGCCCATTTTGTCGCCATTTCAGCTAAACATAGAGAGAGAAGAGTTGAGAGAGTTTAGTGAGAGAAGGAGAAGAGAACTCACAAGGTAAGCCAATTTCTCCGATGATTTAGCTCCCAACGCGTATAACTCCATTCCTAAGCTACTCCTCTATGTTCTTTAAGGTTGGAAGCTCAAAATTTGTTGTAGAACACGTAGGGTTTTCAGCCACATTGAGGAAAAGATAGTGGGAGCTTGAGGTAACTTCCAAGCCTTTGTATAATAACTATTTTGGTTGCTGTAGGCAACTTAATCTATGAAATTTTTCCGAATTGCCGTTGCTTTCAAAATTTTGGAAATTGAGTTTCCTAAGGGTTATGCTGCCAAATTTTGGTTCAAATAGAAGTTATAAGCTAATGTAATAGTTAAGAAAGTGGTTAGGAGTATAAAAGAACACGTTTATGGAGTTAGAATCGACAAACCCCGATTTTTCCTGAAGGATACCCATATTTCAGCTAGAGCTATCTCTTGGGGTTAGAGTTGAAATTTCAATGATTTTATGGTTCCATTGAGTTCAAGAGGGAAAATTAGGTAGGGTTATAGTTGGTCACTTTTTTGGAAAAGCTTGAAAAAGCATAAATACAAAAACGCCCCTGAAACACTGAAATAAGGCCTTGTTGAAATTTCAGAAAAAGTAGTGCCGGACCAGTACATAGGGGCAGGCCCAGGGTCCCGGGAACATTTTAGTAAATTTTCACAATCGGCTAACATAACCATTATAAACACTATGGAAGTGCTTAAAATAGTACATGAATGGGTTTTAACCTAATTCTTGTACATTTGACATTTTAGGACCAAGTTGAGAGCTCGAGGTGTTGGCACATAAATTGAGACACAAATTTCATGGAGGAAAAGACTTAAGGTAGGGAACTTACCCCTCCTGCATGTATTTGATATTTGTGCTAGTGTATTGATGCAAGTATTTGCTTTGCTTGGTTATGTGAAACATATATGAATTATTGAAGCTTTAATTCTGTTTATGCTATGGCCATAAGTATTTTGCTTGAAACATTGAGCATGCAGATATGTCATTATGTTAGCATGAGTTTATGTATTGCAACCATGACATGCATTAAGCACTTATCTTGCCATGCATATTGGTATCTGTTTCCTACTAAGATTCTCTTGAATCTCACCCTCCCCTACCAACAAATTAGACAAGTGAAAACAAGAGATGTACTAAAAGCAGAGAAGAGAACTACATGGGAGGAATGCAGTAGTGGAATGAAGATGGAAAGATGCAATGGTGGAACGAATATAAGGGGAAAATCGTAATTTAATTTGCCAATAAGGCACAAAATTAATTATTTTCCCAATTTAATTTCAGTTAATTAAGGAAAATAAAGGGGAAAATATATATTTGGAGATAAATATTCAATTTTGGAGCATTCTTGGTTAAGTAAAATCAAGGTTGAAAAGTAAAAAAGGTAAACATATACTTAATTAATTATTGGATGAGAGAGAAGTATGAAATTCAAGAAGCAATTTTTATTTCCCTTTTCCCTTGTGAATTTTGGCCAAGGAGGGAAAATTAGAAGGAAAAATCATTACTTGGTAGCTAATGGTGCCATGTGTCATTATCTTTAGCCTAGTAAAAAGATTAAGCAAAATGCACATGGGAAATTGGCATTAAAATAATATAAGTTAAAGAGGTGTATGAAGATATTTTGTTAAGAGCTTCTTATCTCTTTCTTTGGCTAATTTTCCTTCTAGTAAAAAGATTAAGCAAAATGCACTTGGTAGCTAAGGCACAAAGTCTTGTTGATAGGTAGATCATAATATTTGGACTAGTATACTAAAAGATATGATTTTTCAAAGTTGTGCCCTATTTCTGGAATGCAATCTGGAACAAGGGAAGTTTGACTAATTTCTGGGAAAAGTGTTATGTCTATGGTTAGACTTAAATATTTTTATATAAAATTACATTTAAAAATATTCATATAGGCTTTGGAATAAGTCAAATTGGATTTTCCTAGAATTAATTATGAATTTCCAAAGTTAACTGAAAATCTACTAGTTTTCTAGAAAACTGTGAAACTACACTGTGCAGATAACTCACAGAATGTGATTTAAAGGTACTTAAAATTCAAGTAATAATTAGTTACTTGTTAACTTTAACAGATTGTAGAGCAGGAAAGGGCAATTCCGAATAGTATTTCTTTCTTTCATGCACTATGTGATTATTGTATGTTTGTGTATTTCATCTGTAACATAAGCATAGTATCTTGGACACACATATTAACTTAGTTGAGGTATGGGACCTAACAGAGGCATAGATTTAAAGCCAGGGTTGCAAACAGTTGTTTGACCTTGGACAATATGCATACAACATTCTATCATTTCACATAACATGGTGCATGGCATATTTCTTTTCACATCGTATATGTCTCATTATATGTTACTATTGAGATTCTTTAAATCTCACCGTTTCTATAAATGTACAAATTTTTCAGCAGTAGATAGCAGCTTAGAGGGTAGAATCGTAATTACTTGCAATAAAAGGTTTCGGACGAGCACAAGAGGAGATGTTGGTTATCTGAAGACCTTTTATTTTTTTAAGGTACGTAATTATTATGTATGAACCCCTGCAGGGAACTCCTGTAATATAATCAAGCAATATTGTTTCAATAATATCAATATATTTTTGCTATTCCTATGTGCCCATCGAATTGCGTAATTACTACTCTGATTAATATCGATAATAATTGGTATGTAAGGCGGGGTCTTACATTTTTTGTATCAGAGCAAGCAGTTCTAGCAACAAGATAGTATACTAATATGGTCTTGATTATACAGTGACACATAAAATATGCACAGAAAGGGATATCTAAGAAGTGAAACACCTTGGTCTGTGAATTAGCCCTGAGAGATCAATGTATATCCAAATGGTAGAAAGTAGTGTAATATCAGACTGAGGGTGCTCTAAGGATATTGTTAAACTTGAGAAAGAAGGTACGAATAAGGCCAGTGTGTAGACCACATAATATTTAGTCAGCCGGAGGTAGCTAGCATGATATTTAAGACAACGATAGTCTTAAGGTACCGATGGTCAGGAGCAGATAAAGCTGGTATCTGCCTTTTGGCATGGGCACACAAAAGTTAAGCATGCTCAACTGAGGGAAATCTTAGGATAGGTGACCCCCTGGGAAGTTGAGTTGGCACGGTCATGGAGACTTCAGGAATAGTGATTGTTAAAAAGGTTTCTCTATGGCTAATAATCATCTTTGTTAGACGATTTAAAGGATGCTTAGAAGCATAGAAATGATGATTATGTATTATTGATTTTAATTCAGAACATTTTTGTCACGGTAAGTACTGCCCAGAAAGGTTCATTTGATGAGGTTATGGAAACTTGAGGCATAGTGACTGTCTCGAAGGTTCTTCATGCTAGCTGATGATCCTTAGTAACACCATGGTGTTAAAGGGATGTAGATATGATATACAGTGCTATATGATGAGTGATGATTATACCGTATATTGATCCCAGAGGATCTGATCTTGTGATACTAAAGGTTGAGGATGGGCTTGAACCCGATCTAAGTTGAAATAGTGCTTAGGTCAAAATGTGAATTATTTGCACGATGGTTCTATTCCATGATGAAGGTTTTGAACATTGTGGATAGTATTGAACCTTCAGTAATGTTTTGAGGATAATACTTGAAAACTGTAAAGATTAGAATAGGAATTATTGATAATGATTTTAACATGCCTATCACTAGTGGTAAAATCACTTTTAAGACTGGTTAAAAAAGACATTTTATACTGGTTCTTGATCCGATCTTGATACAGTAGGTCTAAAAAGTCTGCTACTTTTTAGACCAGTTATAGAACCGGTCTTAATAAACATTTTAAAGACCGGTTATTATAAAATTGGTCTAAAAATAAATATTTTTGGACTGGTTATCAGAGGAACCGGTCTAACAGGTTTAAATTTTAGACCGGTTTTCTGGAAAACCGGTCTAAAAATTTGAAATATTAAGACCGGTCTTTTGCAAAATCGGTCTAAAAAGTAATACTTTTTTAGACCGATTTTGCATAAAATGGGTCTAAAATTTCAACATTTTAGACCGGTTCTCTCCAAAACCGGTCTTAAATGTACTTTCCAGACCGGTTTTGGAGCTTTTTAGACCGGTTTTGGAGAGAACTGGTCTAAAAAGTTTATTGTTGTTTTAAATTTTTGTTTAAAAGATATACCCAGCAAGCCATTTCCCCTGTTAAGACATTTCACTTAGTAAGCAGCAGCCAGTTCAACGACATTCAAATAAATCTTCTTCTCTTACAGATTATATAACTACCATCTTAATGACATGTGAGACACTCAAAACTCATTGGAACATATTAAAACTCAACTCCCTTATGCTTAAACAGTGCTAGCCAAAACAGAAGCAAGGAAAACAACTATGAATAATAAACTCACAATCATAGACATAATCATAATACAAGGAAATCATACAACCATGACAATACTGTTTTGACCAAGTTCCTTATCTTTTCACTTACATACATACATCAAAGATTAAATTACATTAATGACAATGCTGTTATTGATTTGGGCCAAAATACTTTATACACAATCTTCTCAGGCTTATGATCACTAGCAGGCCTGGCTTCGGAGAATCTACACTAAGACGTACACCTCATATCCTTCATTTTCCTGTGACGACAACAGAAAAAGTAGTTATATATATACACCAATAACAATATACATAATTCAAATATAGTTCATGATAATTATTTTAGCTAACTAACCTTTAATGTGGTTTTATAAAGGGATATCCTCCCATATCCATTCATGATTATCGTTTCTTGTGCCATGTTTGTTGTCTGCTTCATCTTCTTTGTTCAATTCTAGTAAACCCCTAGAAAAAGAAGGAGTCTCAAGTAGATCATTCATTGAATGACTTTCCTGATTAATATCAATGACCCTTTTTCCTTGGAGAGCTACAGACCACATTTTATTTGCCTGATCAGTAGTAACATAGAACACTTGTTTCGCTTGATATGCCATAATAAAAGGTTCATCTCTAAAACTTCTACTATTCAAATAAACCAATGTAAATCCCAACTGATCAATCATCACACCATTGTTGACATCAACCCACTTGCATTTGAAAATGGGAAGTTTAACTTTAACATAATCAACCACCCAAATCTCTTCAATCACCCCATAATAAGGTATTGCTGCCAATCTAGGATTCTTATCTTTTGAAATAGAGAAGTTCATAGATTCATCCACTAACATAGCCCCACTGTTATGAACGGTGCTCCTATCATCAAGGGACTTGTGTAAAATGTATAACCATTTATCACAAATGAAGTCCAACTTATGACATCAGCCTCAGGACCACGTGCTAACCATTTAATTGTATCAGAAACTCATTATTCACCGTCAACCTTTTGTTTGAACCAATGTGCAAATGTTTTGTTATGCACCCTAATTAACCTTTGTTCAGGCATCCGACTATTTCCTTTCCGTACAATTTCTTTATGAGCATTAATGCAATCTTGAACTTCATCAACATTATTCAAGATGTACAAGTGGAATTGTTGCAATTCATCAGGATCCATACTCTTTATTGAAGCCCCGTGTCTACCACCTTCTTCGTCATGACGTTCAGGAAGTCCAATGTGTCCTACATTTGACAAGTAATTTTGACAAAACTCCATGGCCTCTTCAGAAACATATTTCTGAACAATAGATGCTTCAGGATGGTTAGGGTTCTTCACATATCCTTTTAGGATTTTCATAGTTCTTTCAATTGGGTATATCCATCGTAAATAGATAGGGCCACAGAACTTGATCTCCCTGACTAGATGAACAATTATATGTACCATGATGTCAAGAAAAAGAAGGAAGAAAAAGCTTCTCAAGCTGGCACAAGATCATATATCCTTCATTTTCCAGTTCATCCAATTTTTCTGTCTCAATGACTTACTACAATTAGCATTGAAGAAGAAACAAAGTCTATTCAAAATATGTTGAAGATCATATTCGGCAATGCTTCTAATAGCTACTGGGAGCAGTTGTTGCATTAAGACATGACAATCATGAGACTTTAGCCCTACTAACTTCAAGTCTTTCATCGACATAAGCTTCCTAACATTTGAAGAATACTCTGAAGGAACTTTGATGCCATGTAAACAGTCATAAAAGCTTCTTTTCTCATCCTTAGACAAAGTATGAGCAGCTGGAGGACAAAAAGTTCTCTTACTATATGGCTTTGGATGCAAGTCTTCTTGTATCCCCATTTCTTGCAAATCTAATCTTTCCTTCACGCTATCCTTAGAACTACCTTGTATGTTAAGCAGTGTCCCAACAATACTATCACAAACGTTTTTCTCTATATGCATGAAATCAATACAGTGTCTCACATCAAGCTTCAACCAATATAGAATATTGAAGAAGACAGACCTCTTTTTCCATTTACTTTTCTCATTACTATTCTTTGTAGTTTTACCAAAGATAATATTCATATTTTTCACCTTTTCATAAACTTGCTCCCCCATCAATGCCTTTAGAGCATCTTCAAACTCTTGTCCACCAAAAAAAGCTTTCTTTAATCTGTGATACGGGTGGTCTCATCTAAGAAATATCCTATGGCCAAGATAAACTGCCTTTCTTCCATGTTGAAGTTGATGGTAGCATGTTCCTTCTTCACAAATCGGACATGCTTTGTGGCCTTTAATACTATAGCCTGACAAGTTTCGATATGTAGGGAAGTCATTTATAGAACAAAAGATTATGGCTCACATTTTAAAAACCTCAATCTTGTTCGCGTCAAAAACATCACCATTGTCCCACAACTCTTTCAAGTCTTCGATCAAGGGTTCCAGGTAAACATCTATGTCATTTCTGGGTTGTTTTGGTCCCGGAATCAACATAGATAACATGACATCGTTTCACGCATAATAGAGGAGATAAGTTGTAAATTACCAACAGAACAAGCCATGAACTATGTATACTACTCAGGCTACCAAAAGGATTCATGCCATATGTGCTAAGCCTAAGCCTAAGGTCTAGGCTCTTCAACGAAGGTAGGAAATAATTGATCGATTTTCTTCCATTGTGAAAAATCAGCTAGATGTCGAAGCTTTCCATCGGATATCCTCTCATCCACATGCCATCCCAAATTTCTTGCATCCTTTTCATTGGCAAACAAGCGCTTGAACCTTGGTATGATTAAAAGGTACCACAATACTTTTGCAGGAGCGTTATTTGATTTGTACCTTAGGGTTTCACATATTGGATAGTGTTGTTCCTCTTCATGCTCTTTTCTATACAATATACAATCATTAGGGCATGCATGGATCTTTTTATTCTTCATACCTAGTGGACACAATATTTTCTTAGCATCATAGTATCGAGAAGGCAACACATTATCATCTGGAAGCATGTCCTTAAATGCCTCAAGCATTTTTGAAAAACTCTTATCACTCCATCCATGTCATGCTTTCATGCTTACCAATTTCAATACTACTTTGAACAATTGGTACTTTTTACACCTCAGGTACATTGGTGTCTTAGCATCACTACACATATTACCATATGCATGTGATTGCTCAAAAGTCTCTTCTCCTACATCACGAATAATATCCTCTATCCGATCATCCGTATCCGTGTCATTATCATCAAAGTTCACTCCCCCCTGTTGAAATGAACTTGGCATTTCTAATTCTTCACCATGCCATACCCTCACTGTATAACTCTTACAAAATCCTTCACAAATTAAATGTGTATATATATGTGCAGTACTTAGTCACTTCTCGTTCAAACATATTACACAAGGACAATAAAACTTCCCACTACCATCATCGGCATTTCTGGTAGCGAAGTCTAAAAAACTCCTCACCCCATTATCATATTCAACACTCGATCATTTAGCATTTATCCAACTATGATCCATATATATCTCAATACTTATAGCACCCTATATCCAACAACAAAAGGATAGACAGAAAAATAACAATAATAGAGTTTTAGATATTTCAACGAAATTAATAGGCACCATTTGAAACTAGTATTGTTTAACAAACCAATAACACTAACAATAATCAAACAACTGCACTAAATTAAAACAGAATATATAGAGTGGTATTAATCCAAGCCAAATATCACAGGGATGTAATTAAAAGTCAGAGCATATATCTAACAAGAATGTGTAGATTTAATTTTTTCCAGATTACATTTAAGTGCTCAAAGCAACAACAAGAGCCATTTTTTCATAGAACATTATTAATTATTGAACAACGTACAACTAAATATCAGATCATACACTAACCTGATTGAAGACCAAGGAGTGATCTTCAACCCAAAGTCACAGTGGTGTTGATTGAAGTTATAATGAAGTCGTCAAATTCACAGCACTAATAAAGGGAAGTCAATCAAGAGGAGAATGGTCATTGTGGAGAATAAAGGTGGCGACGGAGAAGACTGACGATAATCGAAGAACATTGATGACGAACACAGCAACGACAATGGTAATGATGGAGGAGAGTTGAGCAAATGAGGGATAGGACGCCATGGACAAGTTCAGAACAAGCATGGACAAAGCTCACAGAAAAATGGCAAAAAGTGAAGAAAGGGTTTATAGAGCGCCCGATCTGGGCGCAGGAGTAAAATAGGCACTGCTAAAGGTAAAACTGTCTTTTGATAGTGAATTTGACAATTCTGAGGTTAAAAATGGATTCTACATGTAAGACTATGTGGGATTAGCCCGGGTCATAATTTTTGGAAAAGTATAGTTGGACCGGGTATAAAGGGACTTAATTGGGTCCCTAAGGGCATTTTTGGTCATTTTGTAGATTAAAACTAAGATAACCAACAAAATGAGTTTGGATGAGTCTAGAGTAGTACATGAATGAGTATTAACTTGATTCTTGTAAATTTGGAATTTTAGGACTGAGCAGTCAGGCCCAAGCCGGATCAAAATTAAGGACCAGTTGAGTGTCTAAAAAGGGTTTAAGGTAGTAATTCTATCTTTCAAAAACTATCTGAATGTTTATATGCTTTGTGTATGTCATCTTTTGTAATATGAACACTGATTGCCGAGTAGGGCATTATGCGAGGAGGCACATTTACTTGGTTGTGAGCAAGAACCTAACCGAGGTTTACGGATTAGTATGTGAGTAGCCTTGACTCATATGCACATGCCATATTGTTTGAGTTATTATTATGTTGCATTACATGGAGTATAGCATATTTACTTGTTTCATTTTATATAACTGATTGTATGTTACTACTGAGATTCGTTTGAATCTTACCCTTTTTTCAAATTTAAAAATAATCTAGCAGAAGGTAGTGCTTGAAGGGCAAAAACGTTAACACTGGCGATTGAGGGTCCCAGTGAAGATCAGGAGGTTACGTTGGTTATTCTAGTATTGGTTAATTTTTGAGGATATTGTAAAAATTTTCAAACCCTACAGGGAACTCCTGTATTATAAACAAGTACTTCTTATAAGTATATTTGTGTTGTTTCTGTACGCTTATGCAATTGTGCCTTTATCACTTAGGCAAATATAGAAATGTTAAGGGGTTTGACAGATGGTAGTTGGCATATGTGTGTAGATTGTATACTGTCAAACCTCTTAACATTTTGATATTTGCCAGAGTGAAAAAGACATAGTTCTACAGGCAAGCAGAAATAGTACAAATATACTGATAATAAGTACTTGTTTACAATATAGGAGAATCCCCGTAATGTTTGAAAAATATATACAATCATCAAAATTCACAAAATTAAACTATGGGTAGCCAACAACAGTCCTTACATGAACTATACCCTTAAACGCTAGTATTTACCATTTTGCCTTTAGAGCCGCTAGCTTCTACTGGAATATTTTTAAATATAGAAAAAGGTGATATTCAAATGAATCTTAGTAGTAACATGCAATCAGTTATATAAAATGCGAAAAATAAATATGCCAAACACCATATAATGCAATAGAATAAATACACTATATAATTTATAATCATCGAAAAGTGCACATGTGTTCAAGGCCAACAACTGTTAGAACCCCTACTTTTTTGTACCTCAATTAGGCTCATGTCTATAAACTGGGCAATGTATCTTTTTAGTACTATATCTCATAACTAGATCCCCATTGGGGCCGGTGGGGTACTTGTACTTTCCCCCCCAAACGGTGCTTATTTTTTTCCCGTTTCAGTTAGAGAGTGCATTATACATATCACAGAAGATGGCATACACAAAGCTTACAAACAATCACATAGTTTATGAAAGATAGAGTTACTACCTTAATCCCTTTTCCTGGCTCTAATCTTGTCCTGGCATGGGTAAATTGTTCGGTCCAAAAATTTTAAGTTTACTAAAATTGAGTTAATACTCATTCATATACTCTTCTAAACTCTTTTAAACTCATTTTGTTGGTTACCTTAGATTAAAACTGTAAAATGACCAAAATGCCCCTAGGGACCTAATCTAAGTCCCTTTGTATCCGGTCCAACTGTACTTTTTCAAAAATCATGACCAGGGCTAATTCTACACAATTTTACATGTAGAATCCATTTTTGACCTCAGAATTTGTCAAATTCATTGCCAAATGACAAATTTTCCCTTGGCGCTTCTATTTAGGGTTTTAGGGGTCATTTTGTCATTTCACATTCCAAAGCTTTTCACACTTCACACTGAACATGAACCCTACACAATTTTCTCTTCCAAACACAATGGAAGAACTATATTAATGAAATTTCTGCCCTAACCCCTTGAGTTAGGTCTAGCCAAAACTCATCAAAGAGAAAGGGAAGGCTGAAATTTTATGATTTAATCCTCCAAACTCCTTCCTTTTCACTCTTAATCACATATTTAACTTCTTAAACACTTATTAAACATGATTTGCCGAAATTTCACATTCCAAAGCTTTTCACACTTCACACTGAACATGAACCCAACACAATTTTCTCTTCTAAATATAATGGAAGAACTATATTAATGAAATTTCAGCCCTAACCCCTTGAGCTAGGTCTAGCCAAAACTCATCAAAGAGAAAGGGAAGGCTGAAATTTTATGTTTTAATCCTCCAAACTCCTTCCTTTTCACTCCTAATCACATATTTAACTTCTTAAACATGATTTGCCAAAATTTCACATTCCAAAGCTTTTCGCACTTCATACTGAACATGAACCCTACACAATTTTCTCTTCTAAACACAATAGAAGAATTATATTAATGAAATTTTAGCCCTAACACCTTGAGTTAGGTCTAGCCAAAACTCATCAAAGAGAAATGGAAGACTGAAATTTTATGATTTAATGCTCCAAACTCCTTCCTTTTCGCTCCTAATCACATATTTAACTTCTTAAACACTTCTTAAACATGAGTTGCGGAAATTTGGGCAGCATAACCGCTTAGGGTTTTCATCATCCCAAATTTAAAAAAACAACCACAAATCAAGCCAATATCAACAATAACCACCACAACAACATATTAACCAAGATGAACAAAGTTCTTGAGATTACCTCTTGATTCTCAACTTTCTCTCTCTAGGCCGTCACCCTCCTCTCTCTCTTCTCTTGAAGTTTTGCTTCCTACACATGGGATTCATGGTAAAGAAGAGATTACAAGAGGTTTCCATGGTTTTTATGAGCTTAATCACTTGAAATCACAAGCTCTTATCTTGATTTTTCTTCTTGAACCCCTTGAGCTCTCTCCTATTCTTGAAACTCTTTCTCTCTCTATTTTCCTTGTGTCAATTGAAATATGGGTCTTGGACAAGGATGATGATGATTTAAAAATATTGGCTTGGAAATAATGTATTTTATTACCAATTTACCATGTGAATTTTCACTTTTATGGCTTTGTCTTTTTACTTGGCTCAAGATAATGACACATGGCATGTTCAATGTCTAAGTAAATATTTTCCTCTCCTATTTTCTCCCTTTGGCAGAAAATTCAAAGCGGAAGGGAAATAATATTTGCTTCTTGTATTTTCCATAATCCTTTTTCATCAATTAATTAATTAGCCACTATTGACTTTTTGACTTTTCCAATTTATTTTACTTGGCCACCATTGCTCCAAAATTGGTATATTTATCCTCAATTTATTATTTTTCCTTTATTTCTCTTAGCCAAAAATGGCTTCTTCCTTTTTCTTGCTTCATGGCCGAAATTCACCCTTAATATTAGGCCAAATAGCGTGCTCTTTCACTCTCCAAATTTGGGCCTTCATAAAGGGCTTTTTGAAAAACAAACATTTGCTTCATGACTTGTTTTAGCCCAATTACCATGTAACTTCCACTAAAGGTGTTTTTGTCATATCAATTGCATCAAAGTTCACCATTTTATTCTATTCAATGCCACACATATTTACAAAGCATATTGTTGAATAAAAATAGGGTGTTACATACACTATGAAGAAAATGACAATTAAGTATTGCTATCCTACCCCTCGATTATATGACATGTTTGATGAATAACATGGTGCTGTTTTGTTTTCTAAATTGATCTTAGAAGTGGCCATCACCAAGTTTGCATGAAAGAAGGGAATGAATGGAACACTACATTTAAAACTAAATTTGGGTTAAATGAGTGGTTAGTTAGGCCCTTTTTATTAACTAATGCACCTAATACTTTTATGAGCTTAATGAATCATGTTTTCCATTCATTTTTTGGGAAATTTTTAGTTGTCTACTTTGATGACATTCTATTTTGTAGTAAGACATTAGACAAGCATATTTAGCATTTGTATGTGAACTTTAGCACTCTTAGGGAGCATAAGCTTTACACTATTGTTCAAAAGTGTTCCTTTTGCATGGGTTCCATGGTGTTTCTTGGATTTTTTATAGTTGCTAATAGAATTCATGTTGATAAGGAGAAAGTAAAGGCTATTTGAGATTAGCCAACCTCAAAGAATACAAGTGAGGTTTGAATTTCATGGCCTTGGAGTTTCTATGGGACGTTTATTAAAGGTTTTTCATCTCTCTCATCTTACTTCCATTTTCATTTTGTATCAAGGAAGAAAGAGAAAGGAAGGGCTTGAGATTTAGGTGAGTATTTGACTTTAAATGCTCACTTCATCTTCACTAATAGAATTCAAGAGGTTTAGAGCTTGACTTCTATGGTTTCAGAATTTTGATTTATGGTGGTTGGAAGCCTGAGAAAATTTGGAAATTAAAGAATCAAGGTTTTGATTTCAGCAAATTGCAGAGGTAAGAGGTTGATGCATTGTGATATGTTTATTTTGATTTTTGGTTAAGTGATGAGAATTCTAGAATTTTACCCTAAATATGATGTTAAGTGAAATGTAGGAGTTAGATAGAGTGTTATTGTTGTATTAGTAGCCTATTGTGCCTTTGAGTCATTAGGATTGATTTGTGGGAATTAGAAATGAAAGTATTGGATTGAGTATTAGGAAGCAAAGTAGAGACCTAAGAGTGAAATGGTTGTTGGGATGTGAATTTGGGTATTTTGTGGATACCAAGTGGTTTCTTGTGGCAAAATGAGGGAAAATGAGCTTTGGAACAAGTTTTAGGACCATTGGTAGTGAAATGGGTAAATCTGGAAAAACCATATCAATTGTTGCGATCTGGCTTCTGCTGAACCTCACTCGAGTGAGGAGGGGTCTCACTCGAGTGCTGTATGAAATTCTAGGTATTTTAGTTAAGTCTTCAGGCAGAAATCACGAGTGCACTTTCATTCCCATGAGTGATATAGGTCATCACTCGAGTGCAGCTCCCTGTGCTCGAGTGAGGGAGTAAGTTTAAGACTTTGGAATTTATGGTTGCTCTCGGGTAGTCACTCGTTGTGCCTTACTTTTGGGTGCTCGAGTGCATTTGAGGTTATCACTCGAGTGCGGTTTTCTGTGCTCGAGTGAGGGTGTAAGAATGTCAAGGTTTGCTCTCGGGCAAACACTTCCAGTGTGACACTTTTTGGTGCTCGAGTGAATTTGGGGGTCATCACTCGAGTACGGCTTTCTGTGCTCGAGTGAGATGACCAAAACTGAGTGTTTTGCTTCCTAAGAAGGGATCTTTAGGGGTGGTTATCCCAACTCTTTAGGCATATGTCTAGGCATTTAATGGCCACCTAAAGAGTTTAAATGATAACCAACTTAGTACTGTGGAATTAAGAATAAGGTATCCTCCAATCCAAATTCAATGAACATACCAAAAACTGAAGTAGTTAAAGCAATGCAATGTTTAATTACAATGATCTTAATTGGAAACCTTAATTAGGATAACTGTTTACACTCTTTTCTCATATAGAGTAGTTTTTCACTCATATCCTCTTTGACCATACTCTACCATAGGCTTGTAGTATTTCTAGGCTCTCCACTACTTGCAACAATGGCATAAATAAATTCAAAGGACTTTGTGGCATTGTAATGTTAAATAGGCCAAATTATGGAAACTTAGAACAAGCTACCATGCATGCATCAATTTCAATTAGCATAACCAATAGCACTAATCACACTTGTGTAACATTCTTTTGCCCAAATTTTCCATTTCAACTCATCAATAAATACTTTTATGAAGTGCCTTATTTATATATATATTTCTTTTGATCCTCTCTTTTGTTTTTTTCTTCTTTTCTATTTTCATTTCTCTCTATTTTTTTTGAATATTTACATGGCACTTTTCATCCTATTTACAAGAGCAATATTTATAGTCCCTCATCATAGTGCTAATGGAACTTGATGAAAAGTGCAAGCATGGCATTTGTAGAATGAAAATGAAAATGAAGGGCTCAGAGGGGTAAACAAAGGTGAATGATGAATGGTTTGTGTTTAGGTTAGAAGGTTTAGAAATGAATGCCAATGTCATCTCTATCCATACCATTGCAAAATGTAGCCTCAAGCAAGAAACAAAATAAATTCTAGAGAGCAATAACCTAAGTGGATAAATCACACAATGAAATGAAAAATTAGGCCTAAAACACCTTCAAACTAGGCTTTTTGTTCCGTAACAAACTCATCAAAATTAAACCATGCATAATTAAAACACTTGAATTTTATGGCAATTCGCTAATTCAAAGCAAGTTTTAGCCATGAATGCAACTAAGAGTGATTGAGATACTTGATCATGACTAACTCAGCTCTTTTCTTGTCTTCAATAGCCACCAAACACTTCCTCCTTTGCTCCACCAAATGACCCCACACTTTAATAAAATGGTTTAGCTTTCTCCATCCTCATTTTGTCAACAAATTTGGCTGCCTTCAATCTTCTTTTCTTCAATTCATATTCGGTTTTCTCACGCCCTCATTCCTCCATTTTGTCCAACTAGCTCCCTTTCACACTATTTGGTCCAACTAACTTTAATTCTTCAATTCCATTATTCCCTTTTTTGGTTCAGGAGCCCCTATCATTAACTCAGCCACCACCTTGCTTTCTTTCTCTTTGCAATTCAAATGTTTTTAGGTTAAAAGTGAGTTGTGCCTTGTTTGGATAAGAGATAAAAATTTGTTTTGGCATTAGACACAAAATTGCAACCACCAAAGAAGGCCCTTACTCATTTAACCTCCTCATAGAAAAAATGTAAAAATAAATTTTGCACTTGTGATGTTCCACTTTTGTCCTTCATTAAGCTTTAAAATAACATAGTTTACTTTGACCACTCAAGTTATGCCACATCATCACCTATAAAATTAAATTCACAAAGTAATATCTTTTTCTCACAATTAAAGAATATTGGGAATAACAAATATTAATTAAAAATATAACAATTTAACCACTATAATTCCCAAATTATCATTTCACTAAAATCTCAGATTAACACTTGATTATGCCCAAAATATTCAATTAAGTCCCACAAAAGCCTAAGAATAATTACTAAAAATATATAAATATTGAGCTCTATAGCTTTTCCATTTGTTATCAAACAAAAACAAGGAAGAGAGAAAGTGGTTGCTAATGCACTATCACGTAGGTATGCATTACTCACATTTTTGCATACTAGATTGCTTGGTTTTGAGATGCTTAAAAGTATATATGTGAATGATTCTGATTTGGAGATATATGAAATTCTTTTGAAATACATGGGTACAATGATTATTACAGATTTGATGGTTTCCTTTACAAAATGGGAAAGTTATGTGTGCATAAATGTTCAGTTTGAGAGCTACTTATAAAAGAGACTCATTAGAGAGGATTAATGGGACATTTTAGTATTCATAAAACTCGAGATTTATTATAAGAACACTTTTATTGGCCTGGTATGAAACATGCTATTATATTTGTTTGTGTGAAATGCATATCATGTAGGCGAGCAAAGTCTAGAGTTCAACCAGATGGTTTATATTCTCCTTTACCTATTCTTTTCACCCTTGGACTAATATTTCTATGGATTTTGTGCTTGGATGCATAGGTCCTCTAGTGGTAAAGATAGCATTTTTGTGGTAGTTTATAGGTTCAACAAAGTGTCTCACTTTATTGCATGTGCTAAGACTAATGATGCTATTCATATTATTGATTTATTCTTTAAAGAAATTGTTAGATTGCATGGCATTCTTAGAACAATTGTTAGAACTCTATGAATAGTTTAAATTTTATGGAAAGAGGTGAGATTCAAACGAATCTTAGTAGTAACATACAATCAATCATATAAAATGTAATAAATAAATATGCTATGCACAATATTATGTAACATAAATAAACACTGCAATTTGTCGGTCTGTTTAGTATTTAGGATCAAAATGACTATTTTGTCCCTACTAGCCAATCTTTGTTCATTGTTTAGGATCAAATGACTATTCGACCCTACTTGTTTCACTACCTCACTAGGTGTAATACCCCGAATTTTGAGACTCGAGGTTAGAGAATAAGCCTGAGATTAGTGGATTGCTAAGCCCCAGTTTAGCAAGATCCCAAATTGTGATTAGGGGTTAATGACTACAAAAGTGGACTTGGTTAGTGATTAATGAACCCATTTAGAGAATATAAAGTGGATTGTAGTCGCGTGTGTTATGAGCAACGCCAAAACCCTGTATTTGAGTTCAATTGTGGATTAACATCCAAATTAACTTAGAATAGAGGGAAGAATTGAATGGGGTATTGTGATGGAAATGGTGTCATGTTGTGATATTTAATCATTGGAATTGATTTAAATTAGATTGGACACATTGGTTGCAAAATTGGAAATGCTGTCCAGTATGAATTCTGTCTGGGCAGTCTTCTCGTGTGGACGTTTTTACTAGGCAAATGATGCCAGAAAATTATGAAACTTTCCAGTCTTGAAGTTTACATCCCAAGCTTCAAAATGGACATATAATTTGTGCCATTTTGTTTTGGGAACTGGGATATATGACTGTCCAAAGTTTGAGGCCGAAAATGGACTCTGTTTTGGGGCAGTGATGAAATTTGTGTAATTCTGGAATTGTGTGGTGATTTCTAGTAATGGATCATATTTTTCCAATGAATAGGACTTAAATAACTTTCATTTGGCTTTGGGATCACCTCATTTTGATTTTTCTAGAATTAGTTATGATTTTTCAAAGATTGGGCAGAAAATCTGCCAGAAAATCCGAAAATGCCAATTTTGGAATTATGACATCATCATAATTAAAGATGACATAAGCTAAATGTTATAAAGTCATCATCATCTTCCTCCATCAGCCAAAAACCGTGCAGCACCATGGATAAAGAGAGAGAGGGAGTTTTAGAGAGAGAAGAGGAAGAGAACTCGCAAGGTAAGCCGATTTCTCCGATGATCTAGCTCCTAACGCGTATAACTCCGATCCTAAGCTACTCCTTTATGTTCTTTAAGGTTTGGAAGCTCTTCCTTTGGTATTAAAACAGCTAGGGTTTCAGCCAAGACAAGGAAAAGCTAGTGGGAGCTTGAGGTAACTTCCAAACTCTTGTGTATTGACTATTCTGGCTGCTGTGGACAATTTAATCGGTGAAATTTCGCCGGATTGTCATTGGTTTTAAAAATGGAAAATGGGTTTCCCTAGGAGTTATGCTGCCCAAATTGATACTAAATGGTAGTTGTAACCTAATGGAATAGTCAATAAAGCGGTTAGGAGTAGAAAGGAACGCGTTTACGGAGCCGAAACCGAAAAACCCCAATTTTCCCCTTAAAACCTATATATTTCGGCCAGCATTGTAAATGGGTCTTAGAGTTGGATTTTCAATGATTTGATGATTCCATTGGATTCAGTGGGTGAAAATAGGTGGGGTTACAGTTGGGCACTTTTTCGGAAAAGGCCGAAAAAGCATAATTACGAAAACGCCCTTGAAACCCTTAAAGTGGGGCTGCCAAGGGTAAATTTGTAAATTGAAATTGAATTTGATAATTCCGAGTCCGAAAATGGATTCCTTGGGCAAAAATATGTTAGAATAGCCCATGTCAAAATTTCAGGAAAAGTACAGTCGGACCGGATACGATGGAGCCGGACCGGGTCCCCGGGGGCTTTTAGCAAATTTTCAATTTAGCTTCATATGACCCTTAGAAACACTATGGAAGTATCTAAATAGTACATTTGACATTGTAGGATCGAATGTGAGGCCCCGAGTTGCTGGCACGCAAATCGAGGAGAAAAGACTGGAGGTAGGGAACTTATCTCTCCTGCATGCTCTGATAACTGTATTAATGTGTTGATGCATGTTATTGCTTTACTTGATTATGTGGAACATGTATGAATGATTTGAAGCTATGTTTCAATATATGCTATGGCCATATGTGTATCGTTCGAAGCATTGAGCTTATAGATTTGTCATTGTATGTGTGCATGAGTTATGTGATGCAAGCATGTCATGCATTAAACACTTATCTTGCCTGCATATTGATAATGTTTCCCTACTGAGATTCTCTCGAATCTCACCCTCCCTTACCAACAATTTAGACAGGGCAAGTGGCTCGTGGAGGGAGCGGCAGGACTCATTCGAGATGAGATTGTGTAATCCCCATTTGAAGAATTGAAATGGGCAATTGTGCCCTGTATATCTTTAGCGAAGGTATGTACCCAAGATTGCTGGGATGATTATGTTGTACACTCTGATATTTATATGAATGTGATTTATCTTCGCGTAGTAATTGTATTCGAAATGTGAATATGAGACCAAGTTTATAAATGATTTTGAAAGGTATTTTTGAAAACCCCATCATGTGATGGGTTAGTAAATGTTATTTGATTATTATTGGTCTCTATTTCATTTTAATCGTGTATTTCGGATATAATTACTGAGGGGGTTACACTTGGGTCCTGCTTGGTCAGATGATATTTGTGCTTTTCCCATTAGGAGGTACTTGTGCTTCCCCTCATACCACAACAAGGATTTGTAACAAGCTTGTATCACTATCTAAGCTGGGTCCTACTAGGCCTGTTAGTACTTGTGCTTTTCCCACACCATAGCTAAATATTGTATCATATATTTCACATGGCAATACAATGCATATATATAATCACATAATATATGAAAGATAGAGTTACTACTTGAAATCCCTTTCAACCTAGCTATCGGTCTAATACCCTCGGTTTGGCTCGGGTAGACAATAAGTCCTAAAATTCCAAATTTTATAATAAATAAGTTATTACTCATTCATGTCTTATTATAAACTCATGTAGTTGGTTATCTTTGCTTTAAAATGAAAAATGACCAAAATGCCCTTAGGATCTGGTTTAAGTCCCTTTATACCCAGTCTAACTATACTTTACCAAAAATTATGACCTAGGCTATTTCTACACAATTTCAGGTGTATAATCCATTTTTGACCTCAATTTCGCCAAAATCATATTCCATTTCCTAGAATACTCTTGGAAGCCACAAATTTGGGGTTTAGGGGCAAATTGTCATTTCACATCTTAAAGCTTTTATACTTCATATTTCATATGTTCCTTATGCAATTTTTCATTCTAAACACAATGGAATCACCAAATCCATGAAATTTCAGCTCAAATCCCCAAAATTGCCTCAGGCCAAAAATTCATGAAAATTTAGAAAAATGGATTTTCATGATTTCATCAACAAAATACTTTCTTTTCACCTTAAATCACTTCTTAAACCCTTTCATTACACTTCCCACATGCTTAATCAAAATTGAGCAGCACCTCCTCTTAGAGTTTATGCTTCCTAAATCACAAATCCAAGACAACCAAGCCAATAATTCAATTACAACATCAATAACAACCTTGAATTAATAAGAAAATCAAGGTTTCTTGAGTTTACCTTTTGATTCCTTCTTCTTTCCTTCAAAACTATGCCTCATCCTCTTTTCTTTCTCTTGATTTTCTTCTTGCTTTGCATGATTTCAAGAAGGATTTAAAGATTAGAAGAGGTTACTAAAGATTTAGAGACAAGAACAAGTGGATTTTGCAACCAAACATACCTTGATCTTGCTTCTTGTCTCTTGCTCCTTCTCTTTGTTTTTGTGTTTTGAAGACACACACTCTCTCTTTTCTCATGTTTGGCAGAAAATATGGCCTTTGGGAAGAGTTAAATGAGCTCTTATGGTGTCTTCTTCCACCTCCTCAATTATATATTATTTTATTAGAATTTTTGCACATGCCACATTATTTTATTATTTTCTTTTTCCAATTAGATTGAAATGCCTCCACATGTCATCCTTGGTGGCAAAATCTCATTTCCTCTTCTTCTTTCTCTCTTGGCCAAAATTGGCCACCAATTTGTGGGAAAATCAAGAGCCTTCTTGCTATTCAATAAATGACCATTTTGCACTTACATGTTTTCCAAATTTTGTATTAATTGTTGTTTTCCTTCTTTGCTTTCCCTTTTGGAAGAATTTTAGACATCAAATTGGGCCAAGAATTGTGCTCGTCCATGCTTCATTTTAGGTAATTTTTGTAGCCCTTTAATAAGACAAAATTAAATTTTATGTCTCAACTTAACTAAACTTCACGTAACATCTATTTCTAATATTTTGTCATTGCAAATGCACCAAAATTCACCATTTTATTCCATTTTATATAACTAATGTACAAGGAATTTCAGTGATTGAAAATTAGGATATTACAAAGTTGTTTTTTTATACTTTTGGGTTGGAACCGCCATGAGGCGCCACCTAAGTCCCTTCATCTTCTTTGCTTTTAGGTTGTAGCCCTAATAAGACACCACCTAGCTCTTCATGAATCACATGCAGAATTATCTCAGAAAGCTCATCGATCTTCGGTCAGGCCACATGTCTTTCCTCCCCTAATACTACACATGAACATTAGATGAAAGCATAGAACTTTCCTTCCCCTGACAATATAAGTCAGCAAGAGGAAGAAGGGAAGACTTGGCTAAATTTTTAGAGGACACATGGCAACTT
This sequence comes from Inga leiocalycina, assembly GCA_963242795.1. Lineage (NCBI taxonomy): Eukaryota > Viridiplantae > Streptophyta > Magnoliopsida > Fabales > Fabaceae > Inga > Inga leiocalycina. The sequence goes on from OY725331.1 coordinate 38,523,895, forward strand.
GTTTGTCCAAACACTTGCATACACGTAGCAATTAAATCCTAACGCTTCTTAACTCCTTAAATTTCAAAAGAAAATAAGAGAAAAATAGTAAGAAGAAAGAAAAAGAGGGGAAGGTGCAAAATCTTGATGAACCAAAGTGAGAGAAAGTGTTCTTGAGCAACTTTCTTTCCCAAATCACATTTCAAGCTTGCAGAACCTTCACCAATCTTGTTCCTCTCATCGAGAGTAACATTTTTATAGTTTTAGATTTTTGAAAAGAGGAGTTTGGTGTTGTCCAAAAGGTTTAGGAGTGGGGAGAATCAAGAACGGGTTATGGCACCAGATAGAGGTAAGCATAAGCTCTAATTTGAGTATAGTATCTTGAGATTTGATTAAGTTTTCATGAAATTGATATGTTGCCCTACTTTTCAGTTAGGGAAATCCTAGGGTTTTATTGATCTTATGGACATGAACATTATGTTAAATAAGGCTTAAGGATGATGGAAAGAAAGTTTAGCAAGTTTTGTCATTAAACTGTTAAAATCACTTTCTTTGAACTTATGGTGAATTTTGGCCAGGAGCAGGACAGTAGGAAAGATTTTGATTTCTTTTTATTTTGAGATTTCCAATGGTTTTATAATGAAAAATTATGTGGGATAAAGGTAAGAAAATGACTTTGGGAGCAATAGAATAGAAAACAAAATTTTGGCTTAAGAAACCCTAAGTTTCGCCCCTAATGAATACTTAGGGAATGAATTGGATTTTTCCTAATTTGAGGTTTGAAATGCATTCTACATTTAAAATTTTGTGGGAATATATTTAGGAAATAATTTATAAGGGTTGGATTGAAAACCCTAAAATTGGAATTAAGGTTGTTTGAGGATAGTGCTTCCAGATTGAATTTCAAGAAATTAGGTTGCTTTGGGCTCGGTTTTGATTGATCAATTCTTGTCCATCAATTGTGAAATTTTACATGTCAATAGTAGATATCTCAAACTTTAAAATGAGACATATAATAAGTGAATTGAGTATGTAGTTTGTAAGTTATAGCTTTTTGAAGTTGAGGTATCAACTAGACAAAATTTTGTGGTAGTCATGTTTGTCATGGGTCCTAGACTTTTACAACTATAATTGGCATTGGATAATATGTTTCCTATACAGAGGACTTAAGGAGCTTCATATAGGAACTTGAACCACCTTATTTGGAGTTTTCTAGATTAAGATATGAATTTTCAAAGTTGTCTAATGAAATCTAGCATATAAGGGTTGAATCTGGAATTTTCAGTTTTTGAAGGGAATTGTGGTTAGTAAGAGGATGAGGATTAGAATTATGATTTAGAGGCTAATGTCACTGCATTAGACACCTAAGTCATATGATATGTCTTAGATTAACTGTGCATTAGACATAGCACAAAAGAGAAGTATCAAAGATAAACAACAAAAGTTAAGTAAAGGATAAGAATAGGGATGGGACAAAGAATAATATAATATTTATTAATCAATGGAATTGGAACAAGTAATGACATATCTATTTGTGAATTTTAAATTATAGGACTTGACATTGTCCGAGCCTGGAAAAGAAGTTTGCTGATAAAGGTACAGTGTGGGAAAGGCGATCAAATAGTAACTCTTTCTCTCATATATATTGTATTGTTCTTCATGTATATTTTACCATCGAATATATTCGTTTCAAGAATATATAGCTATGATGGTGGACTAGTGAGTCCTGAGATACACATTCAGAGTTATGTCGAGTAGTGACTCGAGGTAGTAAGACCTGATGTACATATTTACATGGGGCTGTAAGACCTATTATACCAAGTGCTGTGGTATTGTGTTCCGTGATTGATGTTATGCTACACTTTGATATCTGAATGCTGTATGTAAGACCCCACCTTACATACTACTTATCAGACATATTAATCAGAGTTCTTAAGCGTAGTTCAGTGAGCAATACAGTAATAGCGGAAATATACTACTGAAACAACATCACTCGATTACGTTATAGGTTTTCCCCACTGGGGTGTGTGAATAGCAATTATAGACCTTGACATAATAAAACGTCGTTAGATAACCAACATCTTCACTCGATCTAGACCGAAACCTCCAATTGATGTTACATACAATCATGCCTTCAGAGCCAATTTCTATTGCTGCAAACTATATATATTTATGGAAAGGTTGAGATTTAAACGAATCTTAGTAGTAATATACAATCAATCATACATGCTCCATGTTATGCAACAAATTAATAACAATACCATGGCATGTATACATGAGTTAGGTGCTCAATCCCCCACTACCCATAAAACCTCAGTTGGGTTCTTATTGAACAACTAGGTAAGTGTGTTTCCACACACAAAATGCCCTCCTCAGCAAAACCATGTTCATGTTCCTTAATTATATCATAGAAGATGGCACACAAAAACATATAAATATTGGCATAATGTATGAAAGATAGAGTTACTACCTGAAATAGCCCTTTCCCGCCTAATCATCTAACTGACTTGATCAGGCTCGGCCACAACTATTCGGTCCTAAAATTCCAAGTTTACAAGAATTAGGTCAATACCTATTCATATATCACTCTATACTCTTCCAAATTACTTTTGTTGGTTATATAAATTTAAATCTAACAAATTACCAAAATGCTGCTGTGGACCCGGTCTAAATAATTCCCCCTTTTATCTGGTCAAACTGTAATTTTTTAGAAATTTTGACCTAAGCTGTTCAACATAGTTTTGCATGTAGAATCCATTTTGACCAGGTTTGCACAAAATCACAACCAAATGACAATTTTGCCCTTGACAACTCTTACTTAGGGTTTTAGGGGTAGTTTTGCCATTTCACTTTATAGGGCTTTTCCCACAACATGATCAACATCAACCCTACACAATTTTTCCTCCTAAATGCAATGGAACCCTTAAATTAATGGAATTCGAGCTCCTTCCCTTACTTTTGATGCTGACCAAAACTTATACTTAGTGAAAATGGAAAATATGTTTTTCATGATCTAACCTTTAATGCTCCTTCCTTTTCCCTCCTAACCATTTATTAAACCTCTTAAACACTTATCAGATATGATTTGGGGAAATTTGGGTAGCATCACCTTAGGATTTCATACTTTCATTTTTACAAAACAACCAAATCTAAGCCAATGTCAACATCAACCACCACATAACCTCATATTAAGCAAGAGGATCAAGTTCATGAGATTACCTCTTAGATTCTCAAACTTTCTCTCTCTAGGCGTCACCTTTTCTCTCCTAAACCTTGAAAACTTATTAGACATGATTTGGGGAAATTTGGGCAGCATAACCCCTTAGGGTTTCATACTTTCATTTTTACAAAACAACTAAATCCAAGCCAATATCAACATCAACCACCACATAACATCATACTAAGCAAGAGGATCAAGTTCATGAGATTACCTCTTGGATTCTCAAACTTTCTCTCTCTAGGCGTCACCTTCTCTCTCCTCAAACTTGAAGATTTGCTTGCTACCCATGGTTTTCCATGGAGATCAAGAGCTTAGAAAAGTTGTAACATAAGTTAGGAAGCAAAATCTCTTGAAAACATAAGCCATACCTTTGATTCTTGCTTCCTTGTGCTCTCTTGTTTCTCTATGACTTAAAGCTTCTCTCTCTCTCTCTCTCTCTCTGTATTTGTGTTCTAGGCATGAAAATGAGAGGAGGAAAATCTGACCAAGTGTTTAAATATCTCTACATTCTACTTTAATAATATTATTAAATTGGGTTTATGACAAGGCTTGGTACTTGGGCTTATCTCTAGCTAATGGTGTCATAAACTTCCCCTTGATTTTGAACCAAATTCCTTCCTCTTTTGTTGGCCCAAAAGTGACACCTAAAAGGGTCCTTCATAATCCAAATGGCCTCCTTCAATTATCTTAACCAATTACCCAGGATATTATATTTTAATGAAATTCTAACATGTGCTCATATCTTACATAAAGTCTTGCTAAATCCCTTGGCTTTAGATGATGACACTTCGCACAGTTTGTATCCAAGTAAAGATTTCCCTTTTCCTTTAATATTTTGGTAGCAAATGTCCACCAATAAAGGGAAAATATATGCTTTTACTTTATTCCACAATTTACACAATTACCATTACGTTTTGTTTCCAAATTGCAATAGTTGGCAATTCTGGCAGATTTTCTAACCAAATTCTGAAAAATCATAACTTTATTTTGTAGAAATTCAATTAGAGTGATGCCAAAGGCTATGAAACCCTTATTGAGTCTAGTTTCAAGGAAAAATATAGCCTTTGGCCAATTGGAAGCTCATAATTCCCAAAAATCCGTTAAACCTTACATGTTCCAGATTTGGTTCCAGAAATAGGGTTTAAGTTTGAAAAATCATATCTCTTAGTATATAAGTCCAAAATTACCCATTACCTATCAAATTAAAGCCTATTATGTCTATTTTTATCCTATAAAATTTCACAATTTTGGGGGATCATTCACCTGTTTAAAAATACTCAACAAGAAGATTGCCACACTGGAGAAATACATTGGCAGCAAATCCTAATTCCTGGGACTCTTACTAAACTGGGGCTTAGCATTATACTTGATTCAATCTTTTTCTCTAGCCTCTAATCCCAAAATTCAGGATATTACATTTCTTCCCTCTTTCAATAAATTTTGTCCTCAAAATTTGAACGTCTACAACTTAGGGATCAATCCTTATCACTCAATCCATCCCTTTATCATGTGCAAGCTCACAAACCGTGCCACATAATGATCATATTCAATCTATCTCTTTCATCTGCAAGCTCATCGAGCCCACAACACAATCATCATATTCTCCTCAAAGATCTCAGATAGTATTCAACATTTATCTTACAATATTCTCATTCATTTAGTACACAGTATGTAGCGTGCAATCAAACACAAAACCCACTGGTTCATTCCCACAATGCTTGGTTTCTTAGTCCTTACAACATTTTCAAGACTCTGCCTGGATCACACAATTACATCAAACACTGGACCTAACTCGCCCAACAATCATAACCGGCACTGGACCTTACTCGCCCAGGCAACAATCATAACAAGCACTAGACCTCACTCACCCTGGCAACAATCATAACAAGTACTAGACCTCACTTGCCCAGCCCACATCAGAGTGCTTTGTTACACTGGTTTTATTGGTTCAGCTACAAACTGGTACAGTCTGAATGTTTTGTCAGCTTTAAGACATACCCTTTACATATTGGTCAAACGTCATCGTGCTAGGCATGAACCACAGTGCTCAACACATAGGTCTTACAGCCTAGGGACACTACCCTATGCAAACTTGCACACTGGGTCTTACCGCCTCCGCTAGGTACAATTCTCAAACACATTATCTACCAGCCTAAGGACTTATTAGTCTACCAGGTCGTATGGCCTAAGCATATACAGTTCATCATCTTTACTAAATACATATCGAGTCTAACTACCAAGAATCAATTATTGGTACCCAAAGATTACATATAGATTTACTATGTTTCTGCTGCCCACTCTAAGGTTTATCTCCTCATATGAGCTTTAACAATGTCAGGATGACTTAATAGGATCCCATAGGAACCTCCTATAATACCTGACTGTACCCAGAATCTATGTTCCTTTATGACAATTTTTGGCCTATTTCAACTCAAAATCATTCTGTGCCGTTTCAAATTCTTGTGGATCAAAACTTAATAGTTGATTCCTGGGTTACAGTTGACTTGGTCTTTTTATGTAACAAACGAGGGCAACACCACACATGACTCTCACTAAGTAAGAACTGTCCCCTCCTCTATACCAAGGGCCTCTGCTATATAAGTACTCCGGGATTTATTCTGCCTCCCAAGGACTCGAGGCCATGACCTGAGGATAAGTCATGCCTTAAGAGTTATTTGGTAACCTTTTTATGCTTATACCTTTCAACACATTATTGGCCATCCACTAATCAACTCCTAATATAGCCTCAAGTTAGTAGAATAGCAAGCATATCAATTCCTTCTCTCGTTTCATTAGAGAGCTATCGCCTCAATCAATCCTTTAAAGAAATATTTTATTATCATACTTTTCCCTATGCTAGACTAGTAGCTACCAATCTTCAATAATCCTATCATGATTGGAAATATATCACTTCAATCATTCATATCATCTACTCATATCTTTCGGAAGGACCTAGGGAATTTATGGACCATTGACCTATCCCCTATTTTCTTTCTTGAGCATGTAACCATAATTCCCAGCTACTCTTTGCTCACCATATTCTACTAATATTGGAGTAAAACCACTCCAATTGCTCTGCTTAAGCAGTATTTTCTTTCTTTAAGTGAGCATGTTATCTTTATTAAATCAATATCAATCTCAATTTCTACAAGGATTTGTGTCCGTAAGATTCTTGTTCCTCAATTCCATGGATTGTCACTAGCCCAACACAATTATGAATAAATTTGCCAGCTTAAGGACATACTGGTCCACTAGGTCTTAGGGCTTTTGGACATATAGGTCTACTATAACATATTTGGCATGTAGGATTTTACAGCCTAGGGTCTCTAACCCAACTTTTTGGTTTATCATGAAATCTAGAACCTTAACATCACACAGATTAGAAATCATTTTTCTCAGATATACCCAATAGGTTTGCTAAGAATCAGGATCAATAGCGCCTATTCTAATCTTTATAGTATTTGGGTAATATCCTCAACACATTACTGAAGGTTCAATACTATTCACGAGATTCAAACTTTCATCAAGGAACAGAACCATAGTGCAACAAATTCACATTTTGACCTAAGCATTATTTCAGCTTAGATCAAATTCATGACCATCCTTAACCTTCAGTATCACCAAATCGGATCCTCTAGGATCAATATAAGGTATAATCACCATTCATCATATTGCACCGTATATCATGTCTGTATTCCTAACATCACGATATTACTAAGGATTATCACTTAGCATGGAGAAACCTCAAACATTTACTACACCTCAAGTTTCCCATCACTTTATGAAATGAACTTTTCTGCGCAGTATTTACTGCCATAAAAACCATCTAAATTAAGATTAATACTTGTATCGTCATCCACTCCATACTTCTAAGCATCCTTTGAATCATCTAACTAAAATGATTATTAGTCATGCAGAAACCTTAAGACAATAACCATTCCTCAAGTCTCTATGACCTTGCCAACTTAACATCCCAGGGGGTCACCTATCCTAAGATTTCCCTGGGTTGAGCACGCTTAACTTTTATGTGTCCATGCTAAAACGCAGATACTGGCTTTATCTACTCCTAACCACTGGTACCCTAAGACTTCCCTTGTCTCAATATCATGCTAACTACCCTTTAGTATTTTGCTGTTCCTCATGGCTAGTTCAAGGACAGGGTGATTCACTTCCCTAATGCCCTATTCTGCGCATATTTCCTTTCACCATATAATCAAGACCTTATCTGTATACTATCCTTTTACCAGAACCGCCACTCTGCTAGTATCGCTTGGGCTCTGATACCAAAAATGTAAGATCCCGCCTTACATATCACTTATCAGACATATTAATTAGGGTACTTGAGCGCAATTCGGTGAGCAACACAGGATTAGCAAAAATATACTGATATTATTGAAACAACATCACTTGATTACATTATATGGTTTCCCCATTGAGATGTGTGAATAGTGATTACAGACCTTGACATAATAAAAGGTCTTCAGATAACCAACATCTTCACTCGATCTGGACTGGAACCTCTAATTGATAGCACATAGAATCATTCCCTCAAAGCCAATTTCTATTGCTGCAAACTTTATACATTTTTGGAAAGGGTGAGATTCAAACGAATTTCAGTAGTAACATGCAATTGATCATATAAAATGTGAAAATTAAATATGTGCTGCTCCATGTTATGCATATGTATACATGAGTTAGGGGCTCAATTCCCCACTACCCGTAAAACCTCATTGGGTTCTTACTCAACAACTAGGTAAGTGTGCCTCCATACACAAAATGCCTTCCTCAGCAAAACCATGTTCATTAATTATATTATAGATGATGGCCAAACATATAAACATTGGCATAATGTATGAAAGATAGAGTTACTACCTGAAATAGCCCTTTCCTACCTAATCGTCTAACTAACTTGATTCGACACGGCCACAACTGTCCGGTCCTAAAATTCCAAGTTTACTAGAATTAGGTCAATATCCATTCATATATCACTATAGACTCTTCCAAATTACTTTTGTTGGCTACATCAGTTTAAACCTACTTAACTACCAAAATGTCCCTGGGACCTGGTCTAAGTCCCCTTTTTATCTGGTTCGATTATACTCTTTCATAAATTTTAACCCAGACTGTTCCTACACAGTTTTGCTTGTAAAATCTATTTTTGACTTTAGTTTTCACAAAATCACTACCAAATGATAGTTTTCCCCTTGACAGCCGTTACATAGGGTTTTAGAGGTATTTTTGCCTTTTTACTTCCTAGGGCTTTTCTCACAACATGATCAAAATCAACCCTACATAATTTTTCCTCCTAAATGCAATGGAACCCTCAAATTAATAAAATTCTAGCTCCTACCCTTACTCTTGGTGCTGGCCAAAACTTACACTTAGTGAAAATAGAAAATGTGTTTTTCATGATTTAACCCTTAAAGATGCTTTCTTTTCCCTCCTAACAACTTGTTAAACCTCTTAAACACTTATTAGACATGATTTGGGGAAATTTGGGCAGCATAACCCCTTAGAGGTTCATACTTCCATTTTTACAAAACAACTAAATCCAAACCAATATCAACGTCAACCACCACAATAACATCATACTAGGCAAGAGGATCAAGTTCATGAGATTAACTCTTGGATTTTCAAACTTTCTCTCTATAGGCATCTCTCTCTGTCCTCAACCTTGAAGACTTGCTTGCTACGTATGGTGTTTGATGGAGATCATGAGATTAGAGAAGCTGTTACACAAGCTAGGTAGCAAAATCACTTGAAAACATAAGTCTTACCTTTGATTCTTGCTTCCTTGAGCTCTCTTGTTTCTCTATGACTTAAAGCTTCTCTCTCTCTCTCTCTCCCTTCCCTTTATTTGTGTTCTAGGCATGAAAAAGAGAAGAGGAAAATATGACCAAGTGTTTAAAATATCTTTACATTCTACTTTAATAATTATTATTAAATTTGTTTTATGACAAGGCTTGGTACTTGGGCTTATCTATAGCTAATGGTGTTATAAACTTCCCTTTGATTTTGAACCAAATTCCTTCCTCTTTTGGTGGCCCAAAAGTGATGCCTAAAAGGTTCCTTCACAACCTAAATGGCCTCCTTCAATTATCTTAACCAATTACCTAAGATATTATATTTTAATGAAATTCTAACATGTACTCATATCTTAAATAAATTCTTGTTTAATCCCTAGGTTTTAGATGATGACACTTCACACAATTTGTATCCAAGTAAAGTTTTTCCTTCTCCTTTAATATTTTGGTAGCAAATATCCACCAAGTAAAGATTTTCCTTCTCCTTTATTCCACAATTTGCACAATTGCCATTACATTTTTTTTCTAAATTCACAAAGTTGGCAATTCTGGCAGATTTTCTGACCAAACTTTGAAAAATCATAACTTTATTTGTAAAAATTCACTTGGAATGATTCCAATGGCTATGAAACCCTTATTGAGTCTAGTTTATAGGAAAAATATAGCCTTTGGCAAAGTGGAAGCTCATAATTTCTAGAAATCCGTTAAACCTTACCTGCTTTAGATTTGGTTCCAGAAATAGGGTCTAGCTTTGAAAAATCATATATCTTAGTATATAAGTCCAAAAATTACCCATTACCTATCTAATGAAAGCTTAGGATCTCTACTAACATCGTATAAAATTTCATAATTTTTGGGCATCATTTGCCTATTTAAAAATTTGCTACAAGAAGACTATCACACTAGAAAAATACATTGGCAGCAAATCCTCATTCTTGGGACTCTTGCTAAACTGGGGCTTAGCAATGCACTTAATTCAGGCTTTTCTCAAGCCTTTAATCCCAAAATTTGGGATATTATACTATACCTAATGATTGCTATTATTTGATGGCTTGTTAAGCATGCTTTGTAAACATACATATGTTATAAGTGATTGCAGTTACTGTGGAGATTCTCATGAATCTTACCCTTTCCAGTATTGAACATATAGTGAAGGCAAGTGGCTTAAAGGGCAAAGAGGTAAGCGTCAATAAGTAAAAGGTGAAGATGAAGGAATTTAGTTTTGTTGGTTATCTATGTATGAATTTCACTAAGAGTTTAGGCGTTTTAGTAGTCTTAGTACTCTGTGTATTGTATATAGATGTAAAGACACGATCATATTACTAGTAGTAGTACATAGCAAATCAATATTTTCCCTTAGCGTAATAACTGAGCTAGGGTTGGGCAATTGTATGGTAAGGGCCTATTTGCGAACAAACAATCTGTGGGTTTGCAAGCAGAGAGGCAACTTTGATACTAATTAAAAATAAAGTTAAGGACAGATGAGTCGTGATTAAGAAGAGAACCACTAAGTAATTGCTTTGGAAAGTTTAAAAAGTTTTAGAAAAGCCCAATCAATTAAATGTGTAATTGTCCCAGGATTGAAGTCTGGCTTAGTGGTCTGAATACATTATGTAAAGACTTATAAGAACTTATTAAGAGTAAACGGGTCACACTTACCACATGTTGAATTTGCATATAACAAAACTGTTTATTCCACTATATGCTATTCTCCACTTGAAATTGTTTATGGGTTCAATACTTTTGACTCCTTTGGATATTCTTACCAAACCTGTAAAGAATATGCTAATCTTAATGGCAAGAAACAGACAAAATTTGTGCAAGACTTATATGCTAAAGTTTAAGCCAATATGGAAAGGACGAATGAGTTAAATATAAGAGCTGCAAATAAGGGCTGAAGGAAGGTGGTATTTGAACTTGGAGATTGGGTATGGGTGCACTTTAGAAAGAAGTGTTTCCAAGCTCAACAAAAATCTAAACTTGTGCCAAGAGGAGATGATCCCTTCCAAATACTTTAAAGGATCAATGATAATGTCTATAAAATAGACCTCTCAGGTCAGTATAATGTTAGTACTACCTTCAAGTTTACTGATGTAATGCCCCAAAATTCATAACACATGAGGATAAACCCATTCAGGGAATAAAGTGGAGTTATGATCAAACCCAGTATTTTAGTTTAATTATGTGGTAAAGTTATAATTGGACTAAAATAGAAGGGGAATGGCGCATGGAGAAGGGAAAAGAAATTAAATTATGTCCTAAGTGGTAATTCAAGTGAAATTCCCATAGTCAGGGGCAAATCTAGAAGAATAAAATTTACCGGCCAATTAGTCAGCAACCAAAGCAGAAATTGACAAATAGCTAAAGAAATGAATGGTGTGACTAAATTGTTAATGGAGTTAGTTAATGTAACCATATGGTTACATGTCTAATAAGGAGCCATAAGATTTGTGACAAGTGTCACCATCTGGATGAAGGGAATGGCTAAATGGTGGCTAAAAATTTGGTTAGTATAAAGTCTTTGCAGGTAGTCAGCTTTCAAAAGCGTTGTGAATAGCTAAATGGTGGCTAAAAATTCTGAAACTTTAAATTATAATAGAGAACATGCCAAACTTTAAATTGATACATTATGGTGGTCATTTTGATGTGTGTGCTAAAAGTTATGTGTTACCAAAGTTTGGGGTTGAAACTGGAATATGTTTCTGAATAGTAAGGGAATTTTTGCAATTCTGTATTATTTTGGTGGTGGCTAGTAGTGGTTCATATTTTTCCTGTATATATTACTTAAATATCTTTCCATAGGCTTTAGAATCACCCTACTTCAATTTTTTTAAATTTTGTTATAATTTTTGGAAGTTCAGCCATGAAACAGAAATTTTCTTCACTATAACCAAAGGTTCCTGGCCACAGCCAGAAAGTGTTTGACCTACTTTTGGCTGCAGAGAGAAGATTCTTGGCTGCAAAAAAAAATTTCTGACCTCTTATTGGCAATGGCCGGAAGGTTCTTAACAGCAACCAAAACTCTCTGAGCTATTTTTGGCCACAGCCAAAGATTTCTCAGCCAAAACCAACCCCCTAACAATCAGCTTTTGAACTTTTGAAGGTGTTTTTTGAAATAGTTCTTCCCAAACCTTTTAGCCTTTTGTTTGAGCTTACAATAGCCATCTAAGGGACCCAAATAATACCAACCCCAAGTGTTTTATAGTTATTTAAGAATTGGAATAGTGAATAACTCATCTTTCATGATTATGATTTATAAGACTTGACATCCATCCTCAGTATGTGAAAATGGTGCTTGACCACGAATAGAAAGAATAAGGTAGTGACCCTTTCTCTTATATTATGTATAATGCATGTTGTATCACTAACTGATGATAAATGTGAATGTTGTTGTTATGTTGTTGTGAGCTTGTGATGAACATGGATACTGCTGCAAGGCCGTGAAAGTGAATACAGCAAGAGTTGTTGTAGTACTATGCAAGTGAATATGGCAAGAGCTGTTGTAGTGCCAGGAAGGGGATATATGGCTAGATGAGATTGAGATGCCAGTCCTATTAGGATAAAGGAGATTGAGATTCCCGGCCGGCCGCTTAGATAAAAGAGACTGAGACTCTAGGTACGCCATTACTGTAGGGTGCTTCGGATAGAAGAGATTAAGATTCCGGAGTGGCCCGTTACAGTATGCCGACCCAAAAGTCTTAATTACCACTAACGGAGTCATTGGTAGTTGTACGGGTGAGGGTAGTGTCGTGAAAGTGGATACGGCAAAAATTTGCTGTTATAGATGCCCAAAAGTCCTGGTTACCATTAGTGGAGTCACTGGTGGGTGTACGCTGACAAGTGGAGGCAGAACTTTACCATAATGTTACAAACTCAGATTGTGTCAGTGACCTGGGAACTGTTCCAAGAGAAATTCAATGACAAGGTTTTTTTCAAGTTAGTGAAACTCGTGAAAGAGTTAGAGTTCCTATCAATAAGCTGGATGGTGAGGAGACGTTTGATGATTACCTGTCTTGATTCATTCGACTAGCCATTACTCCTCATGCCTACAATGCATGGATCATGAGGAGTGGAGCTCTGGCATGTTGATCCAAGGATTGAGGCATGAATTGAAGGAACAATTAGCCTCCCAATAGTTCATTGAAATCAATAAAGCTGTGGAGGAGTGCCGAATCATAGAGAACAACCTAAGGGATTTGTGCCCAGCCAAGGGTGGCAGTAGTCGCAGTGAGCCCAGTAAAGGGAATAATTCCCAGAATCAGAAGGGACTAGAATCCTCATTAAAGGGAAGTGACAAGAAATCCTACTGACTTGAGGATCGTGAGTACCCAAAGATTATAAGGAACATTGTTATGACCTTGTTGTAGTGGGGCGTATAGTGGTAGAACGTGTTTGGGTGCTAGTCATTTCTTCATTGTTCATGACTCTGTGAAGTGCCTTGAAATGTGTGATAACCATTGAAGGGCATGGGCCCATGGTTGATTTGTTATGATTGTCACTTTGCCATTTAGAGGTCTTAATGGGTTTTGATTGGTTGACAGCAAGGAATGCACCTACTATATTCATGGATATGATGAATCATACCTTCCAGTTATACTTAGATCAATTCGTGGTGGTTTCGTTGATGACGTTTTGATAAGTTATTAGAATAATAAAGAACACAAGTATCATATGAGAATAGTTCTCTAATAGAACAACGAGTAGCTATGGAATGTGGTCTCACGGTTGAGACAGAAAATCGGATATATGAGTGGCTTTCAGATTCCCTGTATAATATGGATAGAGTACCCTGATAAGGGCAATAGAGTATGTGAATATACTAGGAGTTGAATTGATAGTGGAAGCCCATATGTAATGACTGGAATAAGTTGAGTCAAAACGGGCAAAGAGTGGGCACAAAGGAACATAGATTGTAGGTACTATCAGGTGTAGTGGGAGGTTCCTATGGGATTCCTATTAAATCAACCTAACATTACTAAAGCACACATGAGGAGTTAAACCTCAAAGTGTGCAGTAGAAGCATAATGAATGTGATGTGTTTGAGAATTGTACTGAGCAGAGGCTCAAGGAAGTAAAACTTATAGGCTATGTCATCCTGCAAGAAGGGGTCTTAGTGGATCCTGGTGTAGTGGAAGTAGTGCTGGAGTGGCAGAGGCCATAAATGTTGCTGAGATAAACAGTTTTTGGGTCTTACTGGTTATTATCGGAGGATTCATTCAGAATTCTTTCCGGATTGTTTTGCCGATGATGAAGCTCACATGAAAGGATCAACCGTTTGAGTGGGATAAATGAGGTGAATGTTGTGAGAAGAGCTGATAGAGCTAAAGGTGAAGTTATTGATGGCACGAGTGTTGAATATATCCGACCCTAGCTTGATTTTTGTGTGTATTGTGATGTGATGTGAATAAGTTGGGATTGGGGTATGGTCATATGCAGCAGAGCAGAGCTAATTCAGCTGATGGTAAATTTAACTATATGATCAGGGGTTCTCCTTGTGAGGGCACTTACCCCGACATGGCTAGTATGGTTAGCCATCAGGCTAGTTGCACTAGTGTTGACCCAAGGCATAGAAGCGGTGCGTAAAATTAGAGTCTACTATGAGTTTGCTGTGAATTTGTGGTACTTTGAGTTGTTCCCAGAAGAGCTGACTAGTTTGAGCTGAGTGGTGGATTATGCCTCTTGATTGTTAAAGTCATGTGAATTGAATTATCCCACCTATGATCTGGAGCTTGCGGCGATTGTGATAGTGTTTGTGTTAAAGATATGGCGATTTTGCCCCTAAAATGTGATGGCAAAACTGTATTGTAACCAATAGAGTCTCAAGCATTGAATGAGCAGAAAGAACCGAATATGGGACAGCGCTAGTTGATGGTGTTGTTTAAAGCTTGCAACCTGTAGATCAAGTATCATTTGGGTAAATTCAATGTCATCATGGATGTGTTTAGTTAGAGGGCAGTATAAATTGTTGCAGTGATGATAGAAAATCTTTGGGATTTAAATCTCTCGAATCTAATCGTATGCGCTAATAGTGTTCCTTAAGGGGAAAGTGATTTGGTGTCCAAAATTGAAGAGGCTCAAAGTCTAGATGAACAAGTGCAATCCATCTAAATCGTTATCGAGTGAGGCAAAGACCTCTAGAGTTTGAAAAGGAGATCATATGCTCATTAGAATATCTCTAATCACTGGAATCGGTAATGTTATTAAGAGAAAGAAGTTGAGACACTATATATAGGTTTATTTAAGATTCTTGTGAGAATCGGACTTGAGGCATATCATTTGCGTAAGTGGGCTAGAAGGGATTGTCCCAGCAAGAAGATATTTGGGAAACGGAAGCTATCATGAAGAGGCATCCGGAGTTTATGTCTCAACTTGTGTAACAAATTTTGAGGATGACATTTATTAAATGGGGGGAGAATTGTAATGCCCTAAAATTCATAACGTATGGGGATAAAGCCTTTTAGGGAATAAAGTGGAGTTATGATCGAATTTGCAATAGAAAATGCCCAAACCCTACATTTTAGTTTAATTATGTGGCAAAGTTATAATTAGACTAAAATAGAAGGGTAATGGCACAAGGAAAAGGGAAAAGAAATTAAATTATGTGCTAAGTGGTAATTAAAGTGAAATTGCCATAGTCAGGGGAAAATTTGGAAGACTGATTTAGCAGCCAATTATTCAGTAACCAAAAAAGAAATTGAATAATAGCTAGAGAAATGAGTGGTGTGACTAAATGGCTAGTGGAATTAGTTAATGTACCCATATGGTTACATGTCTAATGAGGAGCCATAAGATTTGTGACAAGTGTCCCCATTTGGATAAAGGGAGTTGGTGAAGAAAAGTCAAAGAAGCATTTTTTTAATTACTTCCTCTTCCCTCTCTCTTCTCAACTCGGTTAAGTGTGTGCGAGGGAGAGAAAATTATGCTTCTATCTTCATCATCATCATCTCACATTTTCTGTCTCTCCAAAATCCATTTTTGTCTAAAGAGAAGGAAGAAAGAGGAAGGAAAAGCTAAAGATTTAAGAAAAATTTTGACCTCAAATGCTTAAACCCTCTTCTTTAATGTTGTTCATATTGATGAGAGCTTTAAGCATATGGTTTTAGATTTTCAAGAGGAGGTGTTTCAGTGCTTGAGAAAAGTTGAAGGCTGAAGAATAAAGAAATAAGTTTGGGAAAGTGAAAGAGGTGAGTGAAAGCTTTATTTTGATATATGTGTTGTAGCCATATTTGGGACTATGAAATTTCTAGATTTTCCCCCTAAATTTCATGTGACTTAGGGCCTTATGAATTGTATGTTGTATTGGGTTGGGAATGGTGTGTTGTTGTGTCATTGAACAATGAAAGTTGAATGGAATTTTGAATGTTGAGTTTGGCAAAGTTGTGGTTTGTTGTTGCATTGGAGTCAATATAGAACTTGTAGATGGAATGTGATTTTGAGTGTTTTGATGTTGCCATTGGATTCCTTGTGGAAAATTGTGTAGGAATAGGTTTGGATGTGAATTTTAAACCATTGGAAACTTAGATTTAAAAGTGTCAAGATTTGGTTAGTTAAAACTCTTTGCAAGCAGTCAATTTTCATGAACATTGTGAATAGGTAAATGGTGGCTAAAAATTCTGAAACTTTCCAATCTAATAAAGCACATGCCAAGCTTTAAATTGATAAATTATGGTGGGCATTTTGATGTGTGTGCTAAAAGGTATGTATTACCAACGTTTGGGGTTGAAACTAGAATATGTTTTTGAACAGTAAGGGAATTTGTACAATTCGGTATTTGTTTGGTGGTGGTTGGTAGTGGTTCATATTTTTCTTGCATAGTTACTTAAACATCTTTCCATGCGCTTTAGAATCACCCTATTTCGATTTTTTTTAGATTTAGCTATGTTTTTTGAAACTTCAGCCAAGAAACAGAAATTTTCTTGGCCACAGCCAAAGATTCTTGGCCGCAGCCAGAAGTTTCTTGGCCACAATCAAAAACTCTCTGAGCTGCTTTTGGCTGCTGCCGGAAGGCTCTTGGCCACCGCCAAAAACTCTTTGAGCTATTTTTGGTTGCAGCCAAAGATTTTTTAGCCACGGCCAACCCTAAAAAATCAGCCTTTTAAACTTTTAAAGGTGGGTTTTGAAATAGTTCTTCCCAAACCTTTTAGGCATTTGTTTGAGCTTATTATAGCCACTTAAGGGACCCAAATGATAACCAACCCCAAGTGTTTTATAGTTATTTAAGAATTGAAATAGTGAATAACTTGTCGTCCTTGATTATGATTTATGGGACTTGACATCCGTCCTGAGTGTGTGAAAACGGTGCCCGAGCATAAATGGAAAGAATAAGGTAGTGACCCTTTCTCTTATATTATGTATAATGCTTGTTGTATCACTAACATAGGCTAAATGTTAATGTTATTGTTATGTTGTTGTGAGCTTGTGATTAACGTGGATTCTACTATAATGCCATGAAAGTGAATACTTCGAGAGGTGTCATAGTGCCATGCTAGTGAATACGGCGAAAACTGTCATAATGCCGGGAAGTGGATATATGGCTAGATGAGATTGAGATGCCAGTCTTATTGAGACAGAGCAGATTGAGATTCCCAGTCGGCTACTTGGATAGAAGAGACTGAGACTACAGGTGGGCTATTATTGTAGGTTGCTTTGGATAGAAGAGATTGAGATTCCAGAGTGGCCTATTACAGTATGTGTACCTAAAAGTCCCGGTAACCACTAGCAGAGTCCCTAGTGGGTATACAGGCGAGGGTAATGCCAAGAAAGTGGATACGGTAAAAATATGTTGTTATTGATGCCTAAAAGTCCCGGTTACCACTAGCAGAGTCACTGGTGGGTGTACGGGTAAGGGTAATGTTGTGAAAGTGGATACGGAAAAAAGATGTTGTTGTTGATGACCAAATTTCCCGGTTACAACTAGCGGAGTCACTAGTGGGTGTATGGGTGAGGGTAATGCCACAAAAGTGGATACTATCATCACGCATCATTGTAGTTATAGTGAAGGTTGTTGTTTTTGGACTTGCGAGTCACACATCAATGTGTAAGCTGTTATAGGTGTTATTATTGTGAATTGCTGCTGGGAGTGTTATTGTATGCGGTTATTTATACGGCTTTATGATAACTACTTGCATGTTTTGTTTATTATACATTATATTCATAATTGTTGCTATTGAGATTCCTATGAATCTCACTCTTTCCACTACTAACCTACAACTAGGGTAGGCATATAAGAGGAGAAGCTGGTATACAAGGAAGGTTAGAGTTTATGGCTAGGAGATCAGTTTATATTGGTTATCATATGTTAGGATAATTGCATATATAAATGTAGACAGATGTAGTAGGCTTATGTGGTTGACTATAATCCCCATTTGAAAATGGGCGAGTGTGCCCTGTAGGCTTTTATTATTAGTGATTGAATCCAGAGTGCCGTCAGGAATTTCGTTGAGTACTATGATATGTATGAATGAAACCAAACTGCATAGGCTCAATATATTCAAAATGTGAATGTGAGACCACATCGAACAGGTTTAGGAAAATTTTTTGAAAACCCTATCTTTTAGATGGGATTTTAAATAAATTTTGAATTATCCGTTGGTCTCTAAGTCATTATTATGACACATTTTTTAGCTATAATTTTGGCTATTAAGGTAGGGGGTCACAAGTGATTTGTCCCCTTATGATGTATATGGTGATTTGAGGATGAATCCTTTTATGGATGGAGGGAATAATGGAGATTAGGTAGCCTTTCATAAGAGTCCAGAAACACAGCGCGTGTTGTATGATCCATTAAGAGGAATTGGAGGCCCAATGACAAGAACAAGGAAATATGCCATGAAAGAGGCCTTACAAGGAGTTATTTTGGATCTTCAAGACAAGAAGAAGCCATACAAGGCCCAAGATGCACAACCAAGGGATATCACTTATCTATGTACTCAAGAGGTTGAGCTGGTAACAAATGGAGCCCAAATTGAAGAAATAAGTGAAGAAAGCTACCAAATGCTCTAAGAAGAGATAAAGGGTATGCAAAGGCTTAAATAGAGGGGCTTGGATCAGTTATAAGTGAGCCCAAGTTGCAAATGGCAGCCATATGTGTAACCCCCTGCCGTAATTAATATTTGGATTACAAAATTAAAGTGAAATAGAGACCAATAAGAAACAAATAACATTTTACAAACCCATATAACAGATGGGGTTTTCACGAATACCTTTCGAAATCATTCATAACCTAGTCTCACATTCACATTTTCGAATACAATTACAACACAAAGATAAATCACATTCAATATATCAGAGTACGCAATGTAATAAGTCCGGCAATTCTGGATTCCACTTATTTACTCAAGCTTCATAGGGCGCATTAGCCCATACAAGCCCTCATATGGGGATTACACAAATCTTTCTCATACATATAATCAAATCCTCATCCATCTGTATACTTATCCAAATAACCAAATACAATTATCCAAATATACATCCCAACTAAGATAACCAACTACCAACTTCAATCCCGAAGGAGTCTTCATCGCCCTTAGCTGCTCGCTATATCCTTGTTCTACTACCTTGTCTGAAAGGTTAGTAGGGGAGGGTGAGATTCGAGAGAATCTCAGTAGGTAACAATATAAATATGCACGTACGATACATGTTTAATGCATGACATGCTTGCATCACACAACTCATGATAACACAATGACAATTTGCAAGCTCAATGCTTCGAACAATATACCTATAGCCATAGCATAAATTGAAACATAGCTTCAAATTACACATAATTATGCAAAGCTAAGACATGCACCAACACACTAACACATATATCAAATACAAGCAGAAGAGATATGTTCCCTACACTCTTTCCACGTAAGTTCCAGCACAGCTTACTCACGACCCGGTGAATATTGAACCACGTTCAGGGCAAACATCAACCCTATAATCAAACAAGGACATAGGGTTAATCCCTTTTTCCGATTCCTTAACTCTCAAACACTTAAGTTGGTTATCATTCATGACCTTTAGGTGGCTAATCAAAGCTTAAACATATGCCTAAAGGCTTGGGAAACACTTGGCCAAAGATCACTTTTTAAAAATCCAAAATGCTGATTTTTGGGGGTGGGCCGCGGCCCACAATCCACGGGCTGCGGCCTAAAACTGCCCAGAAACGCTCAGAAACATTTGGGCTGCGGCCCATAATCCACGGGCGGTGGCCCAAGAAAATTCAGTTTCTGGCTGAACTTCCAAAAATCATAACTAATTCAGGAAAAATCAAAATAAGGTGATTCTAAAACCAAATGAAAGCTATTTAAGTCCTATTTCAAGGAAAAATATTGGCCAATACTAGAAATCACCATAAAAGTCCAGATTTACCAAAAACCTAATGTTGTACCAAAACAGGGTCCAGTTTTGATGCCAAACTTTGGACAGTTCAAACTCCCAGCTCAAAAATCGAAATGACACAAAATTTATATCCATTTTGAAGCTTGAGATGTGAAATTTAAGACTGGAAAGTTTCATAATTTTTTAACATCATTTTCCCAGTCAAAACGTCCACACCATCTGACTGTCCAGAACAGACTTACATTGGACAGATTTTCCAGATTTTGCCAATTGGTTTCCAATGGTCCAATTTTCATATCAAACATCATTCTCACACAAAACTTCACAAGGAATCCATTGGAAATACCAAAACAACCAAATTCACATTACTTTGACATGTTTTAACCATAATCACAACATGTCTTCACTCAACCATAACACAATTCACAACATTGTAACTCTTCATTCCAAGTTCTCAAATAAATTCCAATGGCCATATCACACAACAAAATACTAATTTCACCACAATACACAAGGCAATTCCTCAAATCCAAAATCACATGAAAATCAGGGCAAAATTCGAAATTTACAAAGCTTAACCAATGTTCACAAAACTTAAGTCAAAATGCTTCAAATACTCACCTCTTCCTCTTTCCCAAACCAATTCTTTGATTCTCCATCTTTCCAAATTTCCTCAAGCCATCAAACACCTCCAATCAAGAATCTAAAACCATAGAGATGAAGCTCTCATCACTATGAACAACTTTATAGAAAGGTGTTTAAGCATTAGAGGACATTAAGCTAACCAAAAACTCACCTTTTGATTTCTCTTTCTTCCCTCCAAGCTTGCACATCCATGGAGACTAAAGAGAGAGAGAATAATGAGATAATGAACAAGGAGGTCAGTTTTTGGCCACTAAAAGCCTCATTAGGCTGACCAAAAAGGAAGAGGAGAGAGGGAAAATGAGTTGACAAATTGACCAAGATCTATGGCTCACAACTTGCCATGTGTCAACATCTTGCTCCATCAACCATGAGTTCACATAGGCACATGCACATTGGATTCCACCCTTTGATCTCAACACAAATCAATCCTAACCATTGATCTTGAAGTTACCAATGAGCTTCCTCTTCGGTAACTGACCAATTGGTCGGTAACTTTACCGTTTTGCCCCTGATTATGGCAATTCACACTGAATCACCACCAAATTCTTTTTCTCATTCATTTTCTTTCACAATACGCCCTCCCCTCTATTTTAAGTCAATTTAGATGTTAATCCATAATTGAACTTAAATACAGGGTTTTGGCGCTGCTCACAGCACATACAAACCACATCCGAAACTCAAATCACATCATATTCTCCAAAAGGGTTTATTCATCACTAACCACTTCCACTTTTGGAGTCAATATCTCTTAATCACAATTTAGGAGCTTGCTAAACTGGGGCTTAGCAGTCCACTAATCTCAAGCTTATTTTCTAGCCTCGAGTCTCAAAATTCGGGGTATTACAATATGTCTATTTTGCTTTAAATTAAGTACTCCCTCCAGTTTTAAATATAAGACAAAGTTGACTTTTTTGGAGATTAAATAACCTAATTAAATTATTTTAGTATATTTATATTTATATTTTGTTCTCTAAACTAATTAATTTGACTAATCAACTGATATATAATCTAAGGATATACAATATATGATATAATTAAGTAAGTTATTTAGCTTCCTTAACCTCTTCAAAAGAAGTCAACTCTGTTGTATATTTAGGACCGGAGGGAGTATTATTTTAGTATTGTAGTTGTAATGGGTTAAAAATGATTAATTAAAGTCCAAGAACAAAATTCTTATTTGCTTTAAGAGTATTAGGTGCCATTATTTAATTAAATAAGGAATATTAGGGTATTTTAGATTATATTTAGGAGTCAGCATTAAAAAGCCCAATTATTCTTCAATATCTAATAAATTCATTTAAATCTATCCAAAGCTAATTTAAATGGATTCTAATCACCATATTCTTTGAATATATATCTTTTTAACCATATCCTCTAAATATCTATCCTTTTATCATGTCCTTTACACATTTAGAGGATATTTACAATATTTGTTCATCCTAAAATTTTGATTTTCAGCTATTTAGCCATTACCTCACTAGAATCCAATATCCTTCCATTCAATCATCAAAGTGACATCCCCAATCACCCAATATCAATAAAGTGGCAACCTTTACTCCTCCATGCCTAACTATAATGGTCCTTTGGGTTTGTAGGGTTTTAGCTTATGATGAGTCATATTTTCTATTAAAGTCAAGCATTGTATGTTTAATTTTTTTTTGAGATTTCAATAAAGAATTATTCATGTTGCTTGCTTCCTTGTATTCTTCTTAGGATACTACTAGACATAAGAGGTTCATCAACTCTTGTGTATTATACTTTGAGTCCTTGGGCTATGTTTCCTTTAGGGGTTGAGTTTCGAGTACTCAACATTTTTTGAAACATGTGTCTATTGGGCTCTTAGTTTCTAGATGATTGTCTTTTCTTTTATTCATTATTAATTAGTGTCACCCAAGGAAATTAAAGTATCCATATTTAGCATGGGGGCATTAAAGGCACCAGAGCCTACTAGTCTAAATATAAGTCAATGGGAGGATGTTGGTCCTTCAGTGACTAGTCTTTTTTAGAAAGGATTTGAAGATTCAAATATGTCGGCACTACTTTGGGCTCAACCTAGCCATAATTAAATTATTAATTAGGGTTGTTTAGTAGATGCCAAAAGATCATAAAATCTTGGCATATATAAATTTCAAAGTTTTGAATTATTTTCTTGATTCTAGGGATGTAATCTAGGAGATTTTTGGGTTACCGTCTAACCTAAACACTAACCTATATTTACCACCTATCATTACTTAAATAAACATGACTTTATGAGCACCAAGTTATTATCGGTATCAAAGTCATGATTAGATTTGGCATTGGTCTCAAACTGCCTTGCAAGGATGGTGGCTTTCTCTTGGCATTGTACAATGCCACTACAGCAACGATAAATTCTAAGGGGAGTAACCTAACACCACAAGATGCAAATTCCACTACAATTACCATTCATAGATTGAATGGTCAAAATTACATTCAATGGGCTAATAGAGTGCACTTGTACGTCACTGAAAAAGGCAAACTCGACTAGTTGACTGGCACTATACTGAAGCCTCTACCAACAGGCCCTAAGTATAAAGAATGGGAAGTAGAAAACTCAATGGATCATGTTGGTTGGTGAATTCTATGACAACAGATATTAACGTGACTTTCTTTCCGTTCTAATATACAAAAGAAGTATGGGAGGCAGCTAGTGATATGCTTACCTTAATTAAGAACTGAGCAGTTGTACTGGAGATTGAAACGAAGCTAGACAATCTCAAACAAGGTAATATATCAATTACTCAATACTATAATAATCTCCTTATTTTATGGCAACATTTAGACACATATGAAGTAGCATACGAGTGGAGAAGTCCAAATAATGCATGCCTTTGCTCAAGAATCAAAGAGAAGAAAAGAGCATAAATTCTTGTTAGGACTCCAGCCCTCTTCTGAAGCCATCAATGTGAGTCAAGAAGCCTTGCTAAGCCTGAGGGAATTACTTTTAATTATGAAATAAGGAGAAAGACAAAAGAACATCTCTACTCAAAGACAGTAGAACCAAATACCTATGAAGATAGCTAGATTTTATTCAAAGGGAATTCAATCAAATGAGTTCAGAGGTAAGAGGTCCAATAGATGGTGTGATGATTATAAAAAACCAGGTTATACAAAGGACACTCGCTGGAAACTCCATGAAAAACCACCTAATAGCAAAGGTAGGGGCAAACTAGAAAAGCTCTTGTAATCTCCATAGATTTTAAGCTAGAACATGATGGCAGATTAAGCAAAGAAGAGGAAAAGTTTCTTAAGAAAATACTTGATAAGCATGATGCTGATGATACCTTTTTGACTTCTAGTAATATAGCATAC
Organism: Inga leiocalycina; assembly: GCA_963242795.1. NCBI lineage: Eukaryota > Viridiplantae > Streptophyta > Magnoliopsida > Fabales > Fabaceae > Inga > Inga leiocalycina. The sequence continues at coordinate 38,548,198 of OY725331.1, forward strand.
ACATGTAATACCATCCAAGGCCTTAAAACAAATATACATTATAGAAATATATGGATAGTCGATTCTTTCCAAGCCCTTAAGACCATATGTGAAATATCCTGAATTTTGGGCCTAGTAATTTGAGGAAAAGCCTGTATTAGGTAGACGACTAAGCTCAGTTTAGGAAGAGTTCCAAGAATGATGAGAGATAGAATGACTCCAAGAGACTGTATAAATTAGCCCTCCGAGTAGAGAGTTACTCTCTGGATTCTATCAGGGCTCGATATGTAAGAGACATCAGATAGAGTATAGTGGTGTATGTGTACAGGAGTACACTTAAGCCCATTTTGATGGCGTGCCAAGTACATGGGGTGCTATGTGGGGCCCACTTGTCACATACCAACATTTAGGAACTGGTGTGCTAAGTCGTAGTCGGTCAGGTAGAATGCACCGGTACATAGACACATGGCACCGTTTGGCAGGCTTCGATATGCGAGCTGTAATCCTAAGTAAAACCCGAGCAGAGTCCTATAGGAACATCGATAAAGTAGCTTTAATAAAGTAAACAATCAATACACAATTTTTCTGGTGGCTCCACAAAAAAGTGACAAAAGACAAGTATCTTCTCATCATGACAAAACTACCTTCGATCTGGTCCAGTATTTGACTTTTTTGAACACTAAACCTATGAGTCAGGGAAATTCATCTGGCCTCTCTTCCCCATACCAAAAAGGACACCCTAAAGAGAGAGAACAAGAGAAAAGAAGAGGCTTAAAGGACACTTGTCACATTATGACACAATTAGATCAAAAGATCAAGAGACTTGGCAAAAAATACAACCCCTCCCTTCCATTTTAAATATTTTGGCTAGCATGGAGAAAGGAAAGAGAAAATAGAAGAGAAGATGGAAGAGGAGAGAAGGTGGATGAATAGTACTGTGTTCTTGAATTCTACAGCCGATTTCACCTCCGATTTGACATTTCTAGCTCCCAAAGTCTTCTGTAACATTGTTCCTCTTAGTGAAAGCAACATTTCAATGGTTTCAAATTTCTGATCAAAGGTATTTAGTGCCATTTAGCTGGCTAGAGTACTATCAAAATCAAGAACCAGTTGTTAAATCATGAAGAGGTAACCCTAATTTACAATTTGAGCCGTATATTTTGAGGTTTAGTTGAGTTTCCATACACTTCCCCGGATGCCTTGATTTTTTTCCAAGAGATATTTTTAGGGATTTATGTTGTTTTAACCATATATAAGATGATATATGATAATTAATTATGGTATTAGACTAGTTAGTAGTCAAAAGTGCAAACTTGGTTATTTTAAGTTTGGGTCTATGGTCTAGCTAAAACCAGAAACCTATGAAGGAGTGTGATTTTGGTATTTTTGATGTCACCAATGGATTCTAGACCAAAATAGTGTGGGAGTAGTCCCTAGTTATAATCTTGCATGAATGGGAATGAAAAACCAAAAGTTAGAATTTTGGTAAAGTACTGCCAGATTTGTTTTCTGGAGGCAGTCTTCTTATGACAAGTTGTTCAATGAAAAATCTATCTAATTGCCATAAAACTTTCCATATTTATATTAGACATCAAAAAATTTAATTTGATATATAATATGTGTCATTTGGGTTTATAGATTGTAAGATATGAATTTTTGAAGTTAGGCATTTAATCTATAACGTTTTCTATGACAGCAAGGATTAATTGGAGATTTGGGAACTATTTGCTCATAATGGGCAGCCAAAAATATTTTTCCTTTAAAATAGACTTAAATAGTGTCACATAGGACTTTGAACCACTGCAATTTGATTTTCCCACAAGTTTACTCGGGCACTTGTAGAGCCTTTCACAACCCATAGACTCTCGGTTTATTCAACATAAACTTCTTCACATTAAGGCAAGAACTATACCTTACACACAATAAGGATACAACTTTGATGATAAAGGATTACAGTCAATCTTCTCTCTCAGAAGTGAAAAATGATAATCACTGAAGAACAATATAAGTAAACTCTCTCTAAAGTCAAGGATACAAGCTTTGAGAAATAGAGAGTTTATGATCTAAAATGTTGAACATAGAATTTCCTCATGTTCACTATAATTCCCCAAAATATGTGTAAGGGCTCATGACCCCAAAAGTGGATGTAATGAATGTTAGATAAACCCTTCTGCAAATAAAATGAGAATTATGACCAGAAATGGTCATAGAAAGTGCCTATACCTAATATTTAAGCTTGATTAGTGTGACAAAGCCTAAATTGAATTTAAAAATAAGGGAAGGATGTATGGCATGAGGAGGTGGAATTATATAATGGACCAAGTGGCAATCTAACTAAAATTGCCATTAATAGGGGCAAAATGGGAAGAAAGAAAGTTATCGGCTAATTAGTCAGTTACCGAAGAGGAAATTGATTATTAGCTAAAAGCACAAGATGTGTGATTATATGACTAATAGAATTAGTTAGAGGAATCATATGGTTACATGCTTTTTTAGAAGTCACAAGATTGTGACACTTGGCATCACAAGATTTAGGCAATGGAAGTTGAAAAGTCAAATAATTAATTTCAAATTCTCTTCCCTCTCACCTCTTAAGTCAGCTACAAGGGCTAAGAGGAGCTAAATATTGATTATTCATCACATCTCACTCTCTCTCTTAAGCTCTCAAGGTCAGCCAAGGAGGAGGAAAAAAAAGGAAGAATATTTTGTGAAGGTAAGCTCTTCTACTTGAGTTTTGACCTAGAAGATGATCTCTATTTTCAAAACATCTTCCTCATCTTGTTCCCCTTGATGAGAGCTTCACTTGTATGATTTTAGATTTTCAAGAGGATGTGTTTTGGTTGCTCAAGGAAATGCTAAAGTTTGAAGATCAAAGAAGTAGAGGTGAGTAAAAGCAACTTTTTCATATATATGTTGTAGTCATTAGTTGAGAACTTTTGTCAACACTCATTTCCATTTTGATATATATAGAGTAATAGAGACCATGTTCCACAGGCATATAGAAGAGTACGAATATACTGATAAAAGTATTTATTTGCAAACCGGAATCAACAGTGTATCATTCGATAATATTTACATTTATGTACCTATATCCCAAAAATATACCAAATACATACTATATAACCACTATCTATGTCTCAAGAAATGTGCACATCAGTTTCTTATGTCTGTGTCATTACCTTTCGAGCCGCTGCCTCCTGCTGAGACATTTTTATTTAGAAAAAGGGGTGAGATTCAAAGGAATCTCAGTAGAAACATATGAATATGCAATGCACAGTATCAAGTAAAACAAAAATTCATATCATCGATGTGTGTACAAAAAATTCAGAACTAATCGACCAGTTGAAACCCCTATGTGTAGCTCAGCTGAGTCCTTGACTACAATTGGGTAAGACCAATATACCTTTGCTAGGTCCTAGACTGCAGCTAGGCAATGCGCCTCCAGCACATGTTCAAGTCACAAAATAAAGTAACATAATTCATACAAATAGTCACATAGTATATGAGAGATAATAGTCCTTACCTGAATCTTGTCCTAATCTCAAACAGTCCGCTTTGTAAAACATGCCAACTACAGACATCCAACTCGGTCCTAAAACATCAAATGTACATGAAATAGGTTAAAATCTATCCATGTATAATTTTAGACACCTCCATAGTGTTTGTTGTGGTTATATTAGCGTATGGTGAATTTTTACCAAAATGACCCCGGGACCACAGCCCCGCCTTGTTGTACTTGGTCCGACTATACTTTTTCCAAAATTTTGACATGGGCTACTCTGACATGTTTTCACCCGAATAATCCATTTCCAGACTCAGAATTACCAAATTCATTGTCAAATTACAAAAATACCCTTTACAACCACTATTTTAGGGTTTCAGGGGCATTTTCGTACTTATGCTTTTTCAGGCTTTTCCGAAAAAGTGACCAATTGTAACCCTACCTAATTTTTCCTCCTAAACTCAATAGAACTATCAAATCATTGAAAATCCAACTCTAAGGCCCTTTAATAGCCTTGGAAGAAATTGACAAGAACTCTAGGGAAAATCGAGGTTTTACGATTTCGACTCCGTAAACGCGTTCCTTTCTACTCCTAACCACTTTATTGACTATTCCATTAATTTACAACTACTATTCATTACAAATTTAGGCAGTATATATATTCAAGAGTTTGGAAATTTCCTCAAGCTCCCATTAGTTTTTCCTCAATGTGGCTGAAAACCCTAGCCCTTCAACAATAGATTTTGAGCCTCTAAACCTAAAACCACATGAAAGGGTAGCTTAGGAACAGAGTTATACACGTTAGGTAAGGACTTACTGAAGAAATCAACCTACCGTACAAGATCGCTTCACCTTCTCTCTCTAGGAAAATCTTCACTTTCTCTCTCTAGTTCAGGGCTATTTTGTGTCAGTTGTGGCTGAAGAAAGGAAGGAGATGATGCTTTTATCATATTATTATATTATATTTTAATTACTTATGGAATTTCCAAAAATTTCAAAAATTAACTTTATGTACATACACCCTATATACATGTAACCAAGCTCATTAAGCTCAACCAATATTTCCTTCTCAATGCCACATGTAAGAGACTCCTAGGGGTCTTATCCTTTGGTCTCAATTGTCTTCGCAACTTGCCCCGGTTATGTATATACGTAAAGTTTCAATTTTGGTCAAACGTTCCATAAATTCATATTAAATTGACCTGAATATTCTAAATATATTTTCTACTCTTATTTTCATTAATTAATTGAACTTAACTTCAATTAATTAGAAAATAATTAATTTTGTGCTAAATTGATAAAATTATGATTTTGCCGTTACCTTTTTAATCCAATTCTTTTTTCTTCTTTTTATTTGCCAATTTCCATCAATATTTGGACCAAATATTTTTTGTATTATTTCTCCATTTTTGGACCTTAATATTGGGCTTTTTAAATTACCCAAATTAATTCCATAATTAATTTTGCCTAACTTTTCATGAAAATGAACATTTATAAAATTTATAAATTCCAAATTCATGAATGTTCACCATTTTATTGAATTTTTCAAATAATTATAATATATTTTGTGAATAAAAAATTTAGGGTGCTACAACTTTGGTTTGTGTAATTTTACCCTATTTTCGTATATATTAAGGTTTTTAGTGTTCATGATGTTTTGATGATTGTAATGGTGTCTTGTGATGTCCATTGGGTTTTTAAAAGTGATTTGAGGCTTGAATGTGAAGTTTGGTAATTTTTTGATTTTGTGTTTAATTTATGCTAAAACAAGACATTTCAAAGGAATGAAAATTTGATTATTTTGATGTTTCCACTAGATTCTATGCAAAAAATTGTGTGAGGAGTAGCCCTTGTTGTGAATCCTGACCATTGGAAACATATGTTGTAATATTGGAAGTTTTGTCAATGGAAACTCTGTGCAGAGCATCTAGTTTGCATGGCAGTTTTGAATAAGTAAATGGTGTCAAAAAATTCTGAAACTTTCTAATATAGTAGTAGACATGTCATGCTTTAAATTTCCAAAATTTGAGGTTGAAACTGGATTCAATTCTAGAACAGTATGAAAATTCATTGAATTTTGTATTTTTGTGGTTGTAGATCGTAGTTATTCATATTTGCCTATATAGAGGACTTAAAAAGCTTGAATTATGACTTATAATCACCCCATTTTGATTTTTGTAGATTTAGTTATGATTTTCAAAAGTTTAGCCAAGCAACAAGAATTTTCTTGGCTGCAGCCAAAAAGTGTCGGGCCTGCTCTTGGCCGTAGCCAAAAAGCTTTTGACCTATTTTAGGCTGTAGCCAAAAAGCTTCTGACCTATTTTTGGCCGCAGCTAAATAATTCCTTAGCTGCGGCCAACCCCCAATTTCAGCACTTTGAACTTTTAAAAGGTGATTTCTAGTCTAGCTCTCCCCAACCCTTTTGGGGTGTTGTTTGAGCTTCTCACAGCCACCTTAAGGACTCGAATGATAACTAACCCCAAGTGTTTTGGATTTATTTAAGAGTTGAAATAGGTAATAACCCGTCGTCTTTAATTATGATTTATAGGATTTGACATATGCCCTGATAGAACCGAACAAGCCAAATAGATTCAAAAAGTGTAAGTAAGACCTCATTAAATAGGGCTTGAAAAATTTTCAAAAACCCACTTTATCACAGGACCAAATCCTATCTTGAAGTCGGGACCTCTAATGAGTTTTAAATTATCCGTTGGTCTACCGTTTTCTTTATGACACATTTTCCAACTATATTCATGGCTTTTAAGTAAGGGGTTACATTTTTACTATAAGAGCCAATGTTCTTGCCAAGGGTAGGTCGTTGATGGGGTAGTTGCAAGAGTTCGCTATTTTATTTTATGGTTGATCATTCATGATTGTTTGTGTATACACATGTATGTTCCTGTTATTTACTTGTATATGAGTGTTAAGGAATATCTGTATACATTCAATGTGACATTAATTTGTGTATCAACTGTGGTAGAGTGAAAAAATAATGGTTCGAGCAACGGTTAAATGTGTGGAACCAGAGGTGGAGGAGATAAATCACAACCCACATGATCCCATATAATAGATGATGGGTATATTAATGGATCAACGTGATATGATCTGAGTTAAGGGAAGAGCTTTGAGAGGTGAAAGCTAAACAAAATGAAGAGAAGGACCATCAACACGAGAAGAAGTGAATCATGAGAAATTGAAAAGGGGTCAACTCGACCTTAGAGTCACAACCACATATTGGACTGAACCAGGAATCGCATGGGGTGCCAGCCCAAAATGAAAGAGATTTATAGTTCTAGGTTTACAAGTTATGTAAGCATATGCCTCAAGCGTTTAAGGGAAGATTTGACTCCCAATCAGTGGGGGATTGATAGATCCGTCTAGAGAAAACTTTTGAAGTATTGGAATGCACGACCGAGGTGAGGGTGCAACTGGCCATTTATAAGCTAGAGGGAGGCGTTGACAGGTGGTGGCGGAATATTGTTTTGACATTGCAGATCCGGAATATGCCTTTGACCTGGGAGATATTTCAAGAAAAATTTAATGACAAGTATTTTCCCAAGTTAGTTAGGCTAAAAAAATCAGAGTTATTGTCAATAATGCAAGGTGGTGAAGAGACTTTTGATGATTGCCTGTCTCGATTTATCTGACTGGCCCATTACTCTTCATACTTGCTATGCATGGATGATGAGGAGTAGAGCTCTTACATGTTGATATGAGGATTCAGGCATAAAATGAGGAAAAGGTTAGCCTCCCGACAGTTACCGAATTTAATAAAGTTGTGGAGGAGTATTGAATTATAGAGAATAATATAAGGGATCTATACGCAACCAAGGGTGGTAGCAGTTGTGGTAAGCCTAGTAAGGGAAATTCTTCCTAGAAGCGGAAGGGGCATAGATCCTCATCTAAGGCCGATGGTAAGAAATCTTATCGACCCAAGGATCGTGAGAATGAGAGGCCCCTAGTTACATGGTCATGTCCTCATTGTGGCAGGGCACATACTGATAGAATGTGTTCGGGGAAAGTAATTTGTTATATCTACAAGTGGATATGACATATTACTAGTGAATGAAGTTGGCAGCCGGTAGAGAAAAGGCCCATGAATCAGGGTAGGGTGTTTGCCATGACGCATAAAAGAAGCACAGAAATCCCCTGACCTGATTCAAGGAAAAGTTCTTCTCAATAGTAGTTTACTACAAGCTTTATTTTATTCAGTTGCTAGTTATTCCTTCATTGCTTATGACTGTGACACTTGGCACTACAAGATTTAGGCAATGAAAGTTGAAAAGCAATATAATTAATTTCAAATTCTCTTTCCTTTCTCCTCTCAAGTTGGCTACAAGGGCTAAGAAGAGTTGAATATTGATCATTCTTCACATCTCACTCTCACTCTTATGCTCTCAAGGTCGGCTAAGTAGGAGGGAGAAGGAGAAAGAAGTTTTTATGAAGTTCAGCTCTTTTACTTGAGCTTTGACCTAGAAGATAATCTCTGTTGCTCAAAACCTCTTCCATAATCTTGTTCCTCTTGATGAGAGCTTCACTTGTGTGGTTTTAGATTTTCAAGAGGAGGTGTTTTGGGTGCTCATGGAACCATTAAAGTCTAAAGAACAAAGAACAAATAGAGAAAGTGGTAGAGATGAGCAAAAGTAACCTTTATATATATATTGTGCTCATTAGTTAAGAACTTTGGTTTGTGGAAATTTGCCCTATTTTCTTGTATAGTAGGGTTTTTAGTGTTTATGATGTTTTGATGATTGAAATGGTGTCTTGTGATGTCCATTGGATTTATAAAAGTGATTTGAGGCTTAAATGTTAAGTTTGGCAATTTTGAGATTGTGTTGAATTTCTGCCAAAAGAGGACATTTCAAAGGAATGGAAACTTGATTGTTTTGATGTTTCCATTGGATTCTATGTGAAAAATTGTGTGGGGAGTAGCCTCGGTTGTGAATTCTAACTATGGGAAACATATGTTGAAAAACTGGAATTTTTGTCAATGAAAATACTATGCAGGGTAGCTAGTTTGCATAGCAGTTTAGAATGAGTAAATGAGGTTTAAAAATTCTAAAACTTTTACGTCTAGTAGTAGATATATCAAGCTTTAAATTGATATATAATGGGTGTGATTTGGAGTTGTGAGTTAGACGTTATGTAGTTCTAAAGTTTGAGGTTGAAACTAGAATCAATTCTGAAATAGTATGGAAATTCGTTGAATTCTGTATTTTTGTGATTGTGGATGGCAATGATTCTTATTTTCTTGAATAGAGAACTTAAAAATCTTCAAGAAGGACTTTGAATGTTTCATTTAAATTTTTGTAGATTTAGTTATGATTTTTGGAAATTCAGCCAATCAACCGGAATTTTCTTGGCCGCAACAAAAACGTGTCGGACCTGCTCTTAGCCGCAGCCAAAATATTATTTGCTGCAGCCAAAAAAGCTTCAGACCTATTTTTAGCCACAGCCAACAGACTCCTGACCTATTTTTTGCCACAGATAAAGAATTCCTTGGCCGCGGCCGACCCCCAATTTCAATACTTTGAATTTTTGAAAGGTGATTTCTGGTCTAGCTCTTCCCAACCCTTTTAGGCTTATGTTTAAGCTTCTGATAGCTACTTAAAGGACTCATATGATAACTAAACCCAAGTGTTTTGGAGCTATTTAAGAGTTAAAATAGTTAATAACTAGTCATCCTTAATTTTGATTGATAGTTTTTGACATCTGCCCTGAGTGTTGGGAGCCTGTGACCTAGCAAGAACGGAAAGAACAAGGTAGTGACTCATTCTCTTATACCATGTATAATGCTTTATATTCATGTGCATATCATCGAATGTGAATGCTGCTATGTATGCTATTGTGGAATTTATTGTGAATGTCATGAATTGTGTCGAATGTGATAAATGTCACGAATGTGTATATAGTTGTGAAAGCTATCGTGAATGTGATGAATGTCACGAATGTGTATACAGATGTGAATGCTATTGTGAATGTGACGAATGTCACGAATAGGAATGCTGCTGTGAATCCTGTTGTGAATGCTGTTGTGTGATAATTGCTTACATGCTTTATGAAATTATATATCATATGAGTGAAATATTACTATTGAGATTCATATGAATCTCACTTTTTCCAATGAATTACCTATAGCTAGGGCAAGTGGATCAAAGAAGAAGTAGGTAAACAAGGGTGGTTAGAGCTCGCGACCAGGGGAATTGAGTTTTTTTAGTTGGTTATCAAACTTGTGGATGAATGTATATAATGTAATTATAAGTACAATATAGTAAAGGTGGGCGTACCTATCATAGATTTGTGTGTCAGTATGAAATCCTGGGTATAGGAAACTAAGATGGGCGAATATGCCCTGTAGACCTTACAGGTTATTGAATATATCCTGAGAGTTCGTCAGAAATGTTTTTTTGAATACTTTGATATTTATGAATGGAACAGAACCAAGCAGGCTAAATAAATTCGAAAAGTAGAGTGAGACCTTATTAAAGAGGGTTTGAAAATTTTTCGGAAACCCACTTTATCACAGGACCAAATCCTATCTTGAAATTAGGGCCTCTAATAAGTTTTAAATTATCTGTTGGTCTCTCATTTACTTTAGGACACGTTTTTGAACTATATTCACGGTTTTCAATTAAGGGGGTTACATTGATGGTGTATTCACTGGTTCTCTTCCTTTTCAGTTTTGAATGCTCCAATATTTATAGTTGATGATAGCTATTTGACCACTAAACTTTCTTCTCATTGAGCTTTGTTGAATATGTCCATTAGAAGTAGCTATTGAAGTTCTAACAAAATGTTACTTCTGCCATTGAAGCTTAATCTATGTTTAATTGTCTATAATCCATATAAACTTGATTAGTGATTATTAAAAATGATTAGGAACACTATAATCAAGGTTTATATGAGTTTGCAAGAGAATTGTGAAATTTGAGATGGTGATTAAAACTCTGAACACCTCACTGGAGTGATCTTGCCAGTGATAGGTTGTCACTCGAGTTCTCACTCAAGTGATCCTTTATGATCTTTAAAGCTAAGCGAAGAGTACATTATAAGAAGTGATGTGCATCAGTTTCATATCATTGGAGTGATCCTTGCCAATGTGAACTCATTTTAACTTCAAAAATAGCAAATGCTTATTCATAGAACACTGTTTAAGTCTACTTTCTAATGCAACTATAACCAATTCAAAATTCTTTGTATTCCAAAAGCTATGGTCCAAAGAGTGACTGTTGGTTTGAACAGTGTTTGAATTTTGTGGGCCAATTTATGAAATTAACATATCTTTCATATAAACCTCTTTAGGATTGATCCTTGTGTCATTAAATCACCTATTGCATCTAGTTTCATATGAAAAAAGGTTAATTGCAATCGGAGTTGTGGTTTGGGAGATATGTCTAAATTATTAAACCTGGTCTGGAATAATGTGAGAAATTCTAGTGTCAAATTGTGAAATTTATATTTCTTTCATCTAAAACCTATTGAGCTTAATCTTGATGTCCTTGTGTTGCGTTAAAGTGTAGTTGAAACAAGTTTTACCTTAATCAGAGTTGTGGTTTGGGAGATACAGCCAACATACTATACCTCTATCGTATTGAACAAAACCAGAGCAAAACAGAGTGTGCACTATTCGAGTAGTTACTTGAGTGATCATAAAAATTTTAACTCTGGAGATGCCACTAGAGTGATCATAAAAAAATTATCTCTGGATGTACTACTCGAGTGAGGTTATTATAACTTCCATATTAGTCTTTTTAGCTTCAAATTGACCCATTCTAATCTTCAATTGAGCCTAGAAACCTCCGATATCAAATCTATGAATTTGAATCTTAATATTCTTCTTCTATCTCTTCTCTTCTCTTCTTCTACTTGATTATTCTCCTCAATCCACTCAATAACTTTTTACTTTTCTTGCACAATCCTTCTTTCTTTAATCTCATTTGTTCTTCTATATCATTCTCCACAATCCAATTAGATATCTTCTTTCTTTTCTTGGCTAATATAGTGCAAGTTCTTCTTTCAATCTTTCTTCTTCTTTTTACTAGTGATGATCATTCTCCACAATCTAGCTCAATAAATTCTTTGTTTTCTTGTCTTCTTCTCCCCATAGTTGATAACTTTATTCTTCAATATCTTCTTTTCTTCTTCCTCTTGGTCATTCTTCATAATTCAAGTTGATATATTCTTTCGTTACTTGACTATTCTAAAAGATATTCAATATTAAATATAGTAGTTAGTCAAAGTACAAAAGAATTACATAATGCAAACTTTTTTCTCTTAACATTTGACATCATCAAAACTATTCGTATCTAACATTCTCTCCCTCCCTTTTTGATGTTAGCAAATCTTTTATAAAAATAATATATGAGTAGGTAAACAAATTTAATGCAATATATTTTTCTTTGCCTTTCTCTCCCCCTATTTGGTTATCAACAAAAAATTTGAAGGATAAAAAATAAATGCTTTTTAGAAAAGCTAATATGAAATTAGATTAGAAATGCCTTTCTCTCCCTTAATAAAGAGGAATTTATCATCCTTCACTCTTAATATGATGCAAACAAAAGAATGTTTTTATGAACATAGCTTTGAAATAAGTTGCAAAGGGTTTTCAAGAAAACTCATTAATCAAGGCTAATTGATATCAAAGATGTGAAAATTATTCACAAAATATAAAGAGATAGAGTTTAGAAATGCCCGTTTGGATTTGTCTAGCTGATGAGTGATCCATGCAGTCCATTGCCTTACTTTCTTAGTTTGTTAGATCCATGATGCAGTGTTCACCATACTTTTGCTACATAACTCTGCGGGGCCAAGTTCATAAAAGTGAAATGTGCTAGCTTAGTAGTAGGCCCTAAAGTGGGTTCAATATAATTCTCAAGAATAGCCTATGAGATGCGGAAGTTGACTAAAGTACCAACTCCTCAAGTGGTCTCAATAGGCATCTTAGGTGCAGGAATACTCTTGTGATCTCTTAATAGGGCCTTAAATAAATTGAATCTCTAGTTATAAACTCCTTAAAATATTTCCTACCTCAAACATCATCCCAGTTTAAGCCTTTCACTACTCAAAGATAACCTTAAAGTTTAAATTAACCATGTCAAATAGTTACCTCATCTTATAATTCACAGAAGTGATGAACTCACCATTGTTGGTGCCAATCTCTACGTGAAATCTTTGAAGCTCTTCTTTCAAATATCCTTAGATAGATGAACTAAAGAATAAGGGACTAGGTGTAACCCCCTGCCGTAATTATATCCGAAATACACGATTAAAGTGAAATAGAGACCAATAATAAACAAATAACATTTAATAAACCACCACATGATGGGGTTTTCACAATTACCTTTCGAAATCATTTATAAAATTGGTCTCATAATCACTTTTCGAATACAATTACTATACGGAATATCACATTCATAACAAATCAGAGTACACAACAATAATCCCGGCAATCCCGGGTTCCATACATTAACTCAAAGCCTCATAGGGCATATTCGCCCCTACAAGCCCTCATATGGGGATTACACAAAGTCTTCTCAAATACACATCTCAAATACATATCTGAATACATACTCAAATATACATCCATATCATATATAATTATCCCAACATCTATGATAACCAACTAATAAACTCAAATACTCTAAGGAGTCTTCACCGTCCTTGAATGCTTGCATCATCCTCGCTCTTCCTTCCCTGTCTACAATAATGATAGGGGAGGGTGAGATTCGAGAGAATCTCAATAGGATAACAATATCAATATGCACTTACGATACATGTTTAATGCATTACATGCTTGCATCACACAACTCATGATAACACAATGACAATTTGCAAGCTCAATACTTCGAACAATATACCTATGGCCATAGCATAAATTGAAACATAGCTTCAAATTACACATAATTATGCAAAGCTAAGACATGCACCAACACACTAACACATATATCAAATACAAGCAGAAGAGATATGTTCCCTACACTCTTTCCACGTATGCTCCAGCTCCGCTTACTCACGATCAGAACAAATACCGAACCACGTCCAGGGTGATAGCGTTAATCAAAGCAAGGACATAGGGTTAATCCCTTTTCCAATTCCTTAACTCACAAACACTTAATGTTGGTTATCATTTAACACCTTTAGGTGGCTAATCAAAACCTAAACATATGCCTAAAGGCTTGGGAAACACTTGACCAAAGATCACCTTTTAAAAGTCCAAAATGCTGATTTTTGGGGGTTGGCCGCTGCCCACAAATCCACTGGCCGCGGCCAAAAACTGCCTAGAAACATTTGGGCCGCGGCCAAGAAAATCCAGTTTCTTGGCTGAACTTCCAAAAATCATAACTAATTCCAAACAAATCGAAATGAGGTGATCCCAAAGCCAAATGAAAGCTATTCAAGTCCTCTACACAGGAAAAATATTGGCCATTACTGGAAATCACCATACAAATACAGAATTACACAAATTTCATCACTGCCCCAAAACAGAATCCATTTTCGACCTCAAACTTTGGACAGCTATAACTCCCAGTTCCCAAAACGAAATGGCACAAATTATATGTCCATTTTGAAGCTTTGGATGTGAAATTTAATACTGGAAAGTTTCACAATTTTCAGAGACCATTTAATCTGTTAAAACGTCCAGACGAACAGACTACTCAGACAGAATTCACACTGGATAGAATTTCCAGTTTTGCACACAATGTATCCAATCCAATTCAAATCAATTCCAATGATTAAATACCACAACATGACACCATTTTCAACATAAAACAACATCCAATTCCACCATTCACATTCCACACGAAAATACCATAAAATCAGGGAAAAATTCACAATTCACCATACTTAACCAAAAGTCACAAAACTTAGATCAAAAGGCTTCAAATACTCACCTCTTCCTCTTTCCTAAACAAATTCCTTGATTCTTCATCTTTCCAAATTTCCTCAAGCCATCAAACACCTCCAATCAAGAATCTAAAACCATAGAGATGAAGCTCTCATCACTATGAACAACATTAAAGAAGGGTATTTGAGCATTAGAGGACATTATCTCACCTAAACATTGAACTCTTCCTTTCTCTTTCTTCCTTGTGCTTGGCATCCATGGAGAGAGAAGAGAGGAAGGGTGTTGAATCTTTGACCCAAGATCAAGGGTCCAAATCTTGCCACTTGTCATGATCTTGATCCATCTTCATGAGCTCACATAGGCACTTGCACACATGATTCCACCCTTTGATCTCTACACAAATCAATCTCAACCATTGATCTTGAAGTTACCAATAAGTTCCCTCTTCGGTAACTGACCAATTGGTCGGTAACTTTACCGTTTTGCCCCTGATTACGATAATTCTCATTGAGTCACCACCAACACTTCACATCTTTTCATTTAGCCACAATATGCGCCTTCCCTCTATTTTAAGTCAATTTAGATGTTAATCCATAATTGAGCTTAAATACAGGGTTTTGCCGCTGCTCACTGCACATACAAATCACATCGGGTGCCAAATCACACCATAATCTCCAAAAGGGTTTATTTATCACTAACCACCTCCACTTTTGGAGTCATTAACCCTTAATCACAATTTGGGATCTTGCTAAATCGGGGCTTAGCAATCCACTTATTTCAGGCTTATTCTCTAGCCTCAAGTCTCAAAATTTGGGGTATTACACTAGGAGATCTAGCTGTAGTTGAAGACTATGCCTAATTTATCCTCAAAGTGTCAGCTTCTATCCTCTACCTCTTCCTCATAAAGATCTGTGCACCAACCAATGAGAAATTTGTCTTCATCCTATTAATGTGCAATTTATCAAACTTAGGCATTCTTACTAGCTACTCATTTAGTTCGAGTACCAATTAATCTTGTGAAGATCACACTTGGAACTAGGATTGAAGTTGGGAATCCCCATTGGCTCTCATGGGCAGACGATTCTGAACATTTTATGGCTCAATGAACTCCTTAAATGGTCTGATGGGTGGCTTATTGATGCTTAACCATTCATTGATCTTTCTAGCTGAGATGACTACCTTTTGATCTCTGGTAGTGATCTCTAAATTCTCCTCAACCAATATGCCTTCCTTAGAGCATGTTTTAGCTAGCTCCATGTCATACTAGAATTGTTTGACTTCCGTAGGATTGGAGCTACCAAGAGGTCTTCCTCTTCCTTTGTATGTGTTGTTACTTTGAAGGTTGTTTCTAATAAATTTTCAAGATTGAACATCAAAGCATGTTTCCTTAAATTTGATTGTTTCTCCTTGTAGTGTTCTGAGGAAAGTTATTGCATAAAACAAATTTTTCTATCACAAATTCAAATATTTCTTACAAGGAGAATGGTTAGTGTAATCAAATAACATATAATGCAAAGACTATAAGATTTTCTAATTAAGATCATGTGAGGAGAATATATGAGTAACTTGTAATATCATAATTTTCAATCACCAAAATTCCTTGTACAATTGTTACATTAAATGGAATAAAATGGTGATTTTTTTTGCACTTGCAATGACAAAATATGTGAAATAGAGTTTACATGAAGTTTTGTTAAGTTGAGACAAAAGTTTAATTCTATCTCATTAAAGGGCCACAGAAAAAGAACCCAAAATGAAGAATGGAAGAGCACAATTCTTGGCCCAATTTGATGTGTAAAATTCGGCCAAAAAGTGAAAGGAAAGATGGAAGACAACATTTAATACAAAAATTAGAAAATATATAAGGGCAAATTGTCATTTGTTGAATAATCAAGAAGACTCTTTATTTTTCCATATTCAATGGCCAATTTTGGCCAAGAGAGAAAAGAAGGGGGCGAAATGAAATTTGGGCACAAAGGATGCCATATGGAAGCATCACAAGCCAAGTGGAAAAGTAAAACAATAAAATAATGCGACATCTGCAAAAATTTTAATAAAATAATTTATAATTGAGGAGATGGAAGATGACTCTAGAAGAGCTCATATAACTCTTCCCAAAGGCCATATTTTCAGCCCAACACAAGAGAAAAGAGAGAGAGTGTGTCTTGAAAAATAAGAACAAAGAAAAGGAGCAAGAGACCAGAAGCAAAGATCAAGGTAAGTTTGGTTGAAAAATCCACTTGTTCTTGTCTCTAAATCTTTAGCGAACTTTTCTACTCTTTAAATCCTTCTCGAAATCATGCAAAGGAAGAAGAAAATCAAGGGAAAGAAAGAGGAGGAGGCACGGTTTTGAAGGAAAGAAGAAGGAATGAAAAGGTAAACTCAAGAAACTTGATTTTCTTGTTAATTCAAGTTTGTTATTGATGTTGCGATTGAATTATTGGCTTGGTTGTCTTGGATTTGTGACTTAGGAAGCATAAACCCTAAGGGGAGGTGTTGCCTAATTTTGATTAAGCATGTGGGAAGTGTAATTAAAGGGTTTAAGAAGTGATTTAAGATGAAAAGAAGGTGTTTGGTTGATTAAAATCATGAAATTCCATTTTTCCCAATTTTCATGAATTTCGGCCAAGGGCATTTCTGGATATTTGAGCTAGAATTTCATGGATTTGTTGATTCCATTGTGTTTAGAATGAAAAATTGTATGTGGAACATATGAAATATGAAGTATGAAGACTTTAGGATGTGAAATGACAATTTTGCCCGGCTGCCAAGGGTAGTTTAGTCATTTGACTATGAATTTGTCAAAACAGAGGTCAAAAATGAATTCTAAATGAAAAATTATGTAGAAGTAGCTAGGGTCATAATTTTTGGAAAAGTACAATTATACCTGGTATATTAGAGAGATTTCTATAATATTCAAGTATTAACCTCAAGCTTCACTGAAGATTCAACTAAAATCCTGAGGCCCTATTTAGTACGTAGTATTATGGGGTAGGGACTGGGATTGGGTTAGGATTGAGCCAAGTTGGATTTGTTAGAACCGGCTATTACCCAAGAGGGGGGGTGAATTGGGTGTATAATAAAAACTTAAGAACTTTAGAAATCTTTTCGTATCTTAACGAAAACAGTAAGTATGAAGGTTTATAAATCAACAGTTAGATTAAATAATATATGCTGGAAATATAAGAGTTTAGGGAAGAGAATATGCAAACTGTGATTTATCCTGGTTCGGTCCAATCTGTGATGGCCTACGTCCAGTCCCCAGGCTCCTCCTGAGATTTTCAAATCCACTATCTTCTTGTTTAATCCGGGCACAAGAAAAGCCTTTACAATCCCACAAGTTTAGCCGGGTACTTGTGAAACCTTTTACAAATCTCTCACTGAAATACTCCCCCTTACGGCAAGTCTTACGAGCAGAGCAATTCCGAAGATCTTCCTCTCCTGCTTACTTATGCAAGTCTTACGAGCAGCAACGTTCTCTCCTGCTTACACCCCTGTAAGTCTTATGAGCAGCAACGTTCTCTACTGCTTGCACCTTGTAAGTCTTACGAACAGAATGTCTTACGGCAATTCTCTCTACTGCTTCTCCGTAAGAAAATCAACCCTCTCAAGGTCCTTCTACCTTGAGATCAACTCAGAAATATAGATGAAAGTGTTTACAGACTCTCTCACAGAGTGGATATAATACTCACTGAAGTACAATACAAATAATCACTCTCTCAATGATAAGTAATACAGAAACTGAAAATAGAGAGTGTATGGGTAGAAGCAGAGGATTCACATTTCTATGTAGTTGCACGCTATCTCAGTTTTTCTCCATTTTTCTCTGTTTCCTCTATCTTTTTCAGCTCTTCATCAAAGTTGAATGCTATCTCATTTATAGTTAATGAAGATGATGACCGTTGTGAACATTCGTCCGTTGGAGTCCCACTGCTTCATTTGAACGTTTGAGCATATTTGAAAAACAAGCTCCTGTCCGTTGTAGAGCAAGGTGGAACGTCTAGTTGGACAGCAAAGAAATTCATTTTGAGCTGTACATCACGTTGTGGAGCGTTTTGTGTTTCCGACAGTTTTTCATGGTGGGTCATTTGCTTGTCGTGGTTGGTAGCCGCCATTCGGTGTAATTGACTTTTATTTGAATCTGCAACCTGAACGTTTAAAATCCTGTTTCACACTGCAAAATACTTAATCATTAATATGATGAAGTATTAGTCATGGGTATGTTGGATCATTGGTCAGAAACTGAATTTCTGGCTTCTGGGACTCATCACGTTGAGTGAAGAATTTTCATACGTGACCTCCATTCTTGAAGATGCAACCCAAATAAGTAATCTCCTGTTTTACACTTGAAATATATGTTAGATAATGTTTAGAAACAATAACAAGTGAAAACATAATGATTGTATAACGTTTAACCATGTTTGGATTGATAGCTATGAGGCTCTGTGTTTCTTCGTTGCTTCTGTCAGAACTTCACTTCGAGTGCAATATGCCTCACTCGAGTGCAGTTCATATTTCCACGTTCTGACTTCCTCTCGGGCAAGCACTCGCAACTCTTCTCTCGTATCTGCTCGAGTGAATTCTCAACATCACTCGAGCACAAAACTTCCTGCTCGAGTGAGCCTTCAGTTTTCACGTACATGCTTCTTCTCGGGTTGTCACTCGCACATCATTTTACAAGAGTGAGATTTTGTGCTCGCGAGTGATATGGTCCCTCACTCGAGCACACATACCTCTGCTCGAGTGAGACGCATATTCTCAAGGAATATGCTCTCAAAATCAACACTCGCATCAGGATCTCAGAGGGATGAATTTATCACTCGCAGGTGATATGAGCCTTCACTCGAGCACACACCTTCTGCTCGAGTGAGAAATCATCCAATGCTCGAGCATGAATCCTAGTGCTCGAGTGTTGCAACTTTCTTCACGTTTCATATGCTTCTGGACATCACTCGCACGACATTTTTCAGAGAGTCAGTTTTTACACTCGCGGGTGATGTGGGGCCACTTTAGAAAAATTTGATTCATTTGATTCAAATGATGTATCATACGAATGCTCTTATCATATGCATTCCAATGCAACAAGAATCAGCTCCAAACTCCTTGTATTCTGCAAGTTATGATCGAAGGAGTGTATATTTCGCTAGTCTGCACAAGCATCAACTTCCAGAAGGCATAGATCCTAGAATATATGTTCAAATTAGGCAAATTAGTTTTCCATGGAAAGCCCTTTGAGTCTACTTTCATTTGGCACTGGTCTCGTCTCAATCCGATCTGTGGTTTGTGAGTTATACTCAAAATACCGAACCTGTGTCAGAAAAAGACGGTGATTTCAATTTCATTTTCGACGAGTCATATCTACTTCATTTGATCTTATTTCAATGTGATTCTGGTGCCAATTTTACGTGTTGGGAGTCTTCTTTCATATGCCACCGGTTTCGGGTCAATCCGACGTGTGGTTTGAGAGATATGATCAAAATACCAGACCTCGCTCATGCTGAACGTAAAACAGAGTAGAACAGAGTATGCACCCGTGCTCGAGTGAAATCAGCTGTGCTCGAGCATGTTCTTCC
Organism: Inga leiocalycina; assembly: GCA_963242795.1. Lineage (NCBI taxonomy): Eukaryota > Viridiplantae > Streptophyta > Magnoliopsida > Fabales > Fabaceae > Inga > Inga leiocalycina. The sequence continues at coordinate 38,568,098 of OY725331.1, forward strand.
TGTGCTCGAGCATAACACCTTGTGCTCGAGCATAACTCCTCTAGAAGTGCCAAAACTCATATATAAGTCATCTTAGCTTCATATTAACATATTCCAACCATTATTTGATCATAGAAACCTCCGGTAACATTATAGCAACCTCCAATATCACATCTAACAACTTGAATCTTGATTCTCTTGTAAGATCTAACAAGTTCTTCATTCTTCATAATCCAAGTAAGCATCTCCTTGACTATCTTCAATTTCTTTCTTCTTCTTCCTCTTGTTCATTTTCATTAATTCAATCTTCTTCATTCTTTGCTTGACTAATCTACAAAATATGTAACATTAAATATAGTAGTTAGTCAAAGAAATACATTATATAAACTTTTTGCTCTTATCACTTAATATCTATATTTGACATCATCAAAACTAATCATATCTAACATTCTCCCCCTTTTTGATGATGACAAATCCTTTAAGAAAAATATGTCTGAATGAAGTGCAACATACATGTATAATGCAAAGCGCAAACATATTATAATGCAAAGTGCAACATACATATTTTTCTTACATTCTTCTCCCCCTATTTGACATCAGCAAAAAGTTTGAAATATATAAAGAAGTAAGGCTTGTGAAGAAGTAAATAGAGTAGAAATTATTTTAATCAAAATGAATGAACCAAGAAAACAATTGACTCTCCCCTATGTGAAGGAACTGAAAATAGATTTGGAGAGGTTTTCAAGAAAACTTTTATAATCAAGATCAATGAAATATATGAAACGTATTCTTGAAATGTAAATAGAGAAGGTTTAGAAATGCTCATGTAGATTTGGAAATTGGTGAAGCGCTCCATGAAGTCCGTTGCTTCTTTGGCAATGCTGGTGTATGCTGTTGTGCTTTGTACAACTCTGATGTACACCACACTTCTGTTATGCAACTCAATATATATTCATGTTGTTGCCAGGATTCTTCAATTGAGCTTCTGTTTAGCATATTCAATGCTCATTTGTATTGGCATATGTATTTGTTGTTCTGAATGTTACAGCCAATATATATTCCTTGACTGAGCGTTAAAAACATCCTCAAGGTTGATAGAGTCTTCTTGTAGTATGTTGAGGAATGCTATTGCGCAAAACAAATTCTCCTGTCATAAATTTAAATCTTTCTTTGCAAAGAGAATTGTTAGTTCAATCAAGTAACAAACTGTTCCTTTCCATATGATATATTACAATTAAGATCATGAAAAGAACAATGTAAGAATAACTCATCATCAAAACTAATCAAGACATGGTAAATATAGATGAGTATATTAAAAGGATTTTCTTTCCAATAGGAGATGAACTTTCAATATATAAAACACATGTGAATGTGAAGCTCCCCCTTAATTGATGCATGGTTTTAAACATTATCAAGAAAACAGTTAATAACTCTCCTGGATTTGAGAAACCATTGAAAACTTTATAGAGAAAATGATTTTGAAAGATTTAGAGAGAAATTAAATGGCAATTGCTAATCAGAGGTTTTAAGAGATATAACCCAATATCACCTGAGTGGTTACTTGAGTGATTCTACTCAATCATGACTCGATTGTATACTCAAGTGATACAACTCAAGGATTTTGAATTAAGCAAGAATACAATACCTCACTCGAGTAATATCGTAATCACTCGAGTTATAATCCTCTGTAGTCCATTGGTGCATAATGTCCTAGTCAATATTGAATGGTGTGACTAGTACTGAGGGATTCTGAAGTGTAGTCTTCTGTGAGCACTTTAGGATATCAAGATGAGCTCGGAGTAAGGCTTTATACGCATATTGGCTTAGTATGTGCCCCTTGCTTAGCAAACATCATTGAGAACTTTTAATTTCATCATAGCACATAACACCTTTATTTTGTCATCCATCATCTCAAATAGAACTTTGAAGTTCTGGTTCACATAGCTGCTTCATCTTATCATTGACTGATGATCTCAGCATTGTTTGTAGCAAGCTCTGTGTGATTGTTGAAGCTCCTCTCTCAGAAAGCCTTAGACAAATAGACCAAAGAATGAAGAATCTAGGAGACCAACTCTAGCAAGATGTTGTCTCTCATTTATTGGTCTTGTTCATCATAGCTCTAGTATAGGTATAGCAGATAATCCAGTGAAGATTTAGACATAGAGCTAGGATAGTAGTTAAGAATCCTCATAGGCTCATCAAGCTTTATGATTCTGTGCATCTCAGCATTTTCCTTTGAACATCTCTGTTGGCTCCATATCATAGTGAAAATGTCTGATCACCTTGAAATGATAAGAAAGGTGGGTAGGCAACAAGGATTCATATTGGATAAATTTATTCTTGGCTCTGTGCTGCTTTGAAATAATCTTCGCTGGGTCTACTAAGAGATCTTCCTTCTCTTTCTCTTTCTTTGATTGTATCACTAGCTAGTTATTTGCTAGTAGCGGAATGTCATTTGAGTAATATCACATATTCTGCTTCAACTCACGCTGCAACACTATCAGTCATGCCTTTTCTGTTAGCCTTTGGTCTTTGTATCCAAAAGTAGAGCATTTTGGTCAACTCCTGCAAACGTATAATGATATGCTCTTTGGTACCCAACTTCTCTTGGGTCCGTACAATATTAGATATAACAACTCTTATGCTCTTATGCAATTAATCATATGAATTTTGAGCAAAGAGTATGATAAATCAACAAATATCAAAATATAATTTTACCTAGTAAAATTAATCCATTGAGACATGAAGCATGATGAATAAGTGATACCAAGAATGATGATGATCAATGACAATTTGTAAATACACTTTAAAAGATATGTCATTGATAAGATTTTCGTGCAATCCATGAAGGTTAGATAAAAGAAAGTAGAGAATCTATCCATAATGACCAACTTTTATGAAATGATAAATCATGAATGAAACCAAATTTTCAAGAATGATAATGCGATATGCAAATTGTTTCAAAATCTCAAATATTCTTTCGAATCATAAGTATGCATTATGACATTAAGATTTTGAATGCATGAAAACTCATTTATGAAGCTTGTTAAATACCAATGCTTATGCCAAAAACAATGGAAGTCAACAGTTATAAAATATATATCAGAAAGCTTCACTAAAGAGTTCAACAAAGATAACATGTTAATTATAAGAGTTAACATGTTGGAGAATTTTCTCAAGAACAAAAGTCATATGAAAAATGAATTAGCCAAAATGGCTTATCTTGACATATGTAAGCATGATGACTTTAGTATTGATCAAGAGATAACCTTGCCTTTTAGAGTTGCGTCTTAAAATGGATAAATATTCAAGGCAGCAAGACTTAAAGTGCAAGATTCTAGTTACTCAAAAAAATGGATGAAGACAAATGGTAATACATTTGAGCAACAATATGAGTATAAGAATTTATGAATGATGAAACACATACTCATTGATGCAAATGACTATAGTTCTAGAATATTATCCCGGTAAGTTATTCCACAATAATGGTTAATGCATTAAGATTCAATGCACTAATGAACATTTATAATGCTTGGAATAATATGGCCAACTAATGATTTATGCATTAGGCACAAGGCTTTCACAAGTTGAATTCTTATCAAGGGAATATACTTGACACTCATATAGATTGAGGAGTTCAAGTAGTAACAGGTTTAAGATTAAGAAACAAATATGTGAATGATGAGGAAAGCTCTAGGGATGGATTTGAAGCATTTCTGACATTCAGTAGACATAAATATTAACTTCTAATTTTGAAACTGATTTGAATGCAAACAAGATATGAATAATTTTCAAATAATGTGTATGCATTTTAATAACAAGATGAATTTGAAATCCAAGTAAATTTATGAAATGTGCATTTCAAATTTACAATTCATAGAAAAATTATGCATAATTTGGAATCTAGGTACATTTTTGAAATATTCATTTCGAAACTTAAATACATAGAAAGATTATGCACAATTTCACTTTCAGTCCATTTAGCAATCTAAAAACAATTTAAAAACCCATAAATGATTGATTGCTAATGGTATGCAATAATGAGCAAGTTATTCATTACCCGAATAAATAATTTATGTAAGCATAATATCAGGTAAGAATAAAGAAGACAGTACCGTGCTCAAGTAATCTCGTAATTACTTGAGAAATTATCCTTTGGAATTCATTTGTGCATAATTCCTTGACTTTTACCTTTCAATCTTCCAGTTGGTATTATCACTTGAACATTTACTCCCAGTTGTCACACAGTGATGATAATCACTTGATTGGTTACTTGAGTAATGCTTCACTGTACACCTTTTCTTCCTTCATTGCTAGCTAGGCACTTGCAGTGTTGCCTCAAGTAGTACCTCCTTTTGTTTACATATTTAAGATGTAGCCTCAAGGTCCAACTTCACCAAGATTTGAGTGAAATCTTATGTAGTCATAATCTTGAGATGAAGCTCTTCCTTTCTTCTTCCTACAAAACCTTATAGATATTTTTTTTCCTTTGGTATCCAATTTTACTTGGATCCACTCATGGTTACCTTGTAGGAATCATAATTCACATGCTCTAAGAATATAATTAATTTGAGACAATTGAGCATAATGAATTAAACATGTCTTTATGCATAAGAGAAATATTTTCTTTACAAATCATTATACATGCATAAAGAATTAACCTTTTAAGCATTACAATACCTTTATAAATAAGTCTATTAAATGGATTTTTAAGAAATGTGAAAACATAATTTAAAAATCATTTGCAATGCTCATTCCTAAGGTTCCAAAATATAAAACCTCAACAAATATTACAAACAATAGCATAGGAGGTTTTATCATTGTGTACCTTTGCCTTAGATATTCGGAGGATTGCTTCTGCATACCCACTGCATCTTTCTTTGAAGTTCTGTTTTTGCATATTTGGCTTTGGGATTATGCAAAGCTTTCTCATGTGATGTAGACTTCGAGAATCTTTTTCTTTGTGAATGAAAGATCCTCCTCTTCATGTTCTTCTCAAGATAGTTGAATGGCACATTATGATAGCCCTTCGTTGAGGTAGAACATACTCCTTTTATCCATTGCTTCTTTCTCTGTTTATACACTGTAACTCCAGCAATGGGTGCCTTGAGAATTCTCCTTTTTGATATAAATGGTATGAACCTCTTTATTGGCGCATGAGAAACTCTTGGCTTCTTTTTCATCTTTTCTTTACCCTTATGTCCATTTCTTTTCGGATCATCCTGTATACATAAAGTACTAGATGGACATTTTGGTACCCACATATACTTGGGTCCTTGATTGTTAATATTAACCCTTACATGTTTCTTCGGTACCCAAATATACTTATTTCTCACATGGGAATTTCTTCTAATATAGCATGTATGAGAAATATGACCGGATTTACCACAATAATTGCAAATCGTATCAAGATATGCATTATAGGATATCATGCAAGTATTATGACGATCATGAGAGTAGAAATTCGAATGGATTTGATTTGAATATTCTTTCTTCCCAACAAACTTTCCAGCATATTTGAAAACATTTTTCCTTTTCTCAATAGAATCAACAATTGGTTGAGAAACAAACTTTTGTAAACTCTGAAAATCATTTTTATGAAAATCACACAAAGAATTGGAACTTTTTACCTTAAATTCATCTTGAGCTCTGGAGAGTGATTTTTCATGTTCGTCCATACTGAACTCTTTTCGGGAATCCTCTTCTTCTTGTCTATCCATGTTGACTGTATGGAAGCGATCTATGATTTCTTCATCTTTATCATCAACTTCCAATTGTTCATGCACATTAGATGCCTAGCGTGTAGTTTCACATGAACTATCAACACTTTCAACTTCAACACAATTGTTAGAAGCATACATAGAATCAAGAGTGTCCCAAATATGTTTAGCATTAGAACAAAATCTAATTTTCTCAAAATCATTTTCGGTTAAAGCACTATACAGAATTTTCATTGCTCTAATGTTTAACGAAAACATTTTCTTTTCACTCTCTGTCCAATACTTTCTTGGTTTGAAATGAAAAACATTTGTAAAAACATTCCACATATCAAAATCAAAAGCTTTTATAAAACTAGTCATTCTAGCTTTCCAAAACCAAAAATCAATATCTTTCAAAAGAGGTGGGATTGTATAATCAAAACCTTCTGAAAGTATAAAACACCCAAAATTAGCCATTGTAACTCTTGAGACGGTTAAGTCCTTTAAATAAGAGCCCGGGCTCTGATACCAAATGTTAGAACCGGCTATTACCCAAGAGGGGGGGTGAATTGGGTGTATAATAAAAACTTAAGAACTTTAGAAATCTTTTCGTATCTTAACGAAAACAGTAAGTATGAAGGTTTATAAATCAACAGTTAGATTAAATAATATATGCTGGAAATATAAGAGTTTAGGGAAGAGAATATGCAAACTGTGATTTATCCTGGTTCGGTCCAATCTGTGATGGCCTACGTCCAGTCCCCAGGCTCATCCTGAGATTTTCAAATCCACTATCTTCTTGTTTAATCCGGGCACAAGAAAAGCCTTTACAATCCCACAAGTTTAGCCGGGTACTTGTGAAACCTTTTACAAATCTCTCACTGAAATACTCCCCCTTACGGCAAGTCTTACGAGCAGAGCAATTCCGAAGATCTTCCTCTCCTGCTTACTTATGCAAGTCTTACGAGCAGCAACATTCTCTCCTGCTTACACCCCTGTAAGTCTTATGAGCAGCAACGTTCTCTACTGCTTGCACCTTGTAAGTCTTACGAACAGAATGTCTTACGGCAATTCTCTCTACTGCTTCTCCGTAAGAAAATCAACCCTCTCAAGGTCCTTCTACCTTGAGATCAACTCAGAAATATAGATGAAAGTGTTTACAGACTCTCTCACAGAGTGGATATAATACTCACTGAAGTACAATACAAATAATCACTCTCTCAATGATAAGTAATACAGAAACTGAAAATAGAGAGTGTATGGGTAGAAGCAGAGGACTCACATTTCTATGTAGTTGCACACTATCTCAGTTTTTCTCCATTTTTCTCTGTTTCCTCTATCTTTTTCAGCTCTTCATCAAAGTTGAATGCTATCTCATTTATAGTTAATGAAGATGATGACCGTTGTGAACATTCGTCCGTTGGAGTCCCACTGCTTCATTTGAACGTTTGAGCATATTTGAAAAACAAGCTCCTGTCCGTTGTAGAGCAAGGTGGAACGTCTAGTTGGACAGCAAAGAAATTCATTTTGAGCTGTACATCACGTTGTGGAGCGTTTTGTGTTTCCGACAGTTTTTCATGGTGGGTCATTTGCTTGTCGTGGTTGGTAGCCGCCATTCGGTGTAATTGACTTTTATTTGAATCTGCAACCTGAACGTTTAAAATCCTGTTTCACACTGCAAAATACTTAATCATTAATATGATGAAGTATTAGTCATGGGTATGTTGGATTATTGGTCAGAAACTGAATTTCTGGCTTCTGGGACTCATCACGTTGAGTGAAGAATTTTCATACGTGACCTCCATTCTTGAAGATGCAACCCAAATAAGTAATCTCCTGTTTTACACTTGAAATATATGTTAGATAATGTTTAGAAACAATAACAAGTGAAAACATAATGATTGTATAACGTTTAACCATGTTTGGATTGATAGCTATGAGGCTCTGTGTTTCTTCGTTGCTTCTGTCAGAACTTCACTTCGAGTGCAATATGCCTCACTCGAGTGCAGTTCATATTTCCACGTTCTGACTTCCTCTCGGGCAAGCACTCGCAACTCTTCTCTCGTATCTGCTCGAGTGAATTCTCAACATCACTCGAGCACAAAACTTCCTGCTCGAGTGAGCCTTCAGTTTTCACGTACATGCTTCTTCTCGGGTTGTCACTCGCACATCATTTTACAAGAGTGAGATTTTGTGCTCGCGAGTGATATGGTCCCTCACTCGAGCACACATACCTCTGCTCGAGTGAGACGCATATTCTCAAGGAATATGCTCTCAAAATCAACACTCGCATCAGGATCTCAGAGGGATGAATTTATCACTCGCAGGTGATATGAGCCTTCACTCGAGCACACACCTTCTGCTCGAGTGAGAAATCATCCAATGCTCGAGCATGAATCCTAGTGCTCGAGTGTTGCAACTTTCTTCACGTTTCATATGCTTCTGGACATCACTCGCACGACATTTTTCAGAGAGTCAGTTTTTACACTCGCGGGTGATGTGGGGCCACTTTAGAAAAATTTGATTCATTTGATTCAAATGATGTATCATACGAATGCTCTTATCATATGCATTCCAATGCAACAAGAATCAGCTCCAAACTCCTTGTATTCTGCAAGTTATGATCGAAGGAGTGTATATTTCGCTAGTCTGCACAAGCATCAACTTCCAGAAGGCATAGATCCTAGAATATATGTTCAAATTAGGCAAATTAGTTTTCCATGGAAAGCCCTTTGAGTCTACTTTCATTTGGCACTGGTCTCGTCTCAATCCGATCTGTGGTTTGTGAGTTATACTCAAAATACCGAACCTGTGTCAGAAAAAGACGGTGATTTCAATTTCATTTTCGACGAGTCATATCTACTTCATTTGATCTTATTTCAATGTGATTCTGGTGCCAATTTTACGTGTTGGGAGTCTTCTTTCATATGCCACCGGTTTCGGGTCAATCCGACGTGTGGTTTGAGAGATATGATCAAAATACCAGACCTCGCTCATGCTGAACGTAAAACAGAGTAGAACAGAGTATGCACCCGTGCTCGAGTGAAATCAGCTGTGCTCGAGCATGTTCTTCCTGTGCTCGAGCATAACACCTTGTGCTCGAGCATAACTCCTCTAGAAGTGCCAAAACTCATATATAAGTCATCTTAGCTTCATATTAACATATTCCAACCATTATTTGATCATAGAAATCTCCGGTAACATTATAGCAACCTCCAATATCACATCTAACAACTTGAATCTTGATTCTCTTGTAAGATCTAACAAGTTCTTCATTCTTCATAATCCAAGTAAGCATCTCCTTGACTATCTTCAATTTCTTTCTTCTTCTTCCTCTTGTTCATTTTCATTAATTCAATCTTCTTCATTCTTTGCTTGACTAATCTACAAAATATGTAACATTAAATATAGTAGTTAGTCAAAGAAATACATTATATAAACTTTTTGCTCTTATCACTTAATATCTATATTTGACATCATCAAAACTAATCATATCTAACAGTATTGTTTAGTATGTGGGATTGGAGATAACCCGAGATTAGGAGTATCACAAAAGTGGAATTGCTGCAAAACCACCTCCCCCTTGGTATTGCATTTTCAATCCCATGATTGCAAATGTTAGAGACAAAAATATCCTTGTTTGTAATATTTTTTGGACAAAAATGCCCACTATCAATTTCATAATAAGGATATTTTAGTCTTTTCATAATTTATGAAGGATTATAAAATAAAATCAATTCAAGTATTCCATCTAAATATTACCGCATACCAAACATAATTTTAAACCTTTAGCCCTAGTCTCAATACCTATCCCTATCCCAATACTAGTCCTAATCCCAATCCATCAAAATTAGTGCCTCGTACCAAATAGGGCATGAGGTTCAAATTCTCATTCTATATGCCTTTAAATACAATTCTTCTAATTAAGATTATCTGTATTAGGGAGAAATCTCAAGACAATCACTATTCCTCAAGTCTTCAAAACCCTACCAACTTAACATCTTAGGGGGTCACCCATCCCTGGATTACTCTTGCCTAATCACACTAAATCATGGAATTCTAAGGGAATCCAAGTCATATGCTAATTTGGCATTAGATACACTGGAGCTCATACCCTTTTCCACTGGGTATACATCATTGATGCTCTGTTTCTTCCTTTATATATGGCTTTGCTCCCTTCTTTCACAGGCTTGTTAAGGGTCAGGGGTGGCCTACTCCTCCGCCTTCTCATCATAGGCCTTATATAGGACATAACTACTCAAAAGCCAGTACACCTACAAAAGCATATAACTTTATTCTAGAGCCAAAAACTTATGCTCTAATACCAAGAAATGTAACACCTTCATTTTCAAAGTGTATGGACGACTAAAATGCAATAAATTCTTTGAAAAGGGAGGTCGGTAATCATTTGTAAATAGCATAGGTCCCAACTTCGAAGTAGAGTGTGGACCTACACTTGAATGAGTTTTCAAAAATAATTTCAAAAACGTTATCAAATTGGTCTCATATTAATTTATGATTCATTTATAAGCCATCTGTTTTAGTTTCATTTCTTTATATAAGAGTTTTACCGATACGTTCTCTGCTAGAACCTGAATTACTATGGTTAATTAACAGCCCTAGATGGACTGTTATCCTTTGCTGTTTTGTATGTCACTATTTGTTGCCTATATACAATCACTTTGCTTACATGTCTACAGAGTTGCCAGTATAGGACTGACTTTATTTAGGTACAAATTAAGTACAATTTTCAAAAATAGATAACCAATGGAAAATTAAATTCTAAGTCCTTCACTTTACTCACTCGTGATTACCTTCTTGCTTGAGGAACTGCCTGCTCGAGTTGAAAATTTATTTTTGGAAAAATAGGGTGAGATTCAAAAGAATCCCAATAGTAACAGATATCACTCATATAAAATGCATATATGTAACATGTCATGTTAACCAAAGTTTCAATACAAGCAGCATATTAAACATTCAGAGATAAATTCACAATATGCGGAAAGCATAAAGTTATCAATTCAAGGCAATTGTCCATTGCCACAACGCTGAGAAATTCTACTAGGCCTGAGCCTTCTCATCAGAATGCTTTAAATTTTTTTATGGTGCAAGCATGCATATAAGATATCACATAGCATGCATATAAGTTACTACCTGAAAATTTTTCCAAACCTTGACTAGGCCCAACTACTAATCTTCACCCTTAAAGTTCACACTTACTACTTTTGGCCCAAAGCCCATTAAATTCACATGGACTAACAGCTGGTAGAATTTTTTACTTAACTTTGAAAAATCATAACTAGTTCTACAAAACTCAAACTGGGTTATTTAAAGGCTCATTGTAATCCTTATTAAGTCCACTTTAAGGGAAAATATTTAGCACTGCCAGTTACATGCACACATTTCCAGAATTCTTAATTATTCACTCTTGTCACAAAAATTCTGCCCATAATTAATGCCCAACTTCCAATAATCATAACTTTTTGTTTACTTATCCATTTTGTAATCTTATTGGTTATACTTTATTTTTGGAAAATTTCATGGATATTGGAATTCATTTGGCCAGACAAAAACACATCCCTATCAGTCTGCCACAAAACAACTTCTAAGTTCAATGTCCAATTTTCAAAAATCAGAATTAATTATAGAAAACTCCAAATTGACTAATTCCAAGTACATTATAAACCTCTTTAAGTGTAATTTCAAAGAAAAATATCATTTTCTGAAAGCTGAAGTCACAAAATTTCCAAAAATTCCTCAAACCTTAATTGTTCCAGACACAAGGTCAAACTTTGAAAAATCATAAATTTAAATCCACTAGTCCAAAAACTACATTCTAACTTTTAGAATGAAGCTTAATGTGTCTACTTTCTTTTTAGAAAGTTTCATAGCATTTGGACCAGATTTGGTTATTCAAAAACACAACAAAACATTATTACCTCCAGAAATCAAAATTTTGCAACACTACTCTTAAGTTCCAAATTTGTGATTTCTCATTTCTAAACCTTATTTAACACCATTTATAAGACCAAACCACCATGAACTCAAAGAATAGCCATATAACTTAAAATTAGGGTAAAAATACCCTTTCTACTAAGCTTAACCAAATCACACAATACTTAGTTCAAATGGAAGCTCTTACTCACCTCTTGCTTCCTCTAGACTTTATTCTTTGTTTCGACCACTCTAGGTCTTGATAAATGCCTCAAAACACCTCCTCTTAAAAAAATAAAACCATAGAAATAAAGCCTACACCAAGCGGAACAATGTTCATGAAGACATGTTAGTAAGAAGGTGAAAATCGAGAGAGAAGTTCTTACCTCTTCTTGCAACTTCAAGATCCGCTTTCTCCCTCTTGCTTCTTGTCTTGGATGACCAAACGGGCAGAAATGAGGGTCAATGAAGTATTTTTAATTCACTTTTTGGCCTTTTAATGGTCCTAGCTGTAAAATCCTATCCTTAAAACTATTTTTTGCACACACTTAATCAAATTTTCTGAAAATGAACAATACCATTGCACAAAATTTGGAAAACTTAAACCCGAAGGTTTACCTTAATAGAAAAGATTACAGCTCATTTTTATTAAGTTACCATGGTAAAAAAGAGCTCAACTAACCATTTGAAAACTCTACCATAGTAATAAAAGGATTACAATTCATCTTTTTAAAGATTACCATGATAGAAAAGAATTCAATTAACCATTTGAAAACTTTACCTTAGTAATAAAGGATTTAAGTCCCTACAAAGAAAATATTACAACCCATCTTTCAAATATTAATCATGGTAAAAATTAATTCTACCCTGATCATGCCAAAAATTCCCATTTCAAAACTCAAGTCATCCAGCTTCATATAAATCCAAATAAAGTACGATAATCAAAGTATGTAGTCGAATTAGAGTTTAGAGAATGTGGGCCCTATGAGTGGCAATATACATCAATTCAACACATAATAAACCACAAGAGACTATACATATATATATGAAGAGATATATCTATGTCTCAGGAGCTCCTCTTAATGCCCCAGTAGGGGAAATATCACCTGAAAAAAATGTTAAATTAACAGGGTGAGACAAAAGCCTCAGTAACCAGCTATTCAACTTAATACACATGCTGGCATGTGTTCATGAGGTTCTAAGTGGAACAGTTTATATAACAAATTATTAAAGATATAATTGACGAAAATTCAATATCACAGTTTTATACACAAATCAAGAATTATATGTATCACAATACTATATATCAAATCTCATTAAAATTCCCATTTGTCTCCTATCAATCTAACCGAACTGCCTTATTTCTGCCGACTAGACCCATGGGCTAAGTTATTGTCCATGTTACTGGCTACTCAAAAAGCTCACTGGTCACATGATGAGAATTGGCCAAAATCCACAGAGCACATGCCCAGGCCATGGATCTTTCCCCTTATTGAACTAGTGGGGTGTCGCAGCTGCTCATTAAACTGGTGGGACAATAGAAAGCCAGCGATCGTTCACCAATGGAGGCTATACCACGTGATAAAATAATTTACTCCATCTTATCCCAAACCCATGATCACAATAAATTATCAATAATTATTTCAATGAGGTTTTCCCAATATTTCCATATTCATATATAAATATATACATAGTTTTCATTTCAAATTATAAAATTCCACAAGGCAAGTTTATATCAAAATACTTCACAATATAATGACAACTTTCTCAATTACAATAAACCTTTACACATTAAAATATCTAATAAATATCAACATACCATTTTCAAATCTCAAAATCATTTTACAAAATACTCACAAACAACATACACAACACACATAACAAGTGGAAAGTGATTACCTCTCACAAAAGCAAAATTATAATCACAAGCTTCTAATCCAAAAGCTTAAATACACGCCAAAAATTAATCTACAACAATCAATTTATTATACATTAATAAATCTTTGAGTTATTAGAACAATTAATTTACTTAATTTAATTCTATAATTTTAAAATTTTGAATTAATTACTCCCAAAAATTCCAATTTCACACTAAAATCCTAATTATTAATTTAAATATTTTTCTTAACTCAAATTACCTATTCAAGTCATTGATTATTATTAATTTCCCTTCCCTTACATAAAATCCCCAAATTTTAAGTTTACAACATAAACATGCCTAAATTATAAACCATCATCCTAAAAAAATCTAAACTGGTTAAAACCTCAATAATACCTCCAATAATCCAAATAAATTATTTAACCCAAGTTTAATTAGTTAAAAAATCCAATATAGAATTATTTATATATATTAATTATACAGATAATTCATTATAAAATCTTATGCTAACTGAATAACAAAAATAAACCAATTAAAATTCAGTATTAATCATCCTCTATATTCCTATAGTCATATACTAATAAAACTTAAAATAACCCAAAATTGTAATCCTAAAACTTTCTCTAATTAGTAATAAATTACTATCATAAGAAAAAGAAAATTATTTAGAACATCTTCATCAATGAAGTTTTGTGATCATAAGAAAATTTGAGTACCTTATTGATCTACAACTATAAAAAATGGGACTTTAAGGCTCCCTTCCTTCAGAATCTCCACTTCGTCTTACTGACGAAGTGAAGAAGGAGTGGGGGTATTTATATTATACCCCCCTTTTCTCTTCGGTAGTTGGCTTAGTGCCGCATACCACAGTGTAATAAAAATATTTTTTTATAATGGGGCAGGTAGCGTCACTTACCCCTTAATTATTATTTTTTTTTAATTTTTTTCTGATGGGGTTGGTGGCGTCACTTACCCCTTTAATTTTTTTTAAATTTCTTATTATTATTATTATTATTACACATATACATATATATATATATTTAAAAAGTGTATTTTAACTAAATTCTTCTTTTCTTTTTATCCCAAAAATATTACTACTAAATTCATAATTATCTCCAAGTTATATTATATCCTATAAATAAAAATCTGGATGTTATACTGGCTGAATGGGAGAGAGGAAAGAGAAAAAATGATGATGTCTCCTTTCCTTTAGTTACTCCATCTAATTTGGTTTGGTCAAACTAACTACATGTGCTTTGGTTGGATAAAATAGATTATTTCCTCTTCCTTTTCCTTGTCTTCAGCCAAAATTAGAGGGACAGAAAAGAGGGACATACTTTACCCACTCGTTAGTGGCTTCTTGTACAGTAGGTAGTTAATTAACCATTGGTTTATTGGATAACTCATCTTGTCTCCCATGCCTTTATCCGATGGTTTTCTTAGTGAATTCTCTCTTCTTGTATTTTCTTTGCTCATAGTTACTCTTACTCTTTCAAGAACAAATCTTAGGTCTTAATCTTGGGTTCCAATTTTAACCTTAAGATCAAAAGGCAATTGTCTCTTTTACCCTTGATTATTGGCAACATTAATTAATTTGCCATTCGGTATTTTCTTTCATTCTATTCTCTTCTTTCATACACTATTTATTTCTCTTTTTGGATCCAAATTAGGCTTTATACCATTTTTGCCGTTAGATAAAGGAATTGGGTATTTCCTTTAGCTCTTTGGAACCATATTCCATACTTTGTTTTCCCAAATTAGTCCCTAAAGTCATTATGTCTCTTAGACATCATTGGGACTCTTACTAACTGGGGCTTAACAGTCTAATTGAGTTAGGCTTAATCTCAAGCTTCTGATTCTGAAATTTGGGGTATTACATAATATACTCCATTAAGACTATGAAAGGGAAGAAAGGCTTTATCGCTATATAAATATATTTAGAGAAAGATTTTGATCGAGTTTGATGGGATTTTATCATGAGATTACTTGAAGAACTTCATCTACCCCACCCCTTATGAGTAATGATAAACATATGTATTTCTTCTACTTGAATACAGATTCTATAGGAATATAACATGGCCGATAAGTTCATACCATCTTGTGGTCTTCACTAGGGTGACCCTCTTTCGCCTACATGCTTAAGATCTGCATGGAGAACGTACTTGATTCATTTTGTGATAGCCATCGACCATTGGTAACGTAATAGATTGAGTACGAATGGTCAATCTTTATCTTATTTATATTTCGCTAATGTCTTGTTAATTTATGAAAAGCTTGTTTGGATCAAGTAGAGATAATGAAAACCTATTTGATCAGTTTTTTAAAGGCTTCCTTTTAGAAAGTGAATGTGTACCAGACTAATGTGTTTTTCTCTTATAAGTGAATCATACTAGAGCCTCGTAATTGAGTGATGTTTTAGGCTTTACTCATATTTTTGATCTTGGCATATACCTGGGTATGCCCTTACACCATGTTTGAGTGATGAAAGAAACATACCAATTCACTATTGATAAAGTGAAAAGTAGATTAAGTGGCTGGCAAATTCCTAAAATTTCTTTTACAGGGTAGAATACCTAGCAAAATTTATGATCTTAGCAATGCTGACTTATGCTATACAAATAGTAAGCCTTCCAACATCCACCTGCTAAGCTATAAAAAATAAATCTTGAGATTTTTTGTAGGGTTCATCTCATCAGCATAGAGGGACACATCTTATTGCAAGGAATACTATGTGTAGCAAAAAGCATGTTAGATGCCTTGGCATAAGGCACATTAAACTAAAAAATAAGGCTTTCATTTAAAATGAGGTCTAGTGAAAGATCAAAATTCTCTTTGGTTGAAGGTGATTAGAAAAAACTATTTTGTGGTGAGGACTTACTTCTAAAAATTAATCCTTGGAAGAGAGGTTTGAATACATGGAAAAGGATTAAACAAAATTAGAGTAAGTTAATGGATGACATTCAATGCTCGAGAGATATAAATGGTGTTGAAAAGGCCTGATGGAAAGGGGAGAAAAGTGGTATGTTTATGGTGAGTTTTGCCAGTAAAATATCAGTAAATGAGAATAAGAACCTAGATTTTAGATGCACAATAATGTATGGTAACTATAAATACTACAGAGATGTAAAATATTTGCTTGGCTTATGCTGCATGATTGACTAACCAAAAATGAAGTTAAGTACTTTCCACTCTAGTAGTATGTCTGATCTATGCAAGAGCTTTTTTGAAACTACATTGCATGCATTGAGAGATTGTAAAGAAGTTTAAAATTTTGCTTTTTGTGATCAATCATATCTTCTATATCAGATTTTTCTCTGGCAACCTCAATGATAGGTTTCAGATGAATATGAGAAGGGGTCTTAGCAATACAGTGACTATTGGAAAGGCATGTTTGTAATCATGTGCTAGTTTATTTGCCATGAACAAAATGAACAACTCCATTCTGAGTCATCAATGAGCATGAACAACATGTAACCTAAGAATGTGCAATCCTCAAATGTTTTTTAAAACTAATAAAAATCTTAATAAAG
Source organism: Inga leiocalycina (assembly GCA_963242795.1). NCBI lineage: Eukaryota > Viridiplantae > Streptophyta > Magnoliopsida > Fabales > Fabaceae > Inga > Inga leiocalycina. The sequence continues at coordinate 38,585,119 of OY725331.1, forward strand.
TAAATTTAAATGTTCAACGATCTAATCAGAGCCCCCATCAGTTTTTTACTGACAATGGAAGAGTGCTTATGCAGATCGAAGGCGCATACTCGTATGTATCTGAGAGAGGTAGATGTGGTGGTGTGATTGAAACTAGTAAAGGATATATGCTTGACAGTTTCCTCTTTCGACTACAAAATGATGACACCTTCACCGCCAAACTTTGGGGTTGGATGCTTGGATTGAAAAGGGCTTGGGATTGTAACTTAAGGGACATCATAGTGACATCCAATTCTAGTGAGGCTTTAAGCTTAATCCATAATAATGTTCAGAGATAAATGAAGATCTAAATATTGTGCTAGAGATCAAGTAGATGTTATAGCAAGATTTAAGAGTTGGTTTCAAACAAACTATAGGGCAACAATGGTTTAATCGATATGCTAGTGAAGAAGGCATAGTGTCAAACCCCTCAACATTTTGATAATATATTTGAATATCAATGCACAGTTCAGCAAGCTTATAGAAATAGCATAAGTGTACTGATACATAGTACCTGATTACATTTTCAGGAATTCCCATAGAATTTGAACAAAATATATACAATATCCAAAAGTATCAAAAGATGCTACAGATAACCAACAACACCACTTGATCTGAACTGGAACCTTTAGTTACCGGTATCTACCTCTTTGCTATTGGAGCCACTCTTACTAGCTGAGTAAATTTAAATTTATTGAAAGGGATAAGAATCAAATGAATATTAGTAGTAACACACACTCAATCGTATAAAATGCTATAAATAAACATGCAATGCACCATATAAGCAACATAATTATAACACCATAAATTTGCTTGTTTGCTCGGCGTTCGAGTATAAATGATTTTTGTGCCCCTACTTAATTAAGCATGATGACCAATACATGATTAATTGCTTTAATTCATGTAGGGATATATTGGATAAGCAATTAATTATAGAATTGCTTAACCTTGGAAGAGGCTAGTAATTAAATTAGGGAAACTCGGCTATCAATTATGTAGAATAAATTGGACTAGAATAGATAGGTGATTCAATCTGGAATTTGCTAAGTGAAATATGATCCCTAGGACTTTTTCTCATAGTTGTTTCATATTATTTGCATTCATATTTAATCATTTTTTAATTTTGTAATCTCAATCACCAACTAATCGATTGATATAATATAATTAAGATTACTAATTTTGGTACTTAGAAATGAATCCCTGTGGGGACAATACTCTACTCACTTCTGTATTACTTGTTTACGACAATGTACACTTGCACTTTTTAATAGACCATTTACACTGGTAATAAGGAACAATGTTTGTGAAGAGTATTTGAGCCATATAAGTGATTTACAAGGAACAATGTTGACTTTTCCTTCTTCCTTTTTGACTTGTTAAATGATATGAAATGGTTTTAAATAAATTATCATAATTACTTTTTACTTTTGAAGAGCAAATCTTAGCCCTTCATTTTGTCTTCCAATTTTAACCTCAAGATCAAGTGGCAATTGACCCTTTTACCCTTGATCATGGAAATGTTATTTCTTGTGCCATTTCAAGTATACCAAACTTCACCATTTTATTCTATTTAATATAACAAATGTATAAGGAACATTAGTGATAGAGCTCAATATTTATATATTTTTATTAATTAATCTTAGGCTTTTGTGGGACTTAATTGAATATTTTGGGCATAATTAAGTGATAATGTGAGATTGTAGTGAAAGAATAATTTGGGAATTATATTAGTTAAATTGTTATAATTTTTAATTAATATTTGTCATTCCCATTATTCTTTAATTGTGAACAAAAGATATTACCTTTGTGAATATAATTTTGTAGGTGATGATATGGCATAACTTGAGTGATCAAGGTCAAAGATGTTATTTTGGAGCTTAATGAAGGACAAAAGTGGAACATCACAAGTACATAATTTATTTTAACATTTTTTCTAAGAGGAGGTTAAATGAGTAAGGGCCTTGTTTGGTAGTTGTAATTTTGAACCTAATGCCAAAATAGATTTTTACCTCTTATCCAAACAAGGCACAACTCACTTTTTAACCTAAAGAGAAAAGGAAGGATGAGAAAAGAATTGAGAGTGGCGGTTGTTATGGAGAAGAGAGGATATCTGGACCGAATTGATAAGGGAACAACAGCTTGACCGAATTGAAATGGGAAGAGTGGACTGGAATGTGAAAAGGGATAGGATAGAAAGGAATGATTGAAGAAATAGAAGAGAAGCAAGTAGACCGAATTGAATGGAAAGAAGAGAAGAGGTGAGCCGTTTTTGTTGACTGAAGTGAGGTGGCAGCACCTAAATGGAAAAGGAGCATCTACGGAAATAAAGAGGAGAGGAGACCCAGGCCGAGTGGGTGTGAAAGGGGAGAATGGATATGGAAAAGAAATAAAAGAGTAGCGGTTGCAAGTGTGAAGCGGGTCACATGATGGAAAAAAGAAAGAGAGGAGGACAGCCGCTACTTGGAGAAGGGAATTGCTGTGAAGAAAAGAGAGGAGCTGTTCGGTTTTTGATTCCCATGGCTAATTTCTCCTTCCATCAAGCTTCATCCTTCTCCTCTTCCATGAGTAGCGAAGCTTTGGTGATTTCCTTGAGTTGGGTAATGGTTTGAGCTTCTAAACTTTAATGGAATTCCTTTAAGCTCTCTTTTTAGTTTATGATTATGTAGCTTGGTTAAGTATGTAATTGTGATCTAAATTGTTCTATGCCAAGTGAACAAACTTGGTGGTTGAGCTAGGAGTTGATTAATTAAGCTTTGTATGATTCATATTAGGAGTAGGTTGAATTGTTTATTCCAACTTGGTTAAGTGGAATTAAATGATTAAACTGAATATTTTGAATTGTTGTAATGGTAGTTACAAGCTAGAATTTAAAGTTGATTATTCATCTCCTTGAGTCTGAATTGTTTGGTGATATTCATTTAATTGCTTCGGTAGAATGAATTAAATGATTATTGCAAGTATGGAGCTAGTGGTATCTTAGTTCTATCCTCTTGACTCATTATGGAATTCATATTATTAGCAAGCAAGGAAAACTAAAACATCAACTCAAGGGAATCCCATTCCATCATTATATTAGTCAATTGAATTTATCTTGTCATTAGTGTTAATTTCAATTCCTTTTGCTACTTTGTTTTAAAAACTGAAAAATACAAAAAATATTGCTTTAGCTTAGATTACTTCATTAGTTCAAAAATGCAATTTCCCCAAATGATTTCTCACAATTTTAAGGTTTTTTGTCACTTTACTACTTAGAAACTTGGGAATTAATCTCCTCACAAGAATGACCTAGGTTGAGCTACTACGCTATATTTTCTAACCTAGTTTTATTTTATGAACTCACATGACATGGGTTCATCAAAATTGGCGCCGTTGCCGGGGAGGATGATTGCCAAGGTTTTAAGTAGTTAGGTGTTCTTTTCTGTTGTCATAGTGTGTCTTAGTTTAGTAGGAAGTGTGTAGCACTCATTTGAATTTTGGCGAAATTCTGATTTTCGATTAGCACTATCTTGCTGGAATTGAAATATTTGTTCCTAGAAAATTCTGAAATTTGACAGGTTAAATTTTTTCAGCATTCTAAGAAAGACTAATAGCTAGTGCTATTAGGTCTGCTGGATTTTAGCCAAATTCGAAGGTTTGCTATACCTTTATGAATTTTCTTTCTTTTTTGGTATTTTTCTAGGTTTTTGATTAGGTTTGGTTTTTGGATTTTCTTTAATTGTTCTTGGTTGTTAGTGTGTTTTTGAGTTTGTTTTAGGTAGTTGTTCTTTGTTGGAGTGTTTGATAGTGGTTTAACCATTTTTCATATTCATAGTTGTTTTGCATTCCATTTGCATTTAGAAAACAAACAAAAAACAAAAAAAAATTGCATTTTGTTGCTTTACTATCATGTTCTTAGTGGCCATTATGAGGTTCATTTTTGTTTTGTGGTGAGCAACTTTGCATTCTTCATCCATGAAAATTTGTTGGTTGCAACTTGAGATTTCAGGTAGCTATCACATTCTGTAAGTTGTGCCTCCAGTGATTCTACTTACATACCTGCGGTTTGAGGTACTACTTCACTTATATACCAACTTGTTCTCCTAAAAGGTGAATTCTTACCCCTCTAAATTGACTTAAAATAGAGGGGAGGGCACATTGTGGAAGAAAAGGAATGATATGGTGTGTTTGGTGGTGATCCAAGTCGAATTACCATAATCAGGGGCAAAATGGTGAAGTTACCGACCAATTGGTCAGTTACCGAAGAGGAGACTCATTGGTAACTCCAAGATCAATGGTTAGGATTGATTTGTGCAAGAGATCAAGGGGTGGAATCCCGTGTATGTGTGCCTTGGTGAGCTCATAGAGGTGTGACAAGATCTTGACACTAGGCACAATGTAAGCCCTTGGATTGGTCAAAAGTGTCAACACCTCTTCCCTCTTTCCTCTCCCTTTTAGGTCGGTTTTGGGGGCCTTTAAACTCCAAAATCTGATATCTTTCTCTCTCACCCAAAGCTCCCATGGTCGTCCAAGGCAAGGGAAGAAAGAGAAATGCAAAGGTCAGTTTTTGGTTGTCTTAATGTCCTCTAATGCTCAAATACCCGTCTTTAAAGTTGTTCATAGTAATGAGAGCTTCATTGCTATGGTTTTAGATTTGTGAGAGAAGGTGTTTGAGAGCTTGAAGAATTTGGGAAGTGGAGGAATCAAAGAATTGGCATTGGGAAGAGGAAGAGGAGAGTATTTGATGACTATTGACCTAACTATTGTGGTTATTGGTTGAGTATTGTGAATTGAGAATTTTTCCCTGATTTTATGGTATTTTCGTGTGGTATGTAATTGGATGAATTGGATGATGTTTTATGTTGAAAATGGTGTTATGTTGTGGTATTTAATCATTGGAATTGGTTTGAATTGGATTGGACACAATGGTTGCAAAACTGGAAATTCTGTCCAGTGAGAATTCTGTCTGGGCAGTCTGCTTGTGTTGCCGTTTTGAATGGGCAAATGATGTTAGAAAATTTTGAAACTTTCCAGTCTTAAAGTTCACATCCTAAGCCTTAAAATGGACATATAATTTGTGCCATTTCGTTTTGTGAACTGGGATTTATGTTTGCCCAAAGTTTGAGGTCGAAACTCGGTTTGATTCTGGAGCAGCGGTGGATTTTGGTTAATTCTGTATTTTTGTAGTGATTTTCAGTAATAGTTCATATTTTTCTTATGAATAGAACTTAAATATCTTTCATTTGGCTTTGGAATCACCTCATTTAGATTTTTTTGGAATTAGTTATGAATTTCCTAAGTTGCTTTGGCTGCAGCCAGAGGGTTCTTGGCTGTAGCCAACCCCCATTTTTAGTACTTTGTGATTTTGAAAGGTGATTTTCAATCTAGTACGTCCCAATCCTTTCAAGCTTTTGTTGAGCTTATTATTAGACACTTAAGGGACTCAAATGACAACCAACTTTAAGTGTAATGAAAGTAAAGATTTGGAATAGAGAATAACCCTATGTCCTTGCTTTGGTTATAGGGTTGATGTTCGCCCTGGTTGTGGTTCGATGTTCATTTTGTTCGTGAGCAGCTGTGCTGGAGCTTACGTGGAAAGAGGGTAGGGAACATATCTCTCCTGCTTGTATTTGATATCTGTTTTAGTGTGTGTTGGTGCATGTATTGCTTTGCTGGATTATGTGAAACATGTATGAATGATTGTAGCTCTGTTTCTAGTTATGCTATGGCCATGAGTATGTTGTTGAAACATTGAGCACGCAGATATGTCATTGTGTGAACATGAGTTATGTATTGCAAGCATGTCATGCATTAAACACATCATACATGCATATAGGTATCTGTTTCCTACTGAGATTCTCTCGAATCTCACCCTCCCCTACCAACATTTTAGACAGGGTAGGTGGATCGAAGATGGAGCAAGCAGTCAAGGGCGACGGGACTCGTTCGTGTTGTAATCTTTTGATTGTTGGTTATCATAATTGGTATGATTTGTATTCTTATTTGGATATGAGTTGTATATATTGTGGAATGTATATTTGGTTATATGTTGAATGAGAATATTTGATTATGTATTTGGAATGAGCATTTGGGTATTTGTATTTGTATTTGAGGAGAACTGTGTAATCCCCATTCAAAGAATTGTAAAGGGTGGATGTGCCCTATGAATTCTATGTAAAGGTATGAACCCGGGAGTTACCGGAATGATATTGTTGTACACTGATATTTGTATAAATGTGATATTCCGCATGATGTGTTTATATTCGAAATTGAATATGAGACCAAGTTAATTAGATTTTGAAACATATTTGTGAAAACCCCATCTGGTAGATGGGTTTGTAAATGTTATTTAATTGTTATTGGTCTTTATTTCACTTTAATCCCGTATTTTGGATATAATTACGGGAGGGGGTTACATTTTTGGTATCAGAGCCGCAGTTCCTGGCAAAGAAGGATTTTGCTAGGATATTTCCCTTAGGCCAAGCTAGGGAATAAGTGATGAGTTATGATTGCCAAAGGAATAGGCAATGATTTGTGATTTTGGTTGTTTGTGGTATACACATTTATATCCCTAGTATTGTGGAAATCTGGGATTTGTGGATTATGTGTATACATTATTTCGTTATCCTGAATTTGTGTGTTTAAAGGTCATAAGACCTAGGGGGCTGATATGCCTTAGGCTGGCGAAGATTTTTGAGTTTATGCTGGAGTGGATGATGCTCCGTGGATTTGTGGGAAGTGATTTCCCGGTTCAACTGAGGTTGAAGGTTTGAAAGATGAATTGTGATCCAAGGATCAGACTCAATAGTCAAGCTGGTCCTTAGGAGGTTGCTAGTGTTAATCTAGCACAGGGAAAAGTGATTTTGTGGACAATTAGAATTTGAAAGAGTTACCTACGAGGATTCAGAGTGGAGAAGGCAACCTACGGGGTGTCTGATCGGAGAGGGCTACATACGGTGACGTCTGATCGGAGTGGCTATTTGTGTGTTTATCACCTGCGGCCCACTGAGGGTGTGTATGGCATACAGTGGGAGGACTGTGCCTTCAGGGCGGTGGAGATATGGGGGATATGTGTGAGTCCTGGGTGGTGGGTTAGCCCATGAGGGGTGAGACCAGCCAGCCCAGCCACCTGGCAGCCCCATGTACGTGAGCGGGGTGGGCACCGGCGTGGGGCATCCCCTGAAGGGGCTAAAACCGGGGTGTGACAATAAAAAAATTTTTTTTTACAGTCGTCGTGACGACAAACCCTAGTGTGCAGCTGCCGTGATGACGAACCTTAGTGTGCAGTCGCCATGATGTTGAATTGTAAAATAATGCTCTGGGAACGTTGGGAGTATGGGATCTCAATGAAGTACTGGTTATGGCTCTGATTGATTTGAGTTGAATGGGGCCAAGGTCTGGCACAGATTGTATGTGTGGACAAGTGTAGTGGGAGATTCCTATGGGACTCCTATTGAGTCACCTTGACATTGTGAAAGCACAGATAAGGAGAAAGACCTCAGAGTGTGTAGCGGAAGTGTGGTGTATATGATGTGTTTGAGTACAGCACTGAGCAAGAGCTCAAGTTGCAGAAAGTGCGATGTGTTAGTGATGGCTTCGAGAAGTACAACTCCGAAGTCCAAATTATCTTGTGAGAAGGGGTCTTGAAGGATCCCAGTTTGGTGAAAAGAATTTACGGTGTTGAAGGTGAAATTTTTAAGATGCCTAGTTCCAGCTTGTTGCGATTGTTTACTGTGAGTCCATCTTCTCGTTTGGGCCGGATCGGGTTGGTCCAGTGGGCTGCGCCTGGTTGGCATAGGCACAGGATGCGACGAACATTTGTAATGTCTCTCACCTGCGGCCTCATGGGGTGGTTCCCATGTCGAAGGACCGTCCCACTGGGGCGGTAGTTTATGGGGATTGACTATTTATGGAAGCCGAAAGGCTATGTGTAAACACCGCCACGCCAATAGTCCCTGAGTCGCTAACAACAGTTCGGGTAAAGACTGTGTGTCTTCCCGATGGTAAAAGGGGATGAGGGTGGGGTGTGATTGTGGATCTTATGTGTAAGCACCGCTACGCCAATAGTCCCTGAGTCGCTAACAACAGTTCGGGTAAAGACTGTGTGTCTTCCCGGGGGTAAAAGGGGATGAGGGTAAGGTGTGATTACGAATCACTATTTGTGAGCCAGAATGGCTATGTGTAAACACCGCTATGCCAATAATCCCTGAGTCGCTAACAATAGTTCGGGTAAAGATTGTGTGTCTTCCCGACTGTAAAAGGGGATGAGGGTGGTGTGTGATTGTGGATCTTATGTGTAAGCACCTCTACGCCAATAGTCCCTGAGTCGCTAGCAACAGTTCGGGTAAAGACTGTGTATCCTCCCGGTGGTAAAAGAGGATAAGGGTAGGGAGTGATTGTGAATCTGCTATTTGTGAGCCAGAATGGCTACTTGTGTGCACTACCACGCTAATAGTCCCTGAGTCGCTAACAATGGTTTGGGTAGGGGTTGCGTGCCTTCCTGGCGGTAAAAAGGGATGAGGGTGGAGTGTGATTTATGTATCTTGTGACAATTGTGAACAAGCTAGGATTGGGGTGTGTTGTGTAGTGGTTGTGTAGTAGAGCAGAGCTAGTTCGGCTGATGGCTAATTCGACTACATGATCGAGGGTTCTTTGTTAGGAGGGCACTATCTCGACATGGCCAGCATGGCTAGCCATCACGCTGGTTGCACTGGTGTTGACCCTAGGCTGAAAGGCGGTGCGTAAAATTAGAATCTGCGATGTGTGTTCGACGTGGAAGTTGTGTGAATACCGAATGTGTATTTATGAAACAGCGGGAAGCTGTCGTATTTTTGCAAACGGTGAAAGCTGAGGTATTCTTGCAATGTGATATGTGTGCAGGTGGCAAAAGCTACGCATCATTGTGTGTACAGCTAGGAGAGCTATCGTCTTGTGACTTATGAGTCACACATCAATGTGAAATCTATTATGGATATTGTTGTGAATACCCAAAAGTCCCGGTTACCACTAGTGGAGTTATTGGTGGGTGTACGGGTGAGGGTAAGGTTGTGGATGTCAATACAGCGGAAGAGTTTGTGTATACAGTTAAGGCTGTCATTTGATATATTGAGGTTGTGGTGTTTTTGAGTTGCTTCCGAAAGGGGTAACTAGATTGAGATGAGCAGGGTGGTGGCTTATACTGCCCAACTGCCGAGATGATAAGGTTCATGATCTATAGCCTCCAGTGAATATGTTATGTGATGATAGTGTGTTATGGCAATCGTACGTGGTGGCGATTGCATTCACTTAGCAAATGTATGGTGATTGTGTTTATGCGGCAATCGTGAAATGGGCCGATTACAGTTTGTGGCAACTGGGTTACATTTATTGTGTAAGATTCTTTTGAGAATCTTAATTGTGATGCACCAATTATGGGGGTGGTCTAGCAAAGACTTTCCCAAGATAGACAAATTTGTGAAATGGAAGCCGTCATGAAGAGGCATCCGAGTTTATGGTTATGTGGTGCGACAAATTTCGAGGACGAAATTTATTGAACTGGGGGAGAAATGTAATACCCCGAATTTTGAGACTTGAGGCTAGAGAATAAGCCTGAGATAAGTGGACTGCTAAGCCCCAGTTTAGCAAGATCCCAAATTGTGATTAAGAGATAATGACTCCAAAAGTGGATGTGGTTAGTGATGAATAACCCCTTTTGGATATTATGGTGTTATTTGGCACCCGATGTGATTCGTATGTGTTGTGAGCAGCGTCGAAACCCTGTATTTAAGTTCAATTATATATTAACATCTAAATTGACTTAAAATAGAGGGGAGGGCGCATTGTGGAAGAAAAGGAATGATATGGTGTGTTTGGGGGTGATCCAAGTCGAATTACCATAATCAGGGGCAAAATGGTGAAGTTATCGACCAATTGGTCAGTTACCGAAGAGGAAACTCATTGGTAACTCCAAGATCAATGGTTAGGATTGATTTGTGCAAGAAATCAAGGGGTAGAATCCCATGTATGTGTGCCTTGGTGAGCTCATGGAGGTGTGACAAGATCTTGACACTAGGCACAATGTAAGCCCCTGGATTGGTCAAAAGTGTCAACACCTCTTCCCTCTTTCCTCTCCCTTTTAGGTCGGTTTTGGGGGCCTTTAAACTCCAAAATCTGATATCTTTCTCTCTCACCCAAAGCTCCCATGGTCGTCCAAGGCAAGGGAAGAAAGAGAAATGCAAAGGTCAGTTTTTGGTTGTCTTAATGTCCTCTAATGCTCAAATACCCTTCTTTAAAGTTGTTCATAGTGATGAGAGCTTCATTGCTATGGTTTTAGATTTGTGAGAGAAGGTGTTTGAGAGCTTGAAGAATTTGGGAAGTGGAGGAATCAAAGAATTGGCATTGGGAAGAGGAAGATGTGAGTATTTGATGACTATTTACCTAACTATTGTGGTTATTGGTTGAGTATTGTGAATTGAGAATTTTGCCCTGATTTTATGGTATTTTCGTGTGGTATGTAATTGGTTGAAATGGATGTTGTTTTATGTTGAAAATGGTGTCATGTTGTGGTATTTAATCATTGGAATTGGATTGGACACAATGGTTGCAAAACTGGAAATTCTGTCCGGTGAGAATTCTGTCTGGGCAGTCTTCTTTTGTTGCCGTTTTGAATGGGCAAATGATGTTAGAAAATTCTGAAACTTTCCAGTCTTGAGGTTCACATCCTAAGCCTTAAAATGGATATATAATTTGTGCCATTTCATTTTGTGAACTGGGATTTATGTTTGCCCAAAGTTTGAGGTCGAAACTGGGTTTGATTCTGGAGCAGTAGTGGATTTTGGGGAATTCTGTTTTTTTGTAGAGATTTCCAGTAATTGCTCATATTTTTCCTATGAATAGGACTTAAATAGCTTTCATTTTGCTTTGGAATCACCTCATTTTGATTTTTGTGGAATTATTTATGAATTTCCTAAGTTGCCTTGGCTGCAGCGCAAAAGTTTCTGTGCACGTTTTGGCCACAGCCAGAAATTCTTGGCTGCAGCCAAAAACCTTCTGTGCGCGTTTTGGTTGCAGCCAGAGGGTTCTTGGCTATAGCCAACCCCCATTTTTAGTACTTTGTGATTTTGAAAGGTGATTTTCAATCTAGTACGTCCCAATCCTTTCAAACTTTTGTTGAGCTTATTATTAGACACTTAAGGGACTCAAATGACAACCAACTTTAAGTGTAATGAAAGTAAAGATTTGGAATAGAGAATAACCCTATGTCTTTGCTTTGGTTATAGGGTTGATGTTCGCCCTGGTTGTGGTTCGATGTTCATTTTGTTCGTGAGCAGCTGTGCTGGAGCTTACGTGGAAAGAGGGTAGGGAACATATCTCTCCTGCTTGTATTTGATATCTGTTTTAGTGTGTGTTGGTGCATGTATTGCTTTGCTGGATTATGTGAAACATGTATGAATGATTGTAGCTCTGTTTCTAGTTATGCTATGGCCATGAGTATGTTGTTGAAACATTGAGCACGCAGATATGTCATTGTGTGAACATGAGTTATGTATTGCAAGCATGTCATGCATTAAACACATATCATACATGCATATAGGTATCTATTTCCTACTGAGATTCTCTCGAATCTCACCCTCCCCTACCAACATTTTAGACAGGGTAGGTGGATCGAGGATGGAGCAAGCAGTCAAGGGCGACGGGACTCGTTCGTGTTGTAATCTTTTGATAGTTGGTTATCATAATTGGTATGATTTGTATTCGTATTTGGATATGAGTTGTATATATTGTGTAATGTATATTTGGTTATATGTTGATTGAGAATATTTGATTATGTATTTGGAATGAGCATTTGGGTATTTTTATTTGTATTTGAAGAGAACTGTGTAATCCCCATTTGAAGAAATGTAAAGGGTGGATGTGCCCTATGAATTCTATATAAAGGTATGAACTCGGGAGTTACCGGAATGATATTGTTGTACACTCTAATATTTGTATAAATGTGATATTCCGCATGATGTGATTATATTCGAAATTGAATATGAGACCAAGTTAATTAGATTTTGAAACGTATTTGTGAAAACCCCGTCTGGTATATGGGTTTGTAAATGTTATTTAATTGTTATTGGTCTCTATTTCACTTTAATCTCGTATTTCGGATATAATTACAGAAGGGGGTTACAAAACCAATGGGAGTTGATCTAGATGAGATGTGCCGGAAAGTCTTTCATTTTACATTGGAAAACAAAGCTAAGGAGTGGTTCTTGATGCTACCTCACCACAATCCTAATGCTTTAGCATCTTGGGACAACTTGAAGAGTGCCTTTTTGGTAAGATACTTCCCTTCTTCAAAGATAACATCTCTCACTAAGGAAATCTTCGGTGCTAAACAAGGCCTCCATGAATCTTTTTATGAGTATTGGTGTCGTTTTCAAGAACTTCTAGGCAAGTGTCCACATCACCAAATCCTAGAAGCTCAATTGGTGCAATATTTTCGTAGTGGGTTGCTTCCTCAAGATAGGAAGAGTTTGGATTCATCTTCTGGAGGCACTATTCAATTGGTTACACTTGAAGAAGCTTGGGCTTTAATTGAGAAGATAGCTAGTAATGATCAACAATTTGAAGGATTGGATGCTAGACAAGTCCGTGAGGTCTCACATACTTCAAGATCTTCAAAGGAGTATGATAATTTGTCATCACAAATGACAGATATGAGAACTAACCTCAATAAGCTCATGGTCCATCTAAACAATGTAAACATTCATGGGTCACATTCTCAAGCTCTAGTGGATCCTAGCTGTGACATATGTAGCTCTCACATGCATATCACTCCTAATTGCCCACACCAACTTGGGGAGGTCTCAACTGTTTTTCAAGGGAGATAAGGACAGAATCAAAGGCCTTGGAATCCCTACTCTAATACATACAATGAGGGTTTGAGGTCCCATCCCAACTTTGGTTGGAGGAACCAGAATCAATTTCAAGGGTGTTCTTCAAATCCAGCTCCAACTTAAGGACCTTCAAACCAATCTAATCCTTAATAAACAGTGGTTGCTACACCTGAATCCCATGCTACTAAAGATGATATCTCTCAACTTCTCAAGTGTATGAACAATGTGTCATCTTCAATAGGTAACTTAGCCTCAAGATTTGATGAAGAGAGAGCTCAAACCAATTCTAAATTTTCTGACATTGGGACTAAGTTTGACACAATCTTCAACAAGTTGGAGTTGTTGGATTCTAAGAATGCTAACCTTACTTCATTTGTCACTCAAATGTCTGATAGCCTCCATGAGCAACAAGCTAAAAGTGGACAAGGGTTGCCTTTCAACACTGTGATTAATCCTAAGGATGTACATGCTATCTCTTTGAGGAGTGGTAAACAAGTGGGTAAACAAGTCCGATTTGAAGAAAATATTGAGAGTTTCAAATCTGGAATGCATTCTAGTGATAGGCACAATGAAGAGGTTGAGGTTCCATTGCAACCACAAGTGGAAGATATTGATGGTAGTGATGATTCTGATCAAAGCATTCACCTTGCTATTGGAAAATCTAAGAGCATGGTTGAACAGAAGCTTCTACAAAGGCATTCTTCTCCAAATTCAAATATGGATAGCAAGCAAGGAGTGTCAACTTCAACAAATGCTAAGGTACATGACCCTTCAACTTCTTCTTCTTCAAGCAAAGGGGAAGGTAAAAAGGTAAATCTCTCTTAAATTCCACTTCCTAATTCATATGTGCTTAGTAAAAAGGTTTTAAATGAAAAGAAATTTCTTGATATGATGGATATTTTTAGTAAGATTGAAGTTAATCTGCCCTTGCTTGATGTGTTGAAAGGAATGCCTGCTTGTGCTAAATTCTTGAAAGATTTGTGTACCCAAAAGCTTACGTGTAAACCCAATGAGCGTGTTTAGTTGAGTCCTAGTGTGTCTGCTTTGTTTAAACCCCATCTTCCAATTAAGTGTAAAGACCCTAGCTCATTCAATGTTCCATGCACTATAGGTACTATGCCTTTTAGTAATGCTCTTCTTGATCTAGGAGCCGCTATACATGCCCTACTCTATTTACACCTCTCTTGGCCTCACAAACATCAAATCTACTAGTGTCATCCTACAACTAGCTGATCGCACCACTAGGAAACCTCATGGCTTATTGGAAGACATCTTAGTCAAGGTCAAAAACTTAGTGTTTCCTACTGATTTTTATGTCCTAGACATGTCTATTGAGGTCTCAGTTGAGGAACCATTGATTTTGGGTAGGCCTTTTATGTGCACAGCTAATACTATCATTAGCATGAAGGATGGGTACATAACTATGAAAGTAGGTGATCATGTCATTCGGTTCAATATTTATGAAGCTATGAATCACCCATTTGAGGACTACTCTCTTCTTGGCTTGAATATGATTGATTTGGCCTTTGAAGAGGCAATTGATGAGTCTACTTTCTCATTGTGTGTGAAAAATGATTGTTACGATGATGTATGTGCTACCATTGGTTCAAATTCTTCTCCCTCTATTGATTGTGATGATGATGTGTGTAATATTGATTGCATGTCAATTGATAGCTCACTTTCCACTTCCAATCCTTTTATTTTTTATTTTTCTAACCTTGGTAGTACTATATCTTCATTTGATAGTTATCATGGTGTTGGGAAAGAATTATTGTGTAGCTTTACAGAATTTGAGAATGTTAGTGAAGTGGATTCCACTTTTGGAAGTGAAGCAACATCCATTAGCACTGAATCTGCTCCTATGGACACAAGTGGAGTCATTGTTGAACATGAGGAAAGAAATGAATGTACTACTGATGGCACGACTACAATTCATGGGTTTAAGCTCCACATTCCTCCATCTTACAAGTTTCAGACTTCTCCTAACCTCAAGGATGATTGTGTGGGTAACCTCACTTCTTTCCAATTATTGAAATACTTACATTCTCCTTTTGGTGATGAACTTAGCAGGTCAAAAGTCATAAATTTCTTTGCTGAAAATTTTAGAAATAATGGACAACCATATGTCAAGACTGCAATAGGGGAGAAACTCAGTTCTAATCAATTACTAAATTGTTGCATACCATTTCATGATGCTACCTCTCATATATTTCACTATTTGAATGATGTAGGTGTTAGTCAAGGTTGCTGTGTGAATGAACCACAATCTTAATCCACATCTAAACAAATGGGGCATACTTTCAATCCAACAATTATTGGGGATTCTCATAAGAAAGGGAAGTTTATTAGTGCACTTGAGTTGAAAGAACTTTTACCTTCAATTGGGCAACCCCCTGAACTCAATTTAAAACCCCTTCCCCCTAACTTGAAGTATGCTTTTCTTACTGAACATGATCAATTACCTATCATTATCTCTAGTTCCTTAAGTACATCTAAGGAGTTGAGTTTACTCCATGTGTTGAAGAAACACAAGAGGGCAATAGGGTGGACTTTAGGTGACATTCCAAGTATTAACCCAACTGTATGTACCTACAAAATATTTTTGAATGAGGATTCTAAACTTGTGAGACATCCCCAACGTAGACTCAACCCTCTCATCTTAGATGTAGTTAAGAAGGAGGTCACTAAACTCTTGAGTGCAGGGATCATATATCCTATTTCAGATAGTGAGTGGGTCAGTCCGGTCCAAGTTGTTCCAAAAAAGAGTGGAATAACAGTTGTGCGAAATGAGAAAAATGAACTTATTCCAACAAGAGTCCAAAACTCTTGGAGAGTTTGTATAGACTTTAGAAAGTTGAATGAAGCAACTAGAAAGGACCACTTTCCCCTCCTCTTTATAGATTAGATGCAGAAAGATTGGCATGTAAATCTCATTATTATTTCCTTGATCGTTTTTCTGGTTATTTTCAGGTTCCTATTGCACTAGAGGATCAGGAAAAGACAATATTTACTTGTCCATTTGGGACGTTTGCATACCAAAGGATGCCTTTTGGGTTATTCAACGCTCCTGGGACATTTCAAAGATGCATGCTCTCCATTTTTAGTGACTTACTTGAACAAGGTATTGAGGTATTTATGGATGATTTTTTTATATATGGGAATTCTTTTGAAGAATGTTTGCTGAATTTGGAGAGAGCATTAGAAAAGTATGTGCAAAAGAACCTTGTGCTAAATTTTGAGAAATGCCACTTCATGGTAGATCAAGGAATAGTCTTAGGTCACTTGATAAGTAAGAGGGGTATAGAAGTTGACAAATCTAAAATTGAAATAATCTCATCTCTTCCTTATCCCTCTAACTTAAGAGAACCTAGATCTCTCTTGGGGCATGCTGGGTTTTATAGAAGATTCATTAAGGATTTTAGTAAAATAGCTTGTCCCCTATCTAAGCTTCTCCAAAAGGATGTGGATTTCATCTTTGATGATGCATGCAAATTGGCTTTTGATGAAATTAAGTCTAGACTTATTTCTCCACCTATACTTATTGCTCCTAATTGGGATCTTGATTTTGAGCTTTGTTGTGATGCTTCCAATAGTGTTGTTGGTGCAGTTCTAGGTCAGAAAATTGGTAAGCCTCTTGTGTTATTGCTTATGCTTCTAAAACATTGGATAAGGCTCAAATCAATTACACTACTACTGAGAAAGAGCTCTTTTCCATTGTTTTTGCACTTGAGAAGTTTAGGTCTTATCTAGTGAATTCTAAAGTGATTATCTATTCTGATCATTCTGCTGTCAAGTTCTTATCTAGGAAGACTCATACTAAGCCTCGGTTACTAAGGTGGATGCTACTACTTCAAGAATTTAACACAGAGTTTAAGGATAAGGCAGGTGTAGAAAATCTTGTTGCTGACCATCTAAGTCGCTTGCCCCTTGCTACACAGGGAGAGTAGTTGATGCTGAAGTTACTTGTGATAGTTTTCCTGATGCCCATCTCCTTGCTATTACACTTCATGACCCATGGTTTGCTCATATTGTGAATTATCTTGCTGCTGGAGTGTTACCTGATTCTTTGTCTCGTTTTTAGAAACAGAAGCTAAAACATGAATCTCAATACTATTTGTGGGATCCTCCTTACTTGTGGCAGCATTGTAGTGATCAAGTCATTAGGAGATGTATGCCGGATGATGGAATTTCTTTTGTTATAACATCTTGTCATTCTTTGTTGTATGGTTGTCATTCAAGTCATTATCTTGCTGCTGGAGTGTTACCTGATTCTTTGTCTCGTTTTTAGAAACAGAAGCTAAAACATGAATCTCAATACTATTTGTGGGATCCTCCTTACTTGTGGCAGCATTGTAGTGATCAAGTCATTAGGAGATGTATGCCGGATGATGGAATTTCTTTTGTTATAACATCTTGTCATTCTTTGTTGTATGGTGGTCACTTTGGGGCAAAGAGAACTACTAGGAAAATCTTAGATTGTGGTTTACATTGCCCTAGCCTCTTTAAGGATTGTTATGCTTTTTGTAAAACTTGTGATGCATGCCAGCATTTTGGGGGTTTATCTAGAAAGCATGAGATGCCACAACAACCCATGTTGTTTTGTCAAGTTTTTGATGTTTGGGGCATTGATTTTATGGGTCCATTTCCTGTATCTCATGGATATTTGTACATTTTGTTGGCTATTGATTACTTTCAAGGTGGATTGAGGCCATTCCTACAAGGAAGGATGATGCCTCTACTGTTATAAAATTCCTACATACTCATATCTTTTATAGGTTTGGTGTTCCAAGAGCAATTGTGAGTAATCATGGCTCACATTTTTGCAACAAATTGATGGACAACTTGCTATCCAAATATGGTGTTCTCCACAAGACTTCTACCCTATACCATCCATAGACAAATGGGCAAGCTGAGGTGTCTAATAGGGAAATCAAGTATATCTTGGAGAGAATTGTCAAGCCAAGTAGGAAAGATTGGAGTCTCTGGTTGGATAATGCTCTTTGGGCATATCGTACAGCTTTTAAAACTCCTATTGGCATATATCCTTTTCAGTTAGTCTTTGGTAAGGGTTGCCATCTACCTGTTGAGCTAGAGCATAGAGCTTACTGGGCTGTGAAGACTTGTAATATGGATCTTTAAGGTTCTACTGAGGAAGGATGCTTGAGATACAAGAGCTAGAAGAGTTGAGGTTGAATGCATATGAAAGTTCTCATATCTATAAGGAAAAATCCAAATTAATTCATGATCAAGGCATCTTACGGAAGCAATTTCATGAAGGAGAGCAAGTGCTTATGTTCAAGGCAAGATTCAAGCTCAAAAATGGGAAGCTTAAAACCAAATGGCAAGGTCCGTACAAAGTGGTCAAGGTGCATAGCTTTAGATTAATAGAGCTCGAAGATCTTGCAAGTGGTGCAAAGTTTCAAGTGAATGGTTACTTGTTGAAGCACTACCATGCTAGTCATCAACCACCATGATTACATGGTAGTTTCTTTCCTTACCTTGTTCTTTGTTTTATTTAATGATATATGCTATTGAACAAGTGTGGGGGAGGGACTTAACAGTAGTAAAAAGTAGTCTGTTTGTTTTGCATTTTCTAATTGAATAAAATCCATTTTGAATCATACTCTTGTGCTTAACCTTATCCTCCACTACCCTTTTCTCTATATACTTATGCCTAATTTCTGAGAACTATTTCCACTTATGTCTTGTCTTTTCTCTCTCCTTGTGATGATGATGTGTTGTGCTTCAGTCTTGAATTAGACTTCACAACATTCACTTCACCCAAGAGATAAGTGCATCTAGGTTCTTTGTTTTTGTGCATTACATTGAGGGCAATGTAAGGATTGAGTGTGGGGGAGTGTGTTTATTCTCATGATGGATTTCACTGTGATATCATATGCCTCTGTCTCCTGCTTGTGTCCTCTATTTTTTTTGGTCCAATTCACTAAGATTTTTGAAGCCTTTAGTCATGATCAAGTATCTTGATTACTCTTAGTTGGATTCATGGTTGAAACTTGCTTTGAATTAGTGAATTTCCATAAAATTCAAGTTTTTTAATTATGCATGGTTTAATTTTAATGAGTTTGTTAGGAAATAAAAAGCCTAGTTGGAAGGTGTTTTGGGCCTAATTGTTCATTTCATTGTGTGATTTATCCACCTAGATTATTGCTTTCTAGAACTTGTTTTGTTTCTTGCTTGAGGCTACATTTTGCAATGGTATGGATAGAGATGGCATTGGCATTCATTTCATCACCCATTTACCTAAACACAAACTATTCATCATTTACCTTTGTTTAACCCCTTGAGCCCTTCACTTTCGTTTCCATTTCATTATACAAATGCTATGTTTGCATCCTTTATTAAGTTCTTCATAGCACTAAAAAAAATAGTACTATTATATATTAGAAAAGAAAAAGAAAAAAAAATACCATGTGAATAGTCAAAAGAAAGAAAATAGAAAAGAAGAAAAAGAAGAGAAAAAGTGTGAAGAACAAAAAGAAAAATTCAAACAAAGAAATAAGTTGCAATGGTAGAATATGTGAATTAAGTTAGTTCCATAGTGCTAAGTGATCTAGCAAATTATTTGGTGCAAGCATAGTGTTTGTTACATTTTCCATCATTTGGCCTATTCAACATTACAACCCTACAAAGTCCTTTGGATTTATTTATGCCATTGTTGCAAGTAGTGGAGAGCCTAGAAATACTACAAGCCTATGGTAGAGTGTGGTTAAAGTGGATGTGAGTGAAAAACTACCTTATATGAGAGACGAGTGTAAACACGTATCCTAGTTAAGGTTTCCAATAAAGCTCATTATAATTAAACTTTGCATTGCTTTAACTACTTCAATTTTTGACATGTTCATTGAATTTGAATTGGAGGATACCTTGTTATTCAACTAAGTGTAATTCTTGAAGCTTGATCTTGCTTATCCTTCCAAATTTCATCCTTCTTTGCCTATGTTGAGTTTAATGTTTTGCTCAGGAGTGCAAAAGCTTAAGTATGGGGGAATTGATAGAGCTCAATATTTATATATTTTTATTAATTAATCTTAGGCTTTTGTGGGACTTAATTGAATATTTTGGGCATAAGCAAGTGATAATGTGAGATTGTAGTGAAAGAATAATTTGGGAATTATATTAGTTAAATTGTTATAATTTTTAATTAATATTTGTCATTCCCATTATTCTTTAATTGTGAACAAAAGATATTACCTTTGTGAATATAATTTTGTAGGTGATGATGTGGCATAACTTGAGTGATCAAGGTCAAAGATGTTATTTTGGAGAAAATGTACCCAATAATTAAGAAATACAATAGTGGAGTAGCAGATGAAATAAGATGCAATAACTTCTCCTACCAGAAAGAGAAATCCATATTAATGTCACAAAACCCAAAATGGTTTTGAGTCGATCATAGGCTAAACATGATTTACTTTTTGCTTCTTCTCTTCTTTTCTTAGCTAAAAAAAAGGAATGATGAAACATTAACAAAAAACTGGATTTGCTGAAGTTCTTATCATTCATATTAACAAATAGTACTCATGTTACTTAAAATAGTTGCAAAAACTTATAGCCAAAGATATTGTATCATAACAATTACATCATGTTTCATTGAAGATCAAACTATGAGGACTCCTAAATTTTTTTGATTTGAGATACATTTTGATATATTTGGGGAGTCATCAATGCAAAAATAAAGGGATTTTCTTGAGATTTTGATAATATGTCAATTTTATACATTATTTAGGGATTTTATAAAAAATATGATAGTTTTTTAAAAATAGAAATAGTTTAATTTAGGGTAATAATAAATTTTAATAGCACTATTTTTTGAAACTAAAAGAAAAATAGATTTTCAAGTATCACCATCATCATCCTCTTTTATTTTACATCCTTTCTAGTTTCTTTTTCCTTAGCCTTGATGGACTAGGTGCTGCCATTTTGGATATAAGGAAAATAAGACCCAAAGTAGAGAAAAGCATGAGCAACAACGAGAAAGAGATGGCATATTCCACTATTCACCTTCATCTTGAGAAGGCATGAACTAAATGTGAGTGAGAGAGGGATAGGGAAGAGTTTGAGAGGAGAGACCTTTGATCATCTTCTCCACTGATAGCGATTAAAGAGAGGACAGGAGGAACTCCAATGTGCAGTCTCTATCCCCTATTTCTTCCTTTTGGTCTGGACCATTATCATAGAAATAGGAAAAGGGAATGTAATGCGACCATATGATTAAGTAATGTGGATTTAGTATTTTTTCTAACTTGCCAATAGGAATATACCTATATTTACCCATATAGTCATAATAAAGTTAACTTGGGTGTTTATTGCCTCTTGAATATATTTTTTAGGAATGTACATTTTAATTTGAGAGAGGGGTATAAATGATTGGAAGATTCTTATATCTATTAATACTCTACGTTAGCAAGCTAATATTAAGTGCATGTATTTAGGTAACTTACATGCTCTAAAACTTGAAGAAGGGATTGACCATTCTAGGATGCTCTTTTGATAATTGTGGTAGTTTTTTTATTTTAACTTGATTTTAACTTCTTTTTGCTTGTTTAAATTCAATTTGTGATGAAAGTATAAAATCATTGCTCAATTGAATTGTTTGTACTGAGTTAGTATAATCATTGCTCAATCGAATTGTTTGTACTGATTAATGTGGGAATGATATCTTACTAACACTTTATTAATTGATCTAACTAATGCATTTGTGGAGTCTCAGGCTACAATTTTGGCCCCTATCAAGTTTTTAGCATTGTTGCAATGAACTTGTGTACCCCCACTATCTTAGTTGGATTTAATTAAGAATTAGTTGTTCAAGCTTGTTTTTTGTGAATATTTTTATTTTCTTTTCTTGTGTGATTTGCTTTCTCTCCTTGTTTATTGATTGCATTTAATTTTTGTTTTTTAAAAAATATAATTCAAAGCATTCAATTGGTTTAATCATTAATAAATTGTCAAATCTTTGTTCTTTATTAGAAATGCATAGGATAAAATGAGTCAAGGAAATGTAAATACTGGTTGGACCAAAAGTATTGATTTTCCTCTATATAGTTTTTTTTCTTGTGTTTATTGTGGGGAGTCATTTATATGAGCATTGTTGATATAGCACAACTAGTCATAATGCAAGAGATGATTTCGCTAGGAAACAAACTTGCTTTAGTCATTGTTTTGATCCTAGTATAAATTTAGAGGAACAAGAGTCTTGGGAACCACATTTAGATTATTATTCAAATGAAATTACCCCACCTTCCACTATTATCCACATGTTGAGGAAAATGACCATGAGTATTAGGAAAAGTCTCATTTGTAAAGATTATTTGAGAAGTTTGCAGAATTGTTAGAGAGATTTTGGAGTGAGCAAAAGGAATTTGTTACTAGAGTTGATTGAATGGTCTAAAATATTGAAGCATATGCGAGTCAAATTGTTTCATCCCTTCAGACTTTGAGGCAATATAATTCTTTAACAGTGTGGACCATTTCTTGTGTTGATGATGATTATTGTAAGGAAATTGAAGATGTGGAATTGTATAAGACTATAGATGATTTAGGGGATGAATGTAGCATGAAATCAATAAGGGGGAAAATAGCAGGTGTTTAGTGTAATATCTTAAATTTTGGGATTAGAGGCTTGAGAATAAGCTTGAATTAAGTGTACTGCTAAGCCCCAGTTTAGCAAGAGTCCCAGGAATGAGGATTTGCTGCCAATGTATTTTTTGAGTGTGACACTCTTCTTGTAACGTATTTTTAAATAGGGAAATAATGTCCAAAAATTGAGAAATTTTTTAGGATGAAAGTAGATATCCTAACCTTTAATTTAATAGGTAATATGTATTTTTGAACTCGAGGATAGAGAGATATGATTTTGTAAAGTTAGACCCTGTTTCTAGAACCAATTCTAGAACAGATAAGGTTTAACGAATTTCTGGGAATTTTGACCTTTTAGTTGGCTAAAGACTATATTTTTCCTTGAAACTAGACTTAATAAGGGTTTTATAGCCTTCAGAATCACTCCAATTGAATTTGTACAAATAAAGTTATGATTTTTCAAAATATGGTAATTGTGTAAATTGTGGAACAAAGTAAAAGCCCATGTTTTCCCTTTATGGGTGGACATTTGCTGTCAAAATATTAATGAAGATGGAAAAATAATTACTTGGACAATAAATATGCCATGTGTCATCATATTGGGCCAAGTAGAAGGAATATGAGCACATATGCAATTAGCATAAAATATAATATCTTGTAAGTGCAAATGTTTCACCAAGAGGGGGGTGAATCGGGTGATACCAGAAATTTCGTTGTGTATTAGAAAATTAACTGAATATTTAAAGCAGTTGAGAGTAAAGAGAAATATCATCGAAATGTACACCAAGAGTTATACTGGTTCGGCCACAACCACTTTGACTTGTGTCCAGTCCTCAGAGCGTCTCTGAGAGTTTCACTATATTCTCCAAGATTCAGTGGGTTCTTGGCACCTTAGTACACAAGAAGTTCCTTCACCTGGACACTCGCTCCCCCTTACACATTGCAATCAAATCCCCAACTTAAGGTTCCACAACCTTAAGTTGTCTCAATAACAAATATTGAGTTTGTAATGAAAAACTCTCTCAGAGAGCAAATATATAATCACTGAAGTACAATGAATGAGTATAAGAAAACAAAGCACTAAGTGTGTCGATCAGTGTATGTTCGTGTGTTCTTAGTTCTTGTTTTCTGCTCTTTGAATGCTCCAGATATATAGATGATTTGTAGTATCTGTTGGAAGTAATTCAAACATGTCCGTTAGAGTCGCACAACAACGGTTGACTATTCTTCAAATTTGAAAACTATCCATTTGTGGTAGGTAGCGATAGGTGAGTTCTCAGACACTTTATTTGACTTTGCTCTTCTTGCATGATCTCTTCATTGTTTCTCTGCAAATGTACTTAGGATACTAATGCAATGAAGAGTTAATCATATAGAAAACAATTTAATAAACATTCGATCAACAACATGATTTATGGACTTCATTACTCGAGTGGCTACTCAAGTGATCATTCTCATTACTTGAGTAGTCCTTTGAGTAAACCTATCAAAAATATGGCAGTGAGTGATTCAACATTTTTCATAAGATATTACTCGGGTAAGACATGGAGTGCAATACATCACAAACCTTGGAAATACCTGATTACTCGATTGGCTACTCGAGTAGCCATGTCTTTTCCTCACAAGTTACTCGGGTGCTTCCTCCAGTAAGGCTATTACTCGAGTGGCTACTTGAGTGGCCTTGTTGTTTCCACAAAACTTACTCGAGTGACCCCTCGAGTAAATTCTAAATAACTTTGTAGATTACTCGATACTCACTCGAGTAATTGCAACAAATTCTTAGTGAGAGTACTTGTTCTTTGTTTACCTGATTACTCGAGTAATCCCTTAAGTAATAGATCAAATAACTCCACAGATTACTGGAGTGCTCCCTCGAGTTATGCCTCTTTCTCACATAGTTACTCGAGTGGCTACTCGAGTAAATGTTGCATTTATTGGCCGAGAGCTACTGGAAGATTTTTTTCCTTGGTTACTCGAGTGGCTACTCAAGTAAAGCCTTTTCTCATGTGTTACTTCAGTGGCTACTCGAGTAATGGCTCATATAAGTTTGCAGATTACTCGAGTGGCTACTTGAGTAACTTTCTCCAAATTTTGGCAATGCTTTTGAAAACATTTTCTTTCAACATTACTCGAGTAATACTGTTCCTTACTCGAGTAATCACTCGAGTAAACTTATACAACTGGCAGTGATGGTCTTAGTGATGGTCTTCCTTTGTTGTTCCCCTCAGTTCTTCTTCATTACTCTAGCGCTTACTTCAAGTAATGATTTGCCATTTATTTACTTTGTTCAAATTCATTTGTTATCATATCCTCTTTTATCATTAGTCCAATCTTTGTTATCATCAAAACATATGGGATCTAACATTCTACCCCTTTTTGATGATGAAAAAACTTGGTGATTTTGAACAAAGTTTTTGAAATTGAGTTTTCAAACATATGCTTCTCAAATACTTTTCATATGAAATCTTTTGTTCAATTTAAACTTGAAAACTCTTTTGAAATATCTTATTAAAGATCTTTTCAAATTTTTTGTTTTTATTTACTTGTTCACCTTACATACACAATCAAAAACTTATTAGTCCCACAATGCAATATAATTTCAATGAAATTTAACTTTAATGGCATAAAGAAACAAATTGTATAAAGAAGAATTCATTACATAATCAAACTTTAGAATTCAAAAATAAAAGCTTAAAAGCGCCCTAAAGCCCTGTACACCCAAATCCCAATACATTAACTCAGCCATTTATCACAAAATCACTCAGGATCTTCTCCCCCTTTTTGTCTTCATCACAAAGGTGGAATCAATCATGAGGAGAGTAGGTGGCTTGGCTGCTGAGATAGGAGTGATAGGAAATACCAATGATTCATATGAACCATCTGAACCTGAAGGATCTGAAGATGATGGTTCAGGGTAAGGAAGGTTGACTGGCGGTGTTTAAAGATCCTCTAGAGGATTCACCGGAGATGATGGGTAAGGAACTAGAGAAGGAATTTCTACTTCCTCTGTAGCAACTGGTGAAGACTCAAGCACCTCCTCAGTGCGTGTAGGTGAGGCAATGGGAGTAGATATGGGCTCAACCTGAAACAGGCTGAGGTGGATCATCAGTGGTGATGTGGATTGGCTCGGATGTGTCAGGGTCAGGCATAGAGAACAAGACATTACTGGGTTTAATATCATAGGGTCTATGCTCGGTAGGTATAGAGGGTCCAGGTTCAGAGACAGGTATGGGCTCAGGAGTAATAGAAAGACTAGGAATAGAGGAGCTAGATGCCATAACATCAAATCTGGCAACAATGGATCTCATAAGCTCAACCTAGGCACGTTGTTCAGCTAGTAACTCTTCGTTCCTTTTATCCATCCTCTCCACAAGTTGTCCCATCTTCTCATTCATATGGGTTACCAACTCCACATTGGTATTTGCAATGTCAATATGAAAACTCTTCAAAATGTTCTCCATGAATGTTTGCATTATGGAACCAAAGAAAGATGGAGAAGATGTGTTAGCTAGAGCAGAAGATTGTGTGTCATCCATTCGACTAGTTGCTGTGTCAGTCTTCTTCTTCTTCTTGGGACTTGCTTCTAGAGGAGTGTTCAGAGGAATCTCAATGTTCAATTTTCCAATTTAATTCCTCCTAACTGGTGCTATCCTTTCAATCGGCTCCATACTTTCCAAGTACCAAATCTTATTCTTCTTAAGGAACAAGGAAATAAGTTGAGGATAAGGCATTGGAGTAGTTGGTTTTCCTTTATACCTATATCTCTTGATCTCATTGAAGATATATTCTCCCAAGTCCTTTTGTTTTTTGAAGATCAATGAGGAGAATTTTTTGAAATCCCTTTCAATAAAATGAGTGAAGTTATTGGATTTGTTCACCATAGCTCTAGAATAGATATACCATAAGACTCGATGAAAATCACTCATATCACTCAGATTGAATTTGAGGGGTCCCACTATCTCACCAGGTCTTAGGATAGAAAACAAATGGTTTGAATCATAATTGGGATAATCATCATCAGGAGGGTTCTCTATTCCTAACCAGGTATTAATTCTTGAAGGTGAGATTAGAATTCTCTGTCCTCGGACCTTAGAAGTCATTTCTTCTTCCACAGACTTCCTAACGGGATCATTTATAGGTTCAAGGTTACAATAAAAATGCCTCACTACTTTGATGCAAAATGGGAGTTTAATAGAGAGCTAGGGCATGTAGGAATCAAGATAGGGACTCAGATCGAATTTCAATACCTCTTGAAGAACCTTGTAGTTAATGTAATGCATCTTGAACACATTTCTTCTTGCAAAATAACTTAGGTACTTCCGATATTCCTCAAGCTTTCTCACATTTAATCCCTTTGGAGGAAATGTAATTTCTTCATCCCTCTCTTTTGGTTGCTTTGAAGATTGCCCGTTCTTTGTTTCCTTAGATTGAGAAGCTTCTTCAAGCATGCCTACCATGACTTTGGTAAGCTTCTCATTAACCTTAGGCTTTTCTAGAGGTTTAGGAGAAAAGGTGGGTGTGTTGAATTAATCAGAAGAAGGAGGAGATAGTTCTTTTGTTGCTTTTCCTTTTCCTGGAGGCGAACTCTTCTTGGTTTGAGCTCTTGTGGTAATGGGCTCCTTAATCACAACCCCTTTTACCTTAGGCTTAGGTTGCGGTTTGGCTTTAGTTTTAGACTTAGGAGAGATTTTTCGTTTCTTAGTAGGAGGAAAGGAAAGAGAATCAGATGGTTGATATGGTTCAGAGGATTCAGAAGGAGTGCTAAGATCGGGAGATTTTGTCCTTACCATTGTGATGTGAGAAAATCAATGATTTCTAGAAAAACAGAGACTGAGCATCGCGAGATTTAGGGCAAACAATTAAGTGCAATTTAAGAGGTTTTTGTAAGCATAAATCACTGGGATTTGATGATTATGGGAAGAGAAAAAGATTTTGAACATTTTTTGTGAGAGCACTAGGAGAATCACTTGAGGTGATTTTGTGAGAAATGACTGAGTATCAACTGAAATAACCTAAAGCCCGACATCACTCGAAGGCTTACTCGAGTGATCATCAGGATCACTCGAGTGATTATACTAGAAATTTTAAAATGTAGTGAATTCAAGTGCGAACCTGGCATGAATAATATTTTAATTACCCATGTATATTCCCTCGATCATTTAATGGCTCTTTAGGACAGATTTGAGTTGAAACTCAGTAAATTTGAGATCTGCACCCAGGTTCACTCGAGGCCTTCCTCAAGTAATATTGAAGTTCACTTGAGGCCTCCCTCGGGTAATCTGTCTCTTCACCTTCTGACTGTTTATTTCCAACCGTTATGCCGTTTCATTTGAAATTAATGCTTCATTGGAACATTTCCAAGTTCATTACTCGAGTGGCTACTAGAGTAATGCCTCTATTACTTCAAGGCGTCACTCCAGTAATGCTCATTACTTGAAGTTGTCCCTCCAGTAATGTTATCCTCTGTTAACCTCTGCTTTTCATACTCCAAAACATAATATCATGATCTTGCAAAACAAATTGCTAGAAACTCCAATGCTTAAGTTAGTAATCATCAAAACATGAATAAATAATAACATCTAACATTTTGTAAACACTAAATAACTTACAATTCATTAGGATTTACTATTCCCAATTCTCATCTAATATACAAAAATTGATCTTTTACAAAAGGTTTTGTGAAGATATCAGCTAGTTGAAGATAAGTTGGAATGAATATCACTTTGACATCTTTCTTTGGGACATAATCTCTAATGAAGTGATGTCTAACATCAATATGCTTGGTTCTGGAATGTTGAACAGGATTCTTTGCCAAGCTTATCGTGCTAGTATTGTCATAGTGTATTGGTGTCTCTTTCAAATAAATACCAAGATCCTAGAGTTGTTGCTTTAGCCATATTACTTGTGTACAACAACTTGATATTGCAACATACTCAGCTTCCGTTAACGAAAGAGACAATGTAGTTTGTTTCTTGCTAAACCATGACACAAGTGAGCCTCCAAGAAATTGGCCTTGTCCACTCGTACTATTTCTGTCCGTCTTGTATCCTGCTTGATCAAAGTCTGAGTATGCAACTAGATATTTACTTCTTCCTTTGGGATACCAGAGACCAAATTATGTCATGCCAGCAAGATATTGGAAGATATGTTTGACGGTTTTAGTATGTGACTCTTTTGGTGCTGATTGGTATCTTGCACACATGCCCACACTGAATTGAATATCAGGCCTACTTGTAGTGAGAAAGAGTAATGATCCAATCATTCCTCTATATTTTGTGATGTTGTAATCTTTTCCCTTGACATCCGTATCAAGAAATGTGGTTGAGCTCATGGGTGTATCCGTTCTATTCGCTTCATCCAATCCATACTTCTTCAATAGCTCTTTCAAATATTTTGTTTGAGATATGAAAATTCCATTCTTTATTTGTTTGATTTTCAAACCGAAAAAGAAATTCAATTCTCCCATCATTGACATCTCAAACTCCCCCTGCATTATCTCAGAAAATTCTTTGCATATAGTTTCCTTAGTATCACCGAAAACTATATCATCAACATATATTTGCACAATTAATATATCATCACGTTTTTTTTGTAAAAAGTGTCGTATCAACTTTTCCTCATACAAAACCTTGATTAATAAGAAATTTACTGAGCCTTTCGTATCATCCTCTAGGAGCTTGTTTTAAACCATATAAAGCCTTTTTGAGTTTGAAAACATGGTTGGATTTGGTTACATCTTCAAAACCTAGAGGTTGATCTACATATACTTCTTCCATGATGTAGCCATTTAGAAATGCACTCTTTACATCCATTTGATGGAGTTTGAATCCTTTGATGCATGAAAAGGAAAAGAGTATTTGTATAGCTTCCAATCTAGCTATTAGAGCATACGTTTCCTCATAATCAATTCATTCTTCCTGATTATAGCCTTTGGCCACCAATCTTACCTTGTTTCTAACAATAATTGCGGATTCATCAAGTTTGTTCTTGGATACCCATTTAGTGCCAATGATAAGATGATCCTTAGGTCGGGGTACCAAATCCCAAACTTGATTTCTTTCAAATTGGTTTAGTTTTTCTTGCATTGCTATAACCTAATCATTGTCTGATAGGGCTTCATCAATGTTAGAAGGTTCAATATCAGACATGAATGCAGAAAAACTCACTTCATTGAAAATTCTATTTCTAGTTGTGAATCCTTCATTCACATCTCCTATGACTTGATCTAGAGGATGACTCTTATTGTATTTCCAGGCTTTAAGTTATCCTAGTGACTGATCTTCTTCCTTAGTTTGATCAACTTCTGAAATAAGAGATTTAGAAATAGATTGACCATATTCTTGATTTAAAATGACTTCCTACTCATCATCAATGGTTTTGTCAGAGGATTCAAATTCATCAAATACAATGTGAATTGATTCTTCAACAACACATGTTCGTTTATTGAAAATTTTGTATACTTTACTTAAGTTAGAATATCCTAGGAAAATTCCTTCATCTGTTCTAGAATCAAATTTTCCTAAGTTATCTTTACCATTATTATGAATGAAACACTTACAACCGAAGATGTGTAAATGAGCAAGATTCGGCTTCCTTCCTTTGTATAGCTCGTATGGTGTCTTTCCAAGTTTTGTTCTAATGTAGGCTCTATTTGAAATATAGCATGTTGTGCTCATTGCATTGGCCCAAAAAAATCGAGACACGTTCTTTTCATTTAGTATTGCTCTAGCCATTTCAGTGAGCACTCTATTCTTACGTTCCACGACTCAGTTTTGTTGTAGTGTCCTTGGCGTAGAGAAATTGTTATCAATGCCATTAGTATCACAATATTCTTTAAAGGCTTGATTTTCAAATTCTCCACCGTGATCTGTCCTGATACTTGCAATGGACATACCTTTCTCATTTTGCACTTTCTTGGCAAAAACAATGAATTCTGCAAAGGTTTCATCCTTTGATGATAGAAAAATAGTCCATGTAAATCTAGAGAAATCATCAACAATGACCAATGAATATAAGTTGCCACCAAGGCTTTTAACTCTTGCAGGACCAACTAAATCCATATGTATCAATTGAAGTGGTCGATTTGTTGTAATCTCATTTTTCAATTTGAAAGATGATTTAGTTTTTTTACCCTTTTGACATGTGTCACAAATCAAATCATTTTTAAAACTTACTTTGGGTAATCCAAGAACTAAATCCTTTGAGTAGTTTGCCTAGTTGGTGCATGTTGACATGAGCTAGTCTCTTATGCCATAACCAACTTTTATCAGCATTACTCAGAAAATAATTTTTAGAGTTATTTCTATTTATATCAAGCGTATAGTAGTTACCTTTCCTTTTTTCTCTGAGATTTTCCTTGATATTTTTCTTATCGAGTTTTAAGTCTTTATTGTTGACAATTAGACATTCCTCTGAATCAAATATTATCCAGTTGTCTTTATCTGCACTTTGACTTACACTCAGAAAATTTTGACATAAGCCTTCAACGTAATATACATCTTTGACTTGTATTCCTTTGTTGTTTTTTGTTTCACCAATTCCTGCTATTTTTCTGGGTTGATTTCTTCCAAATTTTACCTTTCCACCTTCCTTAGGTTACAATATGGTAAAACTTTTGAAATCACCGGTCATATGTCTAGAGCATCTACTATCTATGTACCACTTGTTGTTTTTGGATGCTTTAAGACATATCTGCAATCAAATACAATTAAGTCTTAGGTACCCATATCTTTTTGGGTCCTTTTGGGTTAGTACAAAATTTTTTCGGAACATATGAACCTTTAGGTACCCATTTGTAAGTTCCTATATTTCCTTTCTTCCTATAAATGCATGATGAAGTATAATGACCTTTTCTATTACAATAATTACAATGTGCAAAAGGATTTGATGTATGCACAGAATGCTAAAAATAATTCAAGTATGATTTACCTCTAGCTTTCTTTCTTCCTTTCCTTTTGTCTGATTTTGGATCATATCCAATTCCAGATCGATCATTCACAAATCATTGTACTTTTAAAATTACATTTAGCATTTCACTTCTTTAGTGAATTTTTCAAGAGATTTAGTAAGATCAGTGTTTTTCTTTTTCAAAGAAGTATAGTTTTCACAATCTTTTACAAAATTCTCCTTAAGTTCTACTTCAAGAGCTTTGTTTTTCTTTTTGAAAACAACTAGTTCTTTAACTACTTTGATGAATTCAGAATGTAAAGCATTATATTCAGAAAGTAATTCATTATCGATAGGATCAGAATCAGTTACCTCTTCTTTTGTTTCCTCTTGAGCAACTAGACAAATATTGGCTACTTCCTCTTTATCGCTTTCTTCATCAGAAGAACTATCTCCCCATATGGCAGATACAAAGGCTTTCTTCTTGTTTTAGAATTTGCCTCTTTTCTTTTCTTTATTCTTCTGAATCAGTTCTTGACATTTTGATTTGAAATGTCTTGGCTTTCCACATTCACAGTAGATGATATGTTCTTTATTGCTTCTTCCTCCTTTATGAAAGTTTTTGAATCATTGGCCTTTCTTGTAAAACTTACTGAATCATTTTATGATTAGGCCTATTTCGTCATCGTTAAGCTCTTCATCTTCATCTTGTTCTTCTTCTTTTGCTTTCAGTGCTAGACCTCTTTTCTTCTTGTCACCACTATCATCTAGTTCTCATTTGAACTTTAATTTTCTTTCATATTCAAAAAGGCTTTCGAATAAAGAAGCAACTGATCACATTGATTCACTTTTTGCTTCCTCAATTGTAGTGACTTTTGCCTCCCAATCTTTAGAAAGAATATTTAAAATCTTTCATACTTGGGTATGTTGATCATAGACTTTTCCAAGTACTGTAAGTTGATTAACAAGGTGAGTATATCTAAGTTCAAATTCAGCTATCGACTCACCTGATTTCATTTAAAGTAAATCAAACTCAGTAACTAGAGTATTGATCCAGTTTTCTTTTATTCCTGAGGTTCCTTTGTGAGCTATTTTCAAGGCTTCCCATATTTCTTTAGTTGTTGGGAGAATGTAGACTCTGAAGTACTCATTTTGACTCAAGGCACTTTGAATCATTAGAATTGCTCTATTGTTGAGTGTAATGAGTTTATTGTCATTCTCGTTATATTCTCTTGGTGTCTTGGGAATCTTTGTGAATCTATAATATTTTTAGGTTTATAGTTTCCACTCTTAATCACATCCCATAGCCCATATTCAGTAGCCATTATGAAGACTTTGAAGTTCACTTTCCAGAATGACAAGTGTTTCCCATTGAAACCCGGAGGTCTTGTGGTAGAAGCTCCATCAAGAAGAATGCCTTCACCCATGCTTGCCATTTGAACCTTCTTAGGCTATTAAACCTTAACAAGAAGACCTACGCTTTGATACCAAATTAGTGCAAGCGTTTCACCCAAGAGGGGGTGAATTGGGTGATACCAAAAATTTCGTTGCGTATAAGAAAATTAACTAAATATTTAAACCAGTTGTAAGCAAAGAGAAATATCACCAAAGTATACACTGGGAGTTGTACTAGTTTGGCCACAACCACTTTAACCTATGTCCAGTCCTTAAAGGGACTCTGAGAGTTTCACTATATTCTCCAAGATTTAGTGGGTTATTGGCACCTCAGTACACAGCAAGTTCCTTCACCTGGACACTTGCTCCCCCTTACATGTTGGAATCAAATCCCCAACTCAAGGTTCCACAACCTTAAGTTGTCCCAATAACAAATATTGAGTTTCTAATGAAAAACTCTCTCAGAGAGAAAATATATAATCACTGAAGTATAATGAATGAGTATAAGAAAACAAAGCACTGAGTGTGTCGATCAATGTATGTTCGTGTGTTCTCAGTTCTTGTTTTCTACTCTTTGAATGCTTCATATATATAGATGATTTGTAGTGTCCATTGGAAGCAATTCAAACATGTCCGTTAGAGTCGCGCAGTAATGGTTGACTATTCTTCGAATTTGAAAACTATCCATTTGTAGTAGGTAGCGGTAGGTGAGATCCCAGACACTTTATTTGACTTTGCTCTTCTTGCATGATCTCTTCATTGTTTCTCTGTAAATGTACTTAGGATACTAATACAATAAAAATTTAATCATATAGAAAACAATTTAATAAACTTTCAATCAAAAACATGATTTTTGGACTTCATTACTCAAGTAGTCCCTTGAGTAAACCTATTAAAAATTTGGCAGTAAGTGATTCAACATTTTTCATAAGATATTACTTGGGTAAGACATGGAGTGCAATACATCACAAACTTTGGAAATACCTAATTACTCGAGTGGCTACTCGAGTGGCTATGTTTTTTCCTCACAAGTTACTCGAGTGCTTCCTCTAGTAAGCCTATTACTCGAGTGGCTACTCGAGTGGCCTTGTTGTTTCCATAAAACTTACTCGAGTGACCCCTCAAGTAAATTCCAAATAACTTTGTAGATTACTCGATTACTCACTCGAGTAATTGCATCAAATTCTTGGCTAAGAATACTTATTCTTTATTTCCCTGATTACTCGAGTGATCCCTCGAGTAATAGATCAAATAACTCCACAGATTACTGGAGTGCTCCCTCGAGTTATGCCTTTTTCTCACATGGTTACTCGAGTGGCTACTCGAGTAAATTGTGGCATTTCTTGGCCGAGAGCTACTAGAAGATTTTTGCCTTGGTTACTCAAGTGGCTACTTGCCTTTTCTCATGTGTTACTCGAGTGACGACTCGAGTAATGGCTCATATAAGTTTGTAGATTACTCGAGTGGCTACGCAAGTAACTTTCTCCAAATTTTGGCAGTGCTTTTGAAAACATTTTCTTTCAACATTACTCGAGTGCTCACTCGAGTAACAGTGTTCCTTACTCGAGTGATCACTCGAGTAAACATATACAACTGGCAGTGATGGTCTTCCTTTGTTGTTCCCCTCAGTTCTTCTTCATTACTCTATAGCTTAGTTTAAGTAATGCTTTGCCATTTATTTCCTTTGTTCAAATTCATTTGTTATCATATCCTCTTTTATCATTAGTCCAATCTTTATTATCATCAAAACATATAGGATCTAACATATCTTACACAATTGGTTAGATTAAATAGATGAAGCCCAATTGGTGTAACTTGGACCCTAAATGGCATAACTTTTGGCGAATAAAGAGGAAGGAAAATAGTTCAAAATCAATAGGAAGCTTATGGTATGATTAAGAAAAGATAAGGCCAAGTACAAAGCTTATGTCAGAAACCATTTAATTAATGTATTTTGAGAAATGATGAAGAGATATTTTAAAAGCTTCCTATTCATCTTTCCTTTTTCATTTTTGCCATAGCACCAAGAAAAGAGAGAGAGACAAAGAGAAGAGCTTAAGTTATAGAGAAACAAGAGAGCACAAGGAGGCAAAAACTAAAGGTAAGTCTTGTGATTTTCAAGAGTTCATGGCTTCTATCTTGTGTAGAATCTATCCTAAATCCTTTTCCTCCATGTAAATCATGCGTAGCAAGCAAAACATCAAGGGAAGAGAGAGAGAGGAGGATGCCTAGAGAGAGAAAGTTTGAGAAGAAAAAGGTAACTTCAAAAACTTCAATGCTGTTGGTGTTATGGTGTTGTTGTTGTGGTTCTTGACTTGATTTGTAGTTTGGTTGGTGATTTTATAAACTTGGGATGTTGAAGCCTTAAGGGGTTATGCTGCCCAATTTTCCTTAAATCATGTCAAATAGGTGTTTAAGAGGTTCAATAAGGGATTAGGAGTAAAAGGAAAGAGCTTTAAGGGTTAGATCACAAAAATCATATTTTCCCTTTTTAAACCTAAGTTTGGGCCTGTTCAAGAAATAGGGGAAGGAGCTGGAACTTCTCTAACTAATGGTTCCATTATGTTCAAAAGTGAAAATTGTGCAGGGTTGATGTTGATCATGTTGAGAGAAAAGCCCTAAAAAGTGAAACAACGAAATTACCCTTGAAACCCTAAGTAGGGGCTATCAAGGGCAAAGTTGTCATTTGGCAGTGATTTTCAAAAAACCTCAGTCAAAATGGATTCTAAAAGTAAAATTGTATTGGAATAATCTAGGTTACAATTTCTGGAAAAGTACAATCAGACCAAGTAAAAAGGGAGTTAGACTGGGTCCCTAGGGACATTTCGGTAATTTTATAGTTTTAGACTAATATAACCAACAAAAGTAATTTGGAACAGTCTAGAGTGATACGAAATGGGTATTAACCTAATTCTTGTAAACTTGGAATTTTAAGATCGGGCAATTGTGGTCGAGCGGGATCAAGTCATTTAGACGACTAGGTGGGAATGGACTATTTTATGTAGTAACTCTATCTTTCACACATTATGCCAATATTTGTATGTTTGTATATGCCATCTTCTATGATATAATTAATGAACATGGTTTGGCCAAGGAGGGCAATTTGTGTGTGGAGGCATACTTACTTGGTTGTTGAGCAAGAACCCAACCAAAGCTTTCAAGGAGTGGAGGAATCAGCCCTTAACTCATGTATACATACCGTGATATTGTTATTAATTTGTTGCATAACATGGAACATGACATATTTAATTTTCACATTTTATATGATCGATTGTATGTTAGTATTAAGATTCGTTTGAATCTCAACCTTTTATAAATCTATAAAATTTGTAGTAGCGGAAAACGGCCCTGAGGGTAAAATCATAATTACAAGCAATTGAAGGTTCCGGTCAAGTTCAAGCAGGGACATTGGTTATCTGAAGACCTTTTAGTAAGTTTAAGATATGTAATTTATTGTAAAATGCCCTATATGGGAATTCTTTAATATAATCGAGTACAATATATCATTAATATTAGTATATCTATGTTATTCTTGTGTAACCACTAAACCGCGCATTGCCACTCTAATTAATATCAATGATAAGTGGTATATAAGATGGGGTCTTACATTTAGAAGAGGTTTTGACTGTAGAGCCTAATTCATGTTATAAGATTTTGGATTTTAGAGACCTTAAACTTTATCCCTACAAATTGTAAAAGAATTAGATGAGGATAAAATAGTTTTAAGATAAGCTTGATCTACATGAAGATTGGGTTTAAATTGATGGAGGATCAAATAGGGAGCAATTAGAGACCAAAAGATGCAAGAAAATGCCAAAAGAACCATAAAAGTGGGCCCAAATGAGGACCATTGTTTTTGGTGAATTGGGCCTAATTTTTATTCACTTAAACCTAACAGACCTAAGCTTTATAGGGCCTAATAGAGGACTTACACTTTTTTAGAGACATAGACAAGACGCATCATGCAAGATCATTCTCATAGTTTTGAGAGGAGAAAAAGAAGAGCTCTGCTAATGTTTCCTCTAGAGGTCTCCAAAGGATTTTAAGTTATCGGGTAAAAGCCTCTAATCCTCTTTCCTCTTCTTCCTTATTGATCTGAGATATTCTAGAGACCTAAGCTAAGATTTGAGAGACTCGAATGGGAGATTTTTCTAAAGCATTGTGTTCTAAATATTTGAACCCTAAATTGAACATACAAAGATATTAGATTAGCTCAAGTTAACAATTTATTAAAGGTAATTCTAATTCTATCTTAGTTCTCTAATACTGGTGTTACTTATAGGGTTTCTGACTAACTATTGAGATGCGTAGAAGGTGAAGTTTTGAATTGGAATTCATTCATGTTACTTGTAATTGATCTTGCTCAATAAGAGGAAGCTTTCTTAGGTTGTTGCTGGGAAAACTCTAGGTAGTGTGATCTCTACTCACTTTATCTATGGTATTTGCTTATAGGAGTTTTAAGGAAACTCCCTATTTAAGAGAATAGTTTATATAATTAGTTTGGTATGATTTTACTAACCCCTTTCTAGTGAAAAATTGTGCTTTATGGGTTTGTTGACAACTATGAACTAGAACGTGATAAATTTTAGGACTAGACACTTGA
Source organism: Inga leiocalycina (assembly GCA_963242795.1). Taxonomy (NCBI): domain Eukaryota; kingdom Viridiplantae; phylum Streptophyta; class Magnoliopsida; order Fabales; family Fabaceae; genus Inga; species Inga leiocalycina. The sequence goes on from OY725331.1 coordinate 38,622,457, forward strand.
ATATGATTGAGCATGCCTTTGATTAGAAATCAAAAAGTACTATTGTGCTTCGGTGAAGAAATTAATCCCCAGTATGAATTAGGGTAATACTCGCTGAGGCAAGTATGATAAGTTTCACCCTAGCAAGCAGAAAGCTCGCTAAGGTGAGTAAATTAAGATAAGACAAATGATGGATTCACCTCTTTTGCATTTTGAGATGTATGCTAATATACCTGTGATCCCATGTTGGTTATTGATGAGAACCATTGCAGTTGTCCCATTATGATGATAATATGATATGTGATTTGTGACATACAAGATGATAACATATGATTGATGATACCAATTACTTGTAATAATAAATGATAACCCAGATGAGAATTTTGTGTTAAGGGGTGTAATATCCCGAATTTTGGGATTGGAGGCTTAGAAATAAGCTTAAATTGAATGGACTGCTAAGCCCTAGTTTAGTAGTTGTCTCAAACCTATTCCCTAATATTTCCTATATCTTTGAGGTATTAAAGGGAAAAATAATATTTTGGTCATAGGAAATTTGAAATTAAAGGTAAACAATGTTTTTGTTGAAATCACCTATGAGACATTGATCTTGTCATGTGATTTTTTATGAACAAATGATAAGACAAAATTCCCATATTTTATAAAGTAAAAATAGACATCTTGAGCTTTAATTTAATAGGTCATATGACTTAATTAAAGATATATACAAAAAGATATGAATTTTTGAATTTAGGGTAGAAAAACTAGAAAGTTTCTGGAATAACATTCAAAGATTTAAATTTTGGGATTTTCGAACTTTAATTTGACTAAAGTATATATTTTTCTTTAAAACTACACTTAATAAGAGTTATATAGCCTTTGGAATCACTCTAATTTGATTTTTCTAGAATTAGTAATGATTTTCAAAGTTTGGGCAGAAATTTGCCAAAATTTTGAAAAAATCCGAAATTGTTGGTAATTAAATTAATAATTAAATGTCATATAATATATAATATACAACATCATTCTTCTCCTTCCTTCAGCAATATCAAACGCACATAGCTGAAGATAGAGAGAGAAATTCTAAAATTTAAGAAAGAGAAAAGGGCAGGAAAAAGCTTACAAAGGTAAGTGATTTCTTCAATAAACCGGTTCCTAATGCGTATAACTATGTTCCTAAGCTTCCTTTTCATATGATTTAAGGTTTGGAGGCTCAAATGTGGATGTTGAGCACCTAGGGTTTTCAGCCAGTAGAGGAAAAGCAAGTGGGAGCTTGAGGTAACTTCCTAACCTTCGTATATTGACTATTCTAGCTGATGTGGGCAATTCATTTGGTGAAATTTCAGCGGATTGCCATTGGTTTTAATTTTTAGAAATGGGTTGGCCTAAAGGTTATGCTGACCAAATTGGTACTATATGGTAGTTGTAACCTAATAGAATAGTTAATAAAGTGATTAAGAGTATAAAGGAAAGCGTTTACGCAGTCGAAATTGCAAAACCCTGATTTACCCTGGAAAACCCATATATTTTGTCTAGGGCTGTAAATGGGCCTTAGATTTGGATTTTCAATGATTTTATGGTTGCATTGAGTTCAGGAGGGAAAATTAGGTGGGGTTACAGTTGGTCACTTTTTCGAAAAAGCCCGAAAATGAATAATTACGAAAACACCCTTGAAATCCTTAAAGTGGGGCTGCCAAGGGTAATTTTGGAACTTGACATTGAATTTGATAATTCTGAGTCCAGAAATGAATTCCTTGGACAAAAATATGTCAGGATAACCCTGGTTAGAATTTAAGGAAAAGTATAGTTGGACCAGGTCCCCGAGGGTATTTTAGTAAATTTTCGATATAGACTCATATAACCCCTATAAACACTATGATAGTGTCTAAATGCTACATTAGGCATTGTAGGATCGAATATGGAGCACGAGTTACTGGCACATAAATAGAGGAGAAAAGACTAGAGGTAGGGAACTTACTTCTCCTACATGTATTTGATATTTATACTGGTGTATTGATACATGTTATTGCTTTGGTTGATTATGTGATACATATATGAATGATTAAAGCTCTGTTTCTTATTTATGCTATGGCCATAAGTACGTTGTTTGAAACATTGAGCATGCAAATATGTCATTGTGTGAGCATGAATTATATAATGCAAGCATGTCATACATTAAGCACTTATCTTGCATGCATATTGGTACTGTTTTTCTACTGAGATTTTCTCGAATCTCACCCTCCCCTACTAACAATTTAGACAGGTGAAGACATAAGGTATGTTGAGAACAAAGAAGAGAATCGTATGAGGGGAATGCAATAGTGGAATGTAGACAGGAAGATGTGTTCATTTCATTGGGACGGGTTTAGACACCCATGTAGCTCTGTGTGGCTACACTGATGGTAATTATTATGTACGAACCCCTATGGGAAATTTTGTAATCATGCACTTATTATAAGTATATTCATGATATTTATATGTTGCTCACCGAACTGCATATCATTTTTAGCAAATAGTCTAAAATATCATAAAATAAGATAAGGGTGTGACATTTTGGTATCAGAGTGGAAATCATTTTTGGTGGTGTCCAAAGCAATTCTGGAGGTGTCAAGTAGTTCTAGCAGAGTGGCGGTTAGGGTAACAGGATAGTATACTGATATGGTCTTGATTACACAATGATTGGAAATATGTACAGCGAGTGTATCCTCCCAATATGTGAGCTAGCCCTAAGAGATTAGCAATATTTAAAGGGTAGCAAGTGTAATACCGAACTAAGGATGGACCAAGGATGTTATGAAATCTGAGGAAGCAGGTACAGTTAAGGCCAGTAGACAATCCACATAGTATTTTATTAGTAGGAGACGTCAGCACGACTCTCGAGATAAGGGCAGTCTCAGGATACCGGTGGTTGGCATTAGATATAGCCGGTATCTAAGTTTTGGCTTAGGTATGCAAAAGTTAAGAATGATCAGCCCAGGGAAATCTCATGATGGGTGACCCCCTAGGAAGTTAAGTTAGCAAGGTCATGGAGACTTGAGGAATAGTAATTGTCTTAAGGTTTCTCCATGACTAATGATGATTTGAGTTAAATGATTTAAAGAGTACCTAGATGCATGGAGATAATTATGATGTAAGTATTGATTTTAAATTGAGACAGTTCTATCGCGGTGAATACTGCCCTGAAAAGTCCATTTGATAGGGTTATAGAAATTTGAGGTTCTTCCGTTCTAAGTGATGATCCTTAGTAACACCGTTGTGTTAAAGGTATGTAGGTATGATGTATGATAATACATAATTAGTGGTGATTATGTCGTATATCAATCATAAAGGATCCGGATCGATGATACTGAATGTTGAGAATATGCGCTATTGATCTTGACTCTTAGTGAACCTATTGGGTATAATTGAGGGAGATGATTTCCAATTTATGTAATATCAAGGTTCTAGATTTTATAATGAACCTAAAAGTTGGGTTAGAGACCTTAAGCTCTAAAATTCTACATGTCAAATACATTAAACCGAACTAAAACTAAAACTAAACTAAAACTGAAAGTGATGAATATTGCCCTAATGGTAGCAGGTCTCTCATAAGATTTATACTTACCCTTAGGTAGTGCCATCGAGTCCTGCGGAAATGAAAGAAATGCATAATATTAGTACCGATAAGGCCAGAACCATGTCCCTTCAGCCTAGATTGGGCTTATCGATAGGGGGTGGACTTATCAAAACTGATGAATCCAGAACCATATCCCTTGGGCCTAGATTGGGCTTACCGACAAGGGATGGACTTACCAAAACTGATGAACATAGTGCCTACAGGTATACCGAACAAAGTGCCTATGGGTACATTGCATAATCGAATATAGTGCCTACGGGTACATTGCATAACCAAACATAGTGCCTGTAGGTACATTAAGCATGACCGATCATAGTGCCTACGAGTACATTAAACCAAATTATAGAACAAGTAAAGTTGCAATAGTGGTTGGCCTTAAACGTTTCCAACCAAATCGAATTACAGAACAAGTAGGGGTTACTACAGAGGTCCAATGGGATCCAACTGAGGAAGTAAGATAAGTGTGGTGTAGGCAGACAATGTAGTCCCACTGATAATGTATTAGATAGTGTGAAGCATCAGAGTGGCATAGTGGAAGCATGATAACTTATGTGCTTGGGCCTAAGACCTAGTGGATTAGTGTGTCTAAAGCATAGTAGATGAATTCATAAATGTGATAGGCAATGACCCAAGGAATGAGGGTAGTGACACTCATATATAAGATCATTATGTTGCATGTCTTGTGAGCCTGCACATGAAAAAAGGATGGATTGAGTGATAAAAGGGATCCCCAAGTAGTAGACATTCAAATTTTGAGACGCAATTTATTGAACGGGGGGAGAACTGTAATATCTCGAATTTTGGGATTGGAGGCCTGGGAAAAGCCTAAATTGAGCAGACTGCTAAGCTCCAGTTTAGTAGTTGTCTCAAACCTATTCCCTATTGTTTCATATATCTTTGATATATTAAAGGGAAAAATAATTTTTGGTCATTGGAAATTGGAAATTAAAGGTAAACAATGTTTTTGGTGAAATTGCCTATGAGGTAGTGATCTTGTCACGTGATTTTGTATGAACAAATGATAAGGAAAAATTATGATATTTTACAGAGTAAAAGTAGACATTCTAAGCTTTAATTTGATAAGTCATAAGACTCAATTAGAGCTATATCCAAAAAGATATGAATTTTTAAAATTAGCCCAGAAAAATTGAAAAGTTTCTAGAACAACATTCAAAGATTTGAATTCTTGGATTTTTGTGCTTCCATTTGGCTAAAGTATATATTTTGCTTTAAAACTAGACTCAATATGAGTTCTATAGTCTTTAGAATCACTATAATTTAATTTTTCTAGAATAAGTTATGATTTTTCAAATTTTGGGCCGAAATCTGCCAAAATTTTGTAAAAATATGAAATTGTTACAAATTAAATTAATAATAAAATATCATATAATATATAATATAAAACATCATTCTTCTCCCTCCTTTAGCCATATCAGATGCACATAGTTGAACACAGAGAGAGGAACTATGAAATTTTAGAAAGAGAAAAGGGCAGGAAAAAGGTTACAAAGGCAAGTAATTTCTACGGTAAATCAGTTCCTATTGCGTATAACTCCGTTCCTAAGCTTATTTTTCATATGATTTAAGGTTTGGAGGGTCAAATATGGATGTTAAGCACCTAGGGTTTTTAGACAAGTCAAGGAAAAGCAAGTGGGAGCTTGAGGTAACTTCCAAACTTTCGTATATTGACTATTCTAGCTGATGTGGGCAATTTATTAGGTGAAATTTCGCCGGATTGCTGTTTGTTTTAATTTTTAGAAATGGGTTGGCCTAGAGGTTATGCTGACTAAATTGGTACTTTATGGTAATTGTAACCTAATGGAATAGTTAATAAAGTGGTTAGGAGTAGAGAGGAACGCGTTTACGCAGTAGAAATCGCAAAACCCTGAGTTACCATGAAAAACCCATATATTTTGGCTAAGGTTGTAAATGGGATTTAGATTTGGATTGTCAATGATTTTATGGTTCAATTGAGTTCAGGAGGGAAAATTAGGTGGGGTTACAGTTGGTCACTTTTTCGAAAAAGCCCAAAAAAGTATAATTACGAAAACGCCCTTGAAACCCTGAAAGTGGGGCTACTTAGGGTAATTTTGTAATTTGATATTAAATTTGATAATTCTAAGTCCAAAAATGAATTCCTTGGGCAAAAATATGTCAGGATAACCCTGGTTAGAAGTTTGGGAAAATTACAGTCAGACTGGGTCCCAAGGGGCATTTTGGTAAATTTTCAATATAGACTCATTAACCCCCCAGAAACACTATGGAAGTGTCTAAATGATACATTCAGCATTGGTGGATTGAATATAGAGCCTGAGTTGCTGGCACGCAAATAGAGGAGAAAAGATTGGAGGTAGGGAACTTACCTCTCCTGCATGTATTTGATATTTGTGCTAGTGTATTGATACATGTTATTGCTTTCTTGATTATGCGATACATGTATGAATGATTGAAGCTTTGTTTCTATTTATGCTATAGCCATAAGTACATTGTTTGAAACATTGAGCACGCAGATATGTCATTGTGTGAGTATGAGTTATACAATGCAAGCATGTCATACATTAAGCACTATCTTGCATGCATATTTGTACTATTTTCCTACTGAGATTCTCTCAAATCTCATCCTCCCCTACCAACAATTTAGACAAGTGAAGACAGAAGGTATGCTAAGAATAAAGAAGAGAACCGTACAATGAGAATGCAGTTGTGGAACGTAGACAGGAAGATGTCTTTATTTCCTTGGGATGAGTTTAGACACCCAGTAGCCTTGTGTGGCTACACTAATGGTAATTATCATGTACGAACCCCTATGGGGAATTTTTGTAATCATGCACTTATTATCAGTATATTCATGTTATTCCTGTGTTGCCTACCGAACTACGTATCATTTTTTGCAAATACTCTGAAATAGCAGAACATAAGATAAGGCTGTGACAAGTGGTTTGAGTCACTACTACAGATAAGGCTTTTAAAGTTTAAAAATAGGGGGATGTCTATGTGAGTGACGTAGTTGATTTTAGAAATAACATCGCTAAAAAAAGGACGTCTAAAGTGAGACTTCAGATGTTCCTATTTCAAAAAAGGGACATCTAAAGTGAGGACTTTAGACATCCCAAATGGAGAAAAGGGATGTCTAAAGTCTCTGTGTAGGGGACTTTAGACGTCCCTATTCTCAATAGGGATGTCTAAATTCCTAACTTTAGACGTCCCTAATTAGAAAAGGGATGTCAAAAGTACCCCTGTACAGGACTTTAGATGTCCCTTTTCTAATTAGGGATATCTAAAGTGAGGACTTTAGATGTCTCTATTAAGAATAGGTACCTCTAAAGTCCCCTACACAGTGACTTAGACGTCCTTTTTCTCTATTTGGGACATCAAAAGTTTTAGTTTTTTTAAAATGATCATTTATATTCTTCATTACCTAGCAAAGCAAATTAAAACTGTAGAAACAGAATTTAAGATGGATTCATAAACCATAATGTTCCGTACAAAATGGTAAGGACATCCAGTACTCCAATCATTACTATATATATGTGTACAATAACAACTCATATAACCTAATTCTATATATGTACAATAACAACTAGCAAGTGTGTCAAAAACATTATTAGTATTAAAATCAATCAAGAGCTCCGTTTATTTATAATATACATACATATGTATTTCCCTCGATTTCCAAGTTCCAGACATATAAAACAAAAACATTATTAGTATTGCATAACTACTAACAATGAGTTTATGACTTTGGCAAAAAAAAACCAATCAAAAGAGAAAATCACTCCAGTCATATAAATAAAGTAAAAACATTATAATAATTTCACATTGCAAGTTTAAATTAATTCTTCATATAAATTTATATTTAATAAAAACAAAATTGATGAAAGGAGGGGAAGGGCTAGCAGACGGTGTCTGTGTGCCTAACCAAGGTGGAGAGAAGACGTTGGAGGATGTACTGTGGAGAGGAGGTGCACCGGGGGGTGGAGGAAAGAATGTTGGAGGACTTATGTTTACATGGTAAAGGAGGTACGAGGAGGGTGGAGGAAATTAAGCAAGAACAGTATGCAGGGGGTATGTGCATAATGGAAGGAAGTGGAGGAAAAAAGAAAATACAGTGTAGAGTGACAACAATAGAAAGGAAGAGGAGGCGTAAATAAAAATGAAGAGAAGAAGAAGAAGTTGGAAATAATGAAGTCACAGGAGTTGTTGGTAAAGTTAATGGGAATGAAGAAAAGATGCAAAAGCAAGGGCGCATGTCAGAAAATCTAGCATGCGCAGGGTAAGCCTTTAGGCATCCAAAAGAGAATTTGGGATGCCTAAAGTCTTGACTTTAGGCGTCTTAAATGGTTTTGGGATGCCTAAAGTAAGTCAAATTTTTTTAACGTTTTATTTTTGGCATCAAGGGGAATCTTTAGGCATCCTAATTGAAATTTGGGAAGTTTAAATTCTACTTTTTCTGTCCCAGTTCAAATTTGATATGCCTAATGTTTCAATTTCACTGCTTTATTTACAAAAATGCCACTGCCTCTATGTTTTTACCTCCCTTTTTGAGAAAGGGATGTCTATAGGGGTAGTAGTATCTTCAAACTGTAGTAGTGAGGTGAGATTGGAGTATATATATATGTGACCATGTGGCACACTACTATGTTTATATTGTACCTCATAGCTGTCATCTTTGACATGTAAGTAGTCCCTGATACAATATTCCAGTGGCTAGCGGGCAGTATCTTGATGTTGCCTGTCATTAGCACTCAAACTAATAACTAAATCTTCCTTATATAGTATAGGGTCGACTTAGGTTGTATATCAAGGTGTAGTCAAGCTTAGCTTAAGAATTCCTTTTAATAATTAACATGATTAAGAGAGAAGAGTAGAAGAGATTATTGATTTAAGAAAGTGAGAAAGTAAGAAAGTAATAAGAGATCGAGTAATAAACTTTTACCAATTTGATGAAGCTTCCCAAGGATTGATGAGCGGATATCATGGTCCAAGATGATAAACATAGTGTATAAGTGGGTACTAAGTCATGTATAAAATCATAAATGAACTTCATAGGTACTAATTCTATAATTAATAACCATACCTAGAACTAGCATACAATTATCAACTAAATAACTATTTAAATATCCCTTAGCTTATGAATTCCAATCATAATTATATTTCCTTTTTTTAAAACAAGAATAATTCAATGATATATTGTCTAACAAAGCAAGCAAATGCTATACTTATTATGATCATTCATGCAAGTCTAATAAAAACATATTTGAACTACATAAGCAATCATAAAAAGAAAGCATAGGAACTCATATTATAATTAAAACAAGAATCTCAAATTAATCCATAAAGCCATTCAAATGAAATTGAAAACCATATGTAACGAATCTCAAGCCCTAGAACAAGGAAGTCATAAAAACTTACATATGAAAGATTAAAACCCTAATACAACTCCTTTTAACAATTTAGAACATGGAACTCAAGCTACTATATATCTCCTTAAGAATAAAAGAAAACTAGCAACTCATATGGCTAGAATACTCCATATCGATAAACACTAGAGAGATATCAGTGATGATTATTGGTGTCTTGGGTCTTCTTTTATAGCCTTCTCGATGTTTCTTGTTGAAGTAGGAAGGGAGGAGGATGATCTTGATGAATTTTTATCTTTTCTTCCATTTACATTTGAAAGATAATGCAGTATTGATTAAAATATAATTCCTTTATATAAAAAGATATAATTTTGAATTTGAATTCATCAAAAGGATAATGGGAATGACGTGAATATGGTGGAAATAAGGAAAGGATAAAGATTTGAATTGAAAATATAGAAAAGATAACAGATTGTATTCAAATCTAGGAGAGAGAAGAAAAGGATAGGATTTATGGTTTGTGAAAATATGAATAGATAAGAGGATATGAGTTAAATAAAATAAAAATGAATTAATTAATGGAGAAAAAGGGGAAAATGGCATAAATTAGGTTAAAGATAGGATAAGATGATAAGTTGGGGTGATAAGGGGCAAAGTAATAGGTGGTTGGTGGATTAGGGTTAAGGTTTGAGTGGGTCAAAGGGAGATATTTTGGATATAGGTATGATCACATTTTTGGTTTCTTGGAGGGGAAGAAAAGATAAATTCAAATGGAAAAATATTTTGGAATTAAATTGGTCAACCTCCCTGTGATGATGGCATATGACACCATGAGAATTGAGATATGATTGTGATACCTTTTGGATATTCATTAAATATTTCTAATTAATTCTTATGGTGACATGTGGCAACTTAAGGTGTAAGGCTTGGTTGACTTGGTCTTCATCCTCTTTAGGTGGCGCCATATAATAGCTTGTAGAGAAAAACCATGTAAAATGACCCTCATGCCCTTCATTAATGAGGTGGCGCCTTCTTATGACTTGGAGAGGAGGTTACCTTGAGAAATCACCTTTCTACCCTTTATTAATTGTTAGTTGCCATGTTTTTGCTTTTCATGGGTTATGGAAAACATGCACTTGGGCTTAAGTGGTGGTTACTGGGGACATTAACATATATAAGCCCTAACCATGTTGCAATTGGCCTGAAAGCAATCTTAAGGCCTCTTTTTTCATTGATTCTTTTACCTATGTGAATTTTCACCTTCTTTCCATAGTTGATTGTCTTCTTCATTTTAAGTCTTTAATTTTACTATGTAATACCTTAAAATATGATTAAGGGCTTATTGTCTCCAAAAGTGAATGAAATTAATGACAAACAAACACTTTCGAAGAATACAATATGAATTATGACTGGAACTAGCAGTAGACAATGCTCAAACCCTGTATTTAAGCTTAATTGTGTTGTTAAGGCTTAAAATGAATTCAAAGAGAAGGGAGGGTGGATGGCTTGAGGAAATGGGGTCAAATAATGTGTTAAGTGATAATCCAATAGGAATTGCCATATCAAGGGCAAAATGGGGAAAAGAAAAGTAATCGGCTGATTAGTCAGCAGCCGAAGAGGGAATCCACTAATAATTTAAAGATTAAGTGGTGTTACCAATTGCCAAGTAAAATAAGAAAGAACAATCACATGGGTGCAAGTACATGGAAGAAGTCACAAGATGGTGACACTTGGCATCATATGGGCTTTTGGATGAAGGTTAAATTTTCAAAACTCATTTTTCTCTTCCCTCTCTACTTAAGGTCTCTAAGAGGCTTAAAGTGGGTGGAACAACTGATCTCAACCTTATTTGTCACCCTTCCTCCAAGCTCAAGGTTATTCATGGTGTAGGAGGAAAGAGAAAGAAGAAATCAAGGTAAGTGTGCTCTATTTGACCTTGAAGAAGACCTTGAATGAAAAAGACCGCTTATTTAATCTTGACCACCTTGATGAGATATTTATTTCTATGGTTTTAGATTTTCAAGAGGATAGTGAAAGAGGTGGTAAAAGCTACCTTTTGGCATATATGTTGTGGTCATTAGTTGAAACTCTTGAATTCTGGATTTTTGCCTTATTTTCTGTGTAATTAGGGTTTTAGAGGATTCATGGGGTTTTGATTGTTGAAATGGTGTCTTATGTTGTGTTATGGACAATGGCATTGATTAGAGTTTTGAATGTGAAATTTTCCAAAATATGGGATTTTGTGTTGCATTGTGGTCAAAACAGAACATGAGAAAGTAATTGTAATTTGGGTGTTTTGATGTTTTCATTGGATTCCTTGTCAAAAATTGTGTGACAGTATGGTTGTGGAATTTGAACCTTTAGAAACATTGGTGAAAAAACTGGAAATTTTGAAAAATGTTGTTGGTGAACACTCTGTGTAAGTAGTCAGTTTGCACGGCAGTTTTAAATGAGTAAATGATAGTTAAAAATTCTGATAGTTGAAACTCTTGAATTCTGGTTTTTTGCCCTATTTTTCATGTAATTAGGGTCTTAGAGGATTCATGGGGTTTTGATTGTTGAAATGGTGTCTTATGTTGTGTTATAGACAATGGCATTGCTTAGACTTTTGAATGTGAAATTGTTTAAAATATAGGATTTTGTATTGCATTGTTGTCAAAACAGAACACGAGAAAGTAATGGGAATTTGGGTGTTTTGACGTTCCCATTAGATTCCTTGTGGAAAATTGTGTGGGAGTAGTGTTGGTTGTGAATTTTGAACCTTCGGAAACATTTTTACAAAATCTGGAAATTTTGGAAAATGCTGTCAGTGAAAACTCTATGTAGGCAGACAGTTTGCAGGGCAGTTTTGAATGAGTAAATGATGGTTAAAAATTCTGAAACTTTTTAATCTAATAATGCACATGCCAAGCTTTAAATTGATATATTATGGGAGTCATTTTGATGTGTGCTGGAAGTTATGTATTTCCAAAGTTTGATGTTGAAACTAGACTTAATTCTAAAGTAGTATGGGAATTTGTTGAGTTTTGTATTTTTGTGGTTGTAGATGGAAATGATTCGTATTTTTCCTATAACAAGGACTTAAAAAGCTTTAAGCAAGACTTGGGAGCACTCTATTTTGATTTGTCTAGATTTAGTTATGATTTTTGGAAATTTAGCAAAGAAACAAAAATTTCCTTGGTCGCAGCAAAAGGTTCTTGACTGCAGCCCAAAAGCTTCTGATCTACTTTTGGTTGCAACAATAAGACTCTTGGCCGCAGCCAAAAACCCATTGACCTATTTTTTGCCACAGCCAAAGAATTTCTTGGCTGCGGCCAACCCCTAATTTCAGTACTTTACACTTTTGAACGTCGATAACGAGTCTAGGCCTTTCTAATCCTTGCAGGCTTTTGTTTGGGCTTATAGTAGCCACCTAAAGGTCTCAAATGATAACCAACCTTAAGTATTTTGGAGTTGAGTATTGGAATAGGGAATAACTCACCGTCCATGATTATGATTTATAGGATTTGACATTTGCCCTACACGTGATGAACAGGTGCCAGAGCACGAGCGGAAAGAACAAGGTATTGACTCTTTCTCTTATATTATGTGTAATGCAGTGTATATATATGTTTTATCATTAAAATGTGTTGATTGCAATGATGCGATGTATGTTGCTGTGAAAACTTTGTGTATATAGTCGTGAGTGCTGTCGTTTGTGACATAAGTCACTATGAACACCCTATTTTGTCCAAGCCTCAGTCAAAAAATAAAAAACTGATAAAAAAACAAAAATAAAAGAAATTCCTCTCATTGATGATAATTGGTCTCTAAATTGACAATCATCATTAAAGGAAAAATTAAAAAATAAATAAATAAATGAAAATAAAAAAAAATCCTCCCACACTGATGATGATCGGTGTTCAATTTGGCAATCATCATTAAAAGAAAAATATTAAAATTAAAATTAACAAAAAATCCTCTCATTAATGATGATTAGTGTCCAAATTAGCATTGTCACGCATTAAAGGAAAATAAAAAATATATATATATAACAAAGTATCTCTCACACTACAAAAAAATGTGATTTAGTAGCGGTTAACAATGGGTATTAGTAGCGGTTTTAACCGCTACAAACAAGGTTAGTAGTGGTTACTCAAACTGCTACTAAATCGTACGTTGCAAGCAGTTTTGTAGCGGTTATATAAAACCGCTACTCAATCAAAAATAACCGCTACATCTTTTGTAGCGGTTCAACTTAACCGCTACAACACCCACATGGACAAAATGTTTTTCAAAGATATTTGTAGTGGTTATATAACCGCTACAAATATAAAAAATTGAAATATTGAGAGCTAAAAAAAAGAATTATTTATTTTGTAGCGGTTAACAAACCGCTACAAATATAAAAATTTGAAAATTTGTTGGCGAAAAAAAATGACATTTTTTTTATTTTGTAGCGGTTAAGAAACCGCTGCTAATTTTGAATTTCATGAAATTAGTAGCGGTTTTTAAAACCGCTACTAATTTCATGAAATTCTAAATTGGCACCAAAAAAATTAAATTGAGTTGTAAAAAGGCGCGTTATTTAGTAGCGGTTTAATAACCGCTACAAATATTTAAAATTTTTTAAAAAAATCTACAATTATTTTTTTCTGTTTTTTCAATATTAAATTAAATATTTTATTTTGTTATTATTTTATCTATTTCAATTAGTTTATTATTCAATAGTTTAACTTATTAATAAATAAAAAGGAAAATTTTAATTGAATTGGATTAGTATAAAATTTATATTGATAATATTATTAAGGATAGGTAGGTAATAAGCAATTATTATGTTATCTAATATAATGTAATTGTGTATGAAAAATAGATGAAAATGAGATACAGTTATGATATATCTAGAAAAAAAATGGTTAGAATAAATTTTATAGAAAGGAAAGAAGTATTCTAAAAAAATTAAAAATCTTGTTACTATATTTGATCGTATTATTCAGCTCCTCTACTCATACGAAAGAAGTTGTAAATGAGAGAAAATGAAAGAAAGGTAAGGTGAAAAGAAATTGGGGAGTGTTTGAAATGAGTTGTGGTAAGGGTATTTATAGGAATCCATGTAACACCCTGCCGTAATTAATATCCGGATTACGCGATTAAGGTGAAATAGAGACCAATAAGATAAAACATCATTTATAAACCCATCAACCAGACGGGGTTTTCACAATTACATTTCGAAATTATTAAAAACACGGTATCATATTTACACTCCGAATATAATTACTATGCGAAGATAAATTACATTTATACAAATATCAGAGTACGCAATATAAATTTCCGGCAATCCCGGAATCATATCTTCGCTCAATAATCATAGGGCACATTAGCCCATACAATTTAAAATAACAGGGATTACACAACTTATCCGAATACATTCTCAAATACTGATCCATACAATCAGATACTTAATCCCAAATACGCATTGATAACCAACTACTAAGCTCTCACCCAGAAACGAGTCCTCTTCGTCCTTGGATGCCTGCTTCATCCTCAATCTTCCTTCTCTGACTAAAATGTTGATAGGGGAGGGTGAGATTCTGGGGAATCTCAGTAGGAAAACAAATACCAATATGCATGCAAGATAAGTATTTAATGCATGACATGCTTGCATCACAATAACACATGCTCACATAATGATATATCCGCATGCTCAATGCTCACACAACATACTCATGGCCATAGTATAAATAGAACAGAGCTACAATCATTCTCATATGTCTCACATAATCACGCAAAGCAATAACATGCATCAATACACAAATACAATTATCAATACATGCAGAAGAGGTAAGTTCCCTACACTCTTTCCACGTAAGCTCCAGATCCGGCTGCTCACGCTCAGGGAAATCATCAAATCCTATAACCAAGATCAAGGACATAGGATTAATCCCTTTTCCAATTCCTTAACTTTTAGACATTCAAGTTGGTTATCATTATTGCCCTTTAAGTGCCCTCAAACACCTCAATCCATAGCTCTAAAGGGTTGGAAAACTATCCCTAAAGATCCCCTTTTGAACACTCAAACTTGATATTTTTCACTGCCTCACTCGAGCACAGAAGCTCTCACTCGAGCACAAGTACGGACATACCCGAGCACAAGAGAAAGTGAGACAGAAAGCACATGCCCCAGAGCACAACCCTCACCTGAGGCACAAGCTCACTCGAGCACAGATCCTCACTCGAGCACAAGGCCAAAAGCCTCACTCGAGCACCCGCGAGAGAAATCCAGGAAGTGAGGACCCGAGAGCCCCCAACGCTCTCCAAGCACTGGATCACTCGAGCACACTACTCTCACCCGCGAGCACACACCTCTCACCCGTGAGCATATGCCTCTCACCCGCGAGCACACACGGCTCACTCGAGCAGATGCCCCCCACCCGCGAGTGAGAAGGCACACTTCTTGCACCTTGCCCGCGAGTGAAGACCAGAGAGCAACTCTTCACTCTGGACTCCCACTATCACTCGAGCAGACCATGCTCACTCGAGCATGTTCTTCGCTCACTCGAGCACAAAGCGATGTGCTCGAGCAGCGTTCATGAAAACCCAGGCGCACTCGCAGCAAAACAAGGGAAAACTCACATATCACTCGAGCAGGCTCTTCCTCACTCGAGCAACATTCATCCCTCACTCGAGCACACCCCTGTCTGCTCGAGTGAATCTATCAGATTCCAGGAAAACGCAGCAAACATACCACAGTCTCCTAACTCTTGCCCAATTGATCCAAATGGACCCAAAACCTCTACCAAAGCTACTCCCACACAAAATCACTCACTGAATTCAATGGAATCAACAGAATTACCCAATTCCCATTCCATTAACATGCTTTGGTCTAGGGCATCATAATCATCAATTCTCTAAATCACTAACTTCACACATTTCATTCCCAAATCCATTCTATCTATTCAAAACTCATACCAATATACCATTTCTATAACCATATCATGCCAAACTACCCATTACCCATATTTTCGAAATTAGGGCAATAATTCCAGAAATTCCCAACTTAATCATTTGGCAATGAAACATAGATAGAAGGATTGGTTTCACATACCTTATCCACTTTCTCAAAGACACTCTTTGATTCTCCAAGCTTCATATTTTCGTGATCTTCAAATCACCACCAATGGAGAAGCTACAACCATCAAATTGAAGCTCTCAACTCAAGGATTAACATTAGAGAAGAGAGTTTGAGCTAAAGGGGCCATTTGCTTGCCTCAAAAACCAAATTCTCCTTTCTCTCTCCCAAGCATATTCAGCGAAAATGGAGGAAGGAAGAGAAGAGAGAGAAACCGAGAGAGAGAAGAGAGGAGATGGAGATGATGATGAGGTGTCACACTTATGACCCATCCAAGGGTCCACACTGTGCCACTTGTCACCATCTCACTCCAACTCTCATGGGCTCACATGCACACACATACACATGATTATGCCCCTTGCTCAATTACACAAATCAATCATAGCCATAGATCTTGGAACTACCAATGAGTTTCCTCCTCGGTAACCGATCAACTGGTCAGTAACTTTACTGTTTTGCCCCTGATTATGGAAATTCATTTGGAATTACCATCAACTCATTTTATATTTCTTAATCACAATTTGGACTCTTGCTAAACCAGGGCTTAGCAGTCCACTAATCTCAGGCTTAATCTCAATAATTATCATTAGTCCTTAATCGAAAATCGGGGTGTTACAATCCACGTACTATTTGTAGCGGTTAATGTAGTGGTTATTAATTAGTAGCGGTTATTTATATTTTTGTAGCGGTTTAATATTCATAGTGCTATTTGTAGCGGTTAATGTATCCATTTTGTAGCGGTTAATTTTTTATTTCTAGCAGTTCAATAACCGCTACAAATATTATTTTAAATTTTTTTTATATATTTTATTTAAAAAATTTTTTTGCATTGTTTGTAAAGACAAAAGCATAATTTGAATTTGATCACTCATCGTCACCATCCCTACAGAAATTTTGGAGAAAAATTATTGTTATTGATGTATTATTAAATTTAAAAAATTTAATTCAAATGACGTGGACTTAAAAAAACTCACCGCAGTAGAGGTAAATTGTCATCGCCTTCAGGGAAGTAGTTTTCAAAATCAGCTTGCTGAAATGGCTCACTCTCGTAGGCGATGTTATCGCCTTCACCCATGTCGTAAAGGTCTCTTGGCTTTAAATGAACGACCATGTGCCAATCCCTATGCCTCTCGTCCTCGACATAATAAACCTGATGTGCCTCTGAAGCTAGAATATATGGCTCATCATCTTGAGAAATACCAGTATGAATCGGTCATGAGAAATTGACTGATGTGATCCCTAGGTCGTCAGTTGTCAGTCCCCGAGAAGTAGTGGTATTTGCCCACAAATACTTGAACAGCATCACGATGAAACGGCCTTGATAATTAAGCTCAACCACATCAAGAAGCTTGCCATAGTAAGGGACGCCTTCGAACTGCGTGTTGGCATCATTGCTGCTCGCATAACTCCTTGTCCCAAATGTGCCATAAACACCCGAATTCTGTGTTTGCAATCCTTGATCCCGTGAAACCATGCAAAACTTAAAACCATTAACATTGTACGTTGTAAACCATTTTTCATGATCAAGAGGGCCGTTTGCGAGAGCTCTGAAATCTGGTGAGTGTGGGTTGTGGTCATTTAGTATTCTGCGCGTAAACCAGCTCAGGAATTCTCTGTGGACCCTCCTATCAACTTCCGAGGATGTTTGTGTACGGATCCTGAGTTGACGCTTAACATGACTTCTGAATTCCCTGCAATTAATAATGGAAAGGCGTTAGTGAAATGAAAGTGAGAACTGTTACGAAAGATATAGATCGAATAACATGTGAGTGTACAATTCTTACTGTATGAAAGGTTCAACTTGAGTGCAATTAATCAAGACATGTCTATGTGCTTGGAACTTCTCAGTTGCCGTTAGTTTGAAGTTCTCAGTTGCTCCAACTGGTTTACCAACACGAGGGATAAATTCTCCTGATGTCGGCGCAGGTTCAGGACAATCGTCAATACGAGGCGGGCGGTTGAAAGCCGTCTCAAGATCATCAAAGTACCTTGAGCAAAAATATAGCACCTCATCCCCTATATAGCCTTCAGCTATAGAACCTTCTGGCCACGCCTTATTCCTCACATAAGATTTTAATTTCCCAAGGAAACTACGAAGTACAGAAGAGAAAATTGATATAAAATGATGAAAAGGATGACTAGCAAACATTAAATACGGACAATAAATGAAAGCACATATTTAAAATGAGTACCTCTCAATCAGATATATCTAACGATATTGTATTGGTCCAGCGAGCTTTGTTTCTTGAACGAGGTGGACTGTGAGGTGAACCATCACAGTAAAAAAGGACGGAGAAAAGTTCATCTCCAAATGACAAAGCGTAAGAATGATTTTCGACTGCAGCTGATTGAGCTCCTCAACGATCAAAACCTTAGAACACAACTTCCGAAAGAAAGAACAAAGTTCCACCAAAATGATGGAAACATCGGGAGGAAGTGTATTCTTTATAGCCAGAGGGAGTAACTGCTGCATAAGAACATGTGAGTCGTGACTCTTCAGGCCAGCAACCTTTCGAGCCTGCAAGTCGACACATCGAGAAATGTTGCTTGAATACCCATCAGGAACTTTTAATTTCTTCAACGTCGCGAGGAACACTTCCTTGTTCGGTTTTGTGGGGGTAAACTTTGCCGGTGTCGCGTAAATGTTTCCTCACTTGAAGGTGATCTTTTGTCTTGCTGGGTTCGTTAAGCAGCATATACAGCACATTGTCGCAAACATTCTTTTCAATGTGCATTACATCAAGATTGTGGCGAAGTAAATTAGATCTCCAATATGGAAGCGTGAAGAAAATACTTATCTTCTTCCACTGCTGAGGCGCCGAAGTTCTGCACGTCTTTTGGCGAGTTTGTGCTGAATCGTCGCTTTTTCCAAACTCGAAGTCAACATGCTCAAGCTGCTGTAAGATATCTGTACTGGACAAAGTCTGAGGTTGTCCTCTTTTCTCTGGTTTCCCATTGATGCGATTCCGTTGCAATATGAACTTATGCGTTCCATCGAGAAACCTCCGATGCCCCATAAAGCACTACTTTCCGCTGTGGGGAAGGCGCAATGCGTCAGAGTCAAAATTGCAAGCTGGATACGCTGACCCAGTATGCACATTCCAACCAGATAATGTGCCAAGGCCAGGAAAGTCACTAATCGTCCACATCAAGGCTGCACGCATGTTGAACAAAGTCTTGCTGTAAGCGTCGTACTTCTCCAAGCTGACATTCCATAGGTCAAGCAATTCCGTAATAAGCGGTTGGAGATACACATCGATGTCATTTCCTGGTGCCTTTTTGCCTGGAATGATCATAGACATAATAAAAGAGCTTTGTTTCATACACATCCAGGGGGTAAGTTGTAGGGAACTAAGACTATCGGCCAAATACTGTAACTTGTGCTAAGATTCCCGAAAGGACTGAAACCGTCAGTCGCCAACGCAAGCCGAACATTTCTGGGGTTAGTCGCAAAATTTGGAAAGTCGTTGTCAAACGTTTTCCAAGCAGCTGCATCCCGCGGATGTCTTAATTTACCGTCTTCGGTTTTATCAACGGCATGCCACCTCATGTGCTCAGCAGTTTTAGACGACATAAATAATCTTTGTAGACGAGGTTTCAAAGGGAAGTACCTGAGAATCTTTGCAAGTTTCTTCTTCTGCTTGTTCCCCTTCTGAATTGTCTTGTACCTTGATGTGTGACATTTCTTACACGTCTCCCTGCTGGAATCGTCTCCCCAATACAGCATACAATCATTTGGGCACGCATCAATCTTTTGATAATTCAACCCCAACCTGTTGATAATCTTCTTGGCCTCGTAGAACGTTGTGGGAATCTCGGCGTCGGGGAATGCATCTTGTAATAAGTCGAGCCATATCGACATTCCCTTATCTGTGATCCCACACAAGCACTTGATATGATACAATTTGATCAAGAAAGATAATTTAGAATATTTGCGACAACCTTGATATAAAGGACGATCTGCTTCATCCATCAAGCTGAAAAAATCCCGAGCTGCTTCATTCCCCATAAAAGCCGGCTCAAAGCCGTGCACTTCTTCATTGAAGTTGTCGCCTTGAAATCCAAACGCATCACGCACAGCATCATTCACAGGATCATCTTCATCTACTTGAACGCCTGCTTGAGAACTTCGAGGAAGAGTATCGTCATATCTAATGCTGGCCTTCTCACCATGAATTGCCCAGAACGTATAGTCCTCAGGGAAAGGCTTCACAAGTAAATGTTCCTTCACAACATTTCGTGCATGCCACTTCTTGAACTTGCATTTCCGACACGAACAGACAATCTTGCTGTTACAGCTGGCGTGAGTGAATGCGAAATCCAAGAAACTGTTTAATCCGTACAAATATTCAGGAGAATTGGGCGGCAACCTTATCCATGATTTATCCATAGCTACAAGTGAGAGAGAAGAAAGTATAGAGAAGAAGATGAGTGAGAAGATAATGACGAATGCCTAGAACCTTATATTCTGAAATTCCAACATTTATAATTTTGTAGCGGTTCTTAAACCGCTACAGTTATAAAATATTAGTAGCGGTTATATATATAAAACCGCTACTAATATTCAAGCCGTTACACATTGGTGGGAAATTCAAAATTTACTTGTTGAGTATTAGTAGCGGTTATATATATAAAACTGCTACTAATATTCAAGCCGTTACATATTGGTGGGAAATTCAAAATTTACTTGTTGAGTATTTGTAGCGGTTATATATATAAAACCGCTACTAATGTTAAAGCCGTTGGACAGCAAATTTAAAAATAATTTTTAATTTGTAGCGGTTATACATAACATAACCGCTACAAATGTGCACAAAGGCGGAAAATTTCAAAATTCAAATGATGAGTATTTGTAGCGGTTATTATTTTAACACCGCTACTAACATATATATAGTTATAGCGGTTTCATAAGAGAAACCGCTACAACTATATATATACATTTGTAGCGGTTATTAGTGTAAAACCACTACTAAAATATATATAGTTGTAGTGGTTTCTCAAGAGAAACGGCTACAATTATATATATACATTTGTAGCGGTTATTGGTGTAGAACCGCTACAAATATATATATTTGTAGCGGTTTTAAGTTAAAACCGCTACAAATATATATGGTTTATTTTTTTTAAAATTTAGATATAAATAATTCATAAATTAAACAACGTGATCTAATAATATAAATATAATTATATTAAACACAATAAGAAAGTTCTGAAATAAAAACTCATATATATATATATTTACAAATGTTTAAACAAAAAAAGTGTCCTAAACTAAGTAGCTGGGGGCCGATCATCTGGTACTCCCTCAGGTGGGGCTCCCTCAGGTGCCGCTGGATTGAGCCGCTGCGCAGAGTGAACCGCACCATCGTCATCAGCAGGAGGAGGAGCAGGAGCAGGAGGAGTAGTACTCGAGACGACGTAGCGAGGGACAAGGGGAACCGCTGGATGCTGCTCGTTCGGGAACAGGCAACTCCATGCTCCCTCGAGCATGTTGTTCGCGATCTCATGCCACTGCGTCTGCTGAGCGTACATCATATCAGCGTGCAGCTGCAGGTGCTGCTACTGCTGCGCCATCTGCTGCTCCAAATCTGACCGCAGCTGGTCAATAGACTCATCCCTCTGACATCTGACCCCTCTAGAGCTGCCAGCCTCAGAGGCGGTGCTCCTGCCGTAGACCATACTGGGTCTGGCGCCTATCCCCATCCCCCGCACGCGTCTGGGGTGCTCAGGCTGAGCCAGACCCGCCTTCAAAGGAGCCGTCGGGTCCACTGACCCCTGTGACTCCTCAGGCTGGGTCTGTCGCAGCTCAGCCTGCGACTGCTGCATCCGCTCCTGCCATTTTATGAAACAATTACTAATTAGCATTTTTCATTATTAACTTGGTTTTATAAAAAATAAAATAATAAAATTACTTACAATGGCCGCCTCTTCCTATTGAGAGGTCGTAGTCCCGTCACGGTGTCTATGTGTGATGGCGTACAGCTCCCCATAGTCCGTCTGACGGTTCTCCTGCTGTGCCTTCATCTCCTGAAACAATTACAAAACAATAATTAGTATTATGAAATAATCAGCTAAAAGTAAGTGATATTTTGAAAAGTTACCAGCTCGCTGTAGGTCACAGTAAAGGTCTTCGATCCTGCTGTGTGGTGGATCGTCTGCTGCGTCCGGATCTTAGTGTTCTTCTGAGAAAGCTCCTGGAAAAAAAATATTAAATGTATTATAATTCAAAATTAAATACAAATTAAATTGAGATTATAATTTAATATTTAACAATTACAAAATTATATATAAAAAATCTAATAAATATATTACCTGCGCCTCAGGGCTCCTCCAGAACTGGACGAAACGCACCCAGTCGTTCGGCGGCACGCCATCCGGGACGCTCTCGATCAGCTGCTCCAGAGGCATTGTCCCGTCCTTATCCACCCTATGGAAGAGACAGTTCCTCCTGTTCCTCCAGGCGTCACCCATCTTCACGAGGGCGTACCTCTTCCGGTTGGCCCGGACGACAAACCGTAACTGAAAAAAAATATTTAAATATCAATAATTATAAAAACCATAATTTAAAAAAATTAATTAAATAGAATTAATTACAAAAAATATTAATTAAATAATTTTAATTACCTGAACCACCTCCTCCCAAGCCTGGTCTTTCGGCCCCCTCGGAACGTGCCTCCACGTCGTGAAGTGAAGGGGGAACCGCATCCAATTCACGCCCAAGTCGTTCAGGAAGCGGTTGAGCAGGTGACCCCCATTGTGGATCGGCTGGTCTGTGCCCTCATTCCACGGCACTATAACTCGGAGGCTCCGGTCCAAGCTGTTCACACCGGCCACGTCAAGCCTCCTCATCGAAACGTTCCCCTGCTCGTCTGCACAGTTTTCCGCACGTTAGATAAATTGTAATTCAAAGTTAACATTTCTAATTTAAATAAATAATTTACTAAATTAAAAAATTAATTTACCTTCGACCTACACCTCAAACCCAGTGGACCGCGAAGATGACCCACATGGGTTGTTTTGCTCCCGAGCGTCCTCCTCATCGAGGAACTGCTCCATCTCCCTGAACCCAATCGGGATCTTGAACTCCTCCTTGTTGAGGAAGTCCTCAACGCTAATATCTGGCCCCCCAACCTCAGGCACCTTTGGTGTGGTCGTCGTCTATGGGATCGTCTACGGTGCCTGTGGTAGGGCCGACTCCTGTGGGGGATGGGCTGAGATGCCGCGGTAGCCCTGCCTCCTAGCTGCCCCCTCCCTCTGCCCCCTGCCCGGCTGCTGCCACCCCGTAAAATCGGTCTGGGGACCTCAGGGGCCTTCCCCTTATCCTGTCCTAAAGCCATATCAACTGTAAAAATTAAAAAAAAAATTAGCCACATTATTATGCAAAAATATAATAAAAATACAAATATAAATAAAATACGTGTTATATACGTACCTCAAGTGCAAATACTGAGAAATACTGAGCAAAAACTCCTATAGAGACGTCTGAACGCTCAAATCTCGAAGAAATCACTCAGAGAAACGTCAGGAAACAAAATGAGCAAAAGGAGAAATGAAGGAGGCGGTGCCTTAAATAGGCCAGATATTAGTAGCGGTTATTCAAATAACCGCTACTGTAACCACTACAAATAATTAAATTTTTAGCGGTTTTACATAACTGCTACAAAAGATAACAACGTTTGAAATTCTGTAGCGGTTATTGCCCAGAACCGCTACAAATGTCGAGACTCTTGAAATTCTGTAGCGGTTATAGGGGCATAATCGCTATAAACTTCTGACCTTTGGTATTTTGTAGCGGTTCTGTAGCTCTAACCGCTACACTATTGGCGCGCCAACTGGCGGGAACATTGTAGCGGTTTCTGTGCATTAACCGCTACAAAATCACCGCTACAAGTTTTGGCGGGAATTTCACGCCAAATTTGTAGCGGTTTTTTGTACGCAACCGCTACAAAAAACCCTTGCCGCTACAAATTTGTAGCAGTTTAGTTGAAAACCGCTATAAATACTATAATTTGTAGCGGTTTAATATAACCGCTACAATTGCACCGCTACAAAATACCTTTTTTTTGTAGTGTCATTCATAGGTTTAAATTAGGAAGTTGCTTACAGGGAAAATATAAGAAAATAAATTAAAAATGAAAATAAAAAATTTAAAAAAATCTCTCATTTATGTTGATACGTTTAAATTAGGAAATTACTTATGGGAAAAGTAAAAAATATTAAAAACAAAAATAAAAAAAAATATTTGATTGATTGTGATTAGGTCAAGTTAAGAAGTTTTAATGATAAAAAATACAAAAAAAAATAATAATAAAAAACAAAAATAAAAAAAAACTCGATTGATGGTGATTAGGTCAACTTAGGTAGTTTTTAACATAAAATATAAAAAAAATCAAAAATAAAAACTCAAAAAAGAAGAACATTTATGAAAAAAACCCTACCTTGAGACTATAAATAGGAGTGCAAGGGTTCAAGCAAGGCACACAAGAACTCCAGTGGAAAAAAGGCTAGAGAGAAATGGTAGAGAGAATATATTACACCTTTTACTTCTCTTGCTCTGATGATCAAATGACGGGGTCTTTATGAACATATAATTATCAAATTGCCCAAACAATACCATGAACCACAGAAATAGTGTAGAGATTTTGTCAGAATCTGTCATTTTCTTTAAAGTAATAGTGATGTTGCTTTGCCTTAGTCTATATCCACATGGTGTTCTTGATACGTGTAACTAAGTGTATTTTTTTTTATTATTTGTTTTGCTTGGCCATAACACCTCTTGTACAGCATCTAAGATCTGGAAGCACGTCTCTGCATTATGTGATCGTTCGACTTTAGTAGGCATGAATCATATTCTCTGCATCTATCCCATTGCTATTTTGCTTCGTCACTTAATTGCTCATATAGTCTGCTGGGATGATGCATTAAAAGAATTTTGGGAGTGAAGAGAGGCAAGGTATATGCTGCCTTGTCTTCTTATGATGCTAGGTGTCATGCTTAATAAATATAGATAATGTGGTTGTACTTGCCTCTTGTTTATTATGTGGTTCTATCATCCTATCTCTTGTTGTAGCAGAGTTCAAAGCATAAAAGGTACACACTCACTTGTCTTTATTGATTTTCTTATCTTCTTAGACTTTCTACAATGAATACTATGATAAGAATGCAATTCCTTGTTGGCTTGATGAGCTCTCTTTTTTTTCCTTCTCTCCCTGTTGCAAATAAAAAAGTTTTAAAATAAAGAGAAAGAGGTTATTTTCTTAAAATAAAAAAAAAGTTGGCTTCATATGAGAAAATAAAGAAAAAAATATTTTTTAAAAAAATAAAAATCACAAACCAAACAAAAAAATATTTTCTCGAATAAATTAAATAAACAGATTTTATAAAAAACACCAATAAAGTGACACACAATCCTACCCCGAACTACGTGGGTTTTAATCCCTTTAAAGGGTACATAGGCCCTAGGTTAAGTCCAACTTTGTTAATAAATATATTTTTTCTTATTATCTTTTTATAAATAAATGTTCATTTTTTATTTAGTTTTAATTTCATTTATTTTTTTAAATATTCTTTTTTTTTATTTGGGTAACTATATTAAAATTAAAGGCCATAATATTTTTAAATAATTAACTTAGGATAACCATTCTTGTGAATGGGTGTTGTGGGGTGCCTAACACCTTTCCCAAGCACAATCGACTCCCGAACCCTAAATGATTTTTGTAGATCAGTTTCACTTTCAAAACAGGTTTTCAAAAATTTTGGTGGCGTCTCCTTATTGTCCAAATTTCGGGCGCTACAGTTTGGCAACTCCGCTGGGGATAGTTTGAGAGTCAAGCCTATTTAAGTTAAGTATTTAAACATAATTTGGCCTTAATTTTCTTTTAACTACCCTTTTTTCTTATTTGTTTTTTTGTGAATAGTTATTTTTATTTATTAAATTCCTTATTCATCTATTTGTTTACTCTTTTGTTTTTTTCTTTTCTATCTATCTTGTGATTTGGTTAGCAGATAAGGGTTGGGTAGAACCTAGGCTCACAAGTTGGTATGCTCTCTACACACACTGAACACACACTATTTTCCTCACACACATTTCGGGCCCTATACTCTGGTCTATGAGTTCTTTAGGCGAGTGGAAGTTTATAGTGGTCTCCCTATGGGGTTTTAAGAACCCCCTGAGATTACTGTGAAGACTTCATCATAGCTGTTACTCATTTGGTGAGGTTGATCCTTGTAGGGTTCTTAGAACCACCTAAAGGTCAATTTTGTTAGATAGGGTCTTCATCTATACGATAGGGGCAGTTAAGGGACCTTTATCTGTGAGAGTTAGAACCACCTTGAAACCATTACACCTATTAGTGGAAATTATCGACGTACCTAATTAATTAGTACTTGCCTTCCTTAAGATAGATAACCCCAACCTATTAGATGACATAAATTTATTTATTGTTAATAATCATTATTGTCATCCATGCATAATCAATGAAACCCCTAAGATCAAGTGACTAATTGTCGCTTCATCTAAGTATATATCTAGCATCACTCCATTTAAAGATACATCATAAGGATGGTGTATGCATTAGATAGCTAACCTTAGTCTAAGGGTCTATGACCCTAAAAGACTATGATATCATTACATCAATCATGTTAGAAAACATCTCAATGAGGTACTAGATCTCTTGAGAAGGTGAAGTTCATTTTCTTAATGTCCATCACCCATATCAAGGCTAGAAAGCACATGTAACCATCTGTATAGCATGCACTTGGAAATACTTTTGGACTCTTCCTTCTCTTTTCTTTAATGAAGGACAAGCGAATTATCCAACAACTAAAAATTTGGCATAAAGGTTAAATGCCACAAAAACCAAGTTTAAATCAAGTTCTTACAGGAAAGGTATATAGAGGGAAGGGTATCAGACTAATTGTAGGAGCAGAACCACTTGAAGGCCTAATTCGATTAAGTCGCTACATTTAAGGTTTAGTTAAATTGGGTTTCATGAAGAAGTATGGAAATATCATTGATTTATTACACGTGCCTGTGCATAATGAGGCTATCATAGAGCTGGGCCAATATTAGGATGCCTCTTTAAGATGCTTCACTTTTTCTTATTTTTAACTAGCCCCAACCCTTGAAGAATACGAGGAAATACTTGGGATGCCAATTAAGAGGAGTGATAAGATCTACCATTATCCAAGTCGGCTACCTTCTCATGGAGGAATAACGAAGCTGTTAGGGGTTCACATAGAAGAAGTACAGATTGTAGGCACCAAATAGTGAAGGGGATTAAAAGGACTACAGCCGAAGCTCGCTTAGCAAGATTAGCAGAAAATAAAGATTAAGAGAGTTTTTGCAGGGTCTTTGCCTTTGCTATTTATGGCATAATCCTTTTTCCTTCATCAGTAGGAATAATTGATTTGGGAGCTATCAGTGCCTTTCAATTGATCAAACATTACCAAATTAACTCGGTAGCCGCAATTTTAGTAGAGACCTACATGTCATTATCTCAGTGCCACCTAAAGAAAGAAGGTCGAATAAAATGCTTTCTTGCATTGCTTGAGGTATGGATGATGTGTCATGTCTATAGAAAGAAGAAGTACTTTTGGGAAAGGCATGACAAGTTTACTAATCCACTTATGGCTTTCAATCATCTCTAATTAAACAAAAATGACTGGAGGAAGGAGTTCTCACAGTTAACAGAAGATTCTCTCTTATGGAAAATAGAATGATGGGAGGATGAAGAGATTATCCATCAGTACGAGGACTTTTCTAATGTGCCTCTCATGGGACCAAGAGGATATATTAACTACAACCCTTCTTTAGCATTAAGGCAATTAGCATTCTGACAAAAAGTTCCCTCTTAGGAAGAAGTGCAAGCCGTACACTTCTTGTACAAAGATGGTGGGAAGGACTTATGTCAAGAAATCAAAGAAGCTTGGAGCAAGATAGCATACAAGGGAAAAGCTAAGCTGGGGAAGAGAGAAATAGGTGCAACTCCAGGCTATAAGGACTGGCTCAAGGATAGAATTAAGGGAGTCAATCCATCTAATTCTTCCTAAGATCCTCTATTAGGAAACGATGCCCAAGAAGTAAACAAGAATTGGCAAGGCACTTGGAAAAAAGAGAAAAGGAACTGGAGGAGCCGTCTGTGATGGAATCTCAAAATAAGAGAAAGATGAGTCAACTAGAAGACAAATGTGCATCCCTTCAAGAAAAAATGACATAAAAGAGAAAAGAAGAGATTTAGAAGAACACTCAAGAATCATGAATCTGGAAAAAGAAAACAAAAGCTTAAAAAGAGCTATGCAAGAGAACGACAGGTAAATGAAGAATAATAGAGTTCGACTTTTAAAGATGACTACAGTAAAAGAGTTGCTTGAAGAGAAATTTCAAGACATTGCCCCCTTAAGAAATTGCAGGTGGAAGTTGATATTCTTACTCAACTCTTAGAAAGCAAGAAGGGTGAATTGGTTGCTGTAAGAGCCAGTAGTACTGAAACCATCCAAAGCCTCGTGGACAAGCTAAATCATTCAAGGAAAGTTTTAGCCAACTGGGAAATCCTTTACCAAAGGCAAGTTGTTGTGACAGAAGAATGGGTAAAGAGGTGTAGTAACTTAATCAGCTTTGTTAACACCAAGATCCCAAAATTTGCTAGCATATTCAAGCACGCTGAAGGCATGACTATTCCTTTGAATCCACCAGAGAGATTGTTGAATTTTTCAACTTATGTAATCAAATAGTATAGGAACTCAAACTCATAACTAAATTTTGATATTATCAAATTAAAGTATATCTCGCTTCATTGACTATCATTTTTTTTGCATGCTTATCACTACGATCGATAACAAGATCTTGGGCTAGGGTAGGATTCAAGGTCTCCCTCGCCTAATGATCAATTCTGGTTCTCCTTATAGAATAATAGATTCTCTGTGAAGGCTAGAGGGCACTCATTCCAGAAGACTATGTGCTGACTTAACGCTCATCAATGACAAGATCTTGGATAGGATGGGACTCAAGTCCCTCCTATCTAACAATCAACTCTAGTTCTCCCTGTGGAATAATAGATTCCCTGAGGAAGCTAGAGGATACTTGTGCCATAATACCTTTATGCCAATATGTAACCCCTTCAGTAATTATATCCGAAATACACGATTAAAATGAAATAGAGACCAATAATAATAAAAAATCATTTAAAATCCCATCCTTGAGATAGGGTTTTCAAAAATACCTTTTAAAATCTAATTAACTTGGTCTCATATTCACATTTTGAATACCATTACTACACGAAGATAAATCACATTTATATAAATATCAGAGTGTACAACATAATCATCTCAGCAATCCCGAGTACATACCTTCACTAAAGATACATAGGGCACAATTGCCT
Organism: Inga leiocalycina; assembly: GCA_963242795.1. Lineage (NCBI taxonomy): Eukaryota > Viridiplantae > Streptophyta > Magnoliopsida > Fabales > Fabaceae > Inga > Inga leiocalycina. The sequence goes on from OY725331.1 coordinate 38,651,896, forward strand.
ATTACAATTCTTCAATGGGGATTACACAATCTCATCTCAAATTCATAACCCTATATTCAACCGAATCATATATAGTCTTCACAACTCATTGATAACCAACTACCAACTCTCATCTCGAAAAAGTCTTAGCCGCTCCCTCCATGAGCCACTTGGCCTATCTAAATTGTTGGTAGGGGAGGGTAAGATTCGAGAGAATCTCAGTAGGGAAACATTATCAATATGTAGGCAAGATAAGTGTTTAATGCATGACATGCTTGCATCACATAACTCATGCACACATACAATGACAAATCTATAAGCTCAATGCTTCGAATGATACACATATGACCATAGCATATATTGAAACATAGCTTCAAATCATTCATACATGTTCCACATAATCAAGCAAAGCAATAACATGCATAAACACATTAATACAGTTATCAGAGCATGTAGGAGAGATAAGTTCCCTACCTTAACCCTTTAATGCCTCGAAACGTGTGCCTCAATCTACTTGCAAACAGCTCGGGGCTTCATATTTGATCTTAAAATGTCAAATGTACTATTTAGACACTTCCATAGTGTCTCTGGGGGTTATATGAGGCTATATTGAAAATTTACTAAAATGCCCCCGGGGACCCGGCCCGGCCCTACCGTACCTGGTTCGGCTGTACTTTTCCCAAAATTTTGACATTGGATATTCTAACATATTTCCACCCAAGGAATCCAACTCTGAACTTGAAATTATCAAATTCAATGTCAATTACAAAATTACCCTTGGCAACCCCACTTTAAGGGTTTTTGGGGCGTTTTCGTAATTATGCTTTTTCGGCTTTTTCTGAAAAATTGCCCAACTGTAACCCAACCTAATTTTCACTCCTAAACACAATGGAATCATCAAATGATTGAAAATCCAAATCTAAGACCTATTTCTAGAGCTGGCCAAAATTCTCAAGTATTCCAGGGAAAATTGGGGTTTTTCGGTTTCGGCTCCGTAAACACGTTCCTTTCTACTCCTAACCACTTTATTGACTATTCCATTAGGTTACAACAACCATTTAGTACCAATTTGGGCAGCATAACAGCCCCACACACCCATTTTCCATTTTTGAAACCAATTACAATCCGGCAAAATTTCACCGATTAAATTGTCCACAACAGCCAAAATAGTCAATACACAAGAATTTAGAAGTTACCTCAAGCTCCCACTAGCTTTTCTCAAGAGTGGCTGAAACCCTAACCCTTCTTAAATATGAAAATTGAGCTTCCAAAATCTTAAAGAACATAAAAGAGAAGCTTAGGAGCAAGGTTATATGCATTAGGAGCTAGATAGTCGGAGAAATCGACTTACCTTGTGAGATTTCTCCTTTTTCTCTCTCTAAGAGCTCTCAACTTTCTCTCACTAGTTTCAACTGGTTCAGCACATCAGAAATGAGAGCTAAAGATGATGAGAAAATATTTAATTCCATGCTGATGTCATCTTTTATTTCGCTGATGTCATAATTCCCATTTTAGGATTTTCTGGCAGATTTTTTGCCTAAAATTTGAAAAATCATATCTAATTCTAGAAAAATTGAAATGAGGTGATTCCAAAGCCAAATGAAAGGTATTCAAGTCCTCTTTATAGAAACAATATGTCCCATTACTCAAAATTACAACAAAATTCTAGAATTACATAAAACTCATCTCTGACCCAAAACAGAGTTCAGTTTTCATCCCAAACTTTGGACAGTCATATCTCCTAGCTCAAAAAAACGAAATGGCACATATTATATATCCATTTTGAATCTTGGGATGTGAACTTTAAGACTGGAAATTTTGAGAATTTTTAGACACCATTTGGTCATTCAAAACATTCACACAAACTGACTACCCAGAATAGAGTTTCACTGAAAAGAATTTCAGATTTTGCATCTTTGCTTCCAATGGTCCCATTTTCATACCAAACATCATTCCCACATAAATTTTCACAAGAAATCCATTGGAAACACCAAATCAATCAAATTCACATCACATTGACATGTTTTCACAACAATCTCAACATGTCAACATGGGGAAGGAATGGTCTTCCCTCTATTCTAAGTCAGTTTGGATGTTAATCCACAATTGAACTCAAATATAGGGTTTCGGCACTGCTCACATCACACACGAATCACATTCGAGTGCCAAATCACATCATATTCTCCAAAAGGGTTATTTATCACTAACCACATCCACTTTTGGAGTCATTAACCCTTAATCACAATTGAGATCTTGCTAAACCGGGGCTTAGCAATCCACTAATCTCAGGCTTATTCTCTAAGCTCAAGTCTCAAAAGTTGGGGTATTACAGATAGCGGGAAGATAGTGATATCAATGAGTACTAAAAGAGCAGTAATGATAACCAACTATAAGTGTTATGAAAGTGAGAAGTTGGAGTGGAGAATAACCCGATGTCCTTGATTTGGTTTATAGGGTTCGATATTCTCCCTGATCGTGAGTAGCTGGTGCTGGAGCACATGTGGAAAGAACAAGGGTAGGGAGCTTACCTCTCCTGCATGTATTTGATAATTGTGTTGGTGTATTGATGCATGTTATTGCTTTGCCTAATTATGTGAAACATACATGAGTGATTGAAGCTCTGTTGCAACTTATGCTATGGCCATGAGTATATTGTTTGAACATTGAGCATGTTGATATGTCATTGTGTGAACATGAATTATGTATTGCAAGCATGTCATGCATTAAACACTTATCTTGCATGCATATAGGTATTGTTTTCCTACGGAGATTCTCCAGAATCTCACCCTCCCCTACCAACAGTGTAGACAGGGCAAGTGGATCAAGATGGAGCAAGCAACCAAGGGTGGCTAGGTCTCCTTATGGGCAAGTGCATTGGTAGTTGGTTATTGTTATTTGTTGATATAATTGTATATGTTGGATGTATATGTTCAGATGATAGATTAGATTGTGTTCGGAAAGAGTATTGTGTAATCCCCGTATAAGGGCTTGTATGGGCGATTATGCCTTGTAAAGCTTTAATCAATATATGGAACTGAGGTTGGCTGGGAATTATTCTTTATACTCTAATATTTATATGAATGTGATTTATCTTCACGAGTTAATTGTATTCGAAATGTGAATGCGAGACCATATTGATTATATTTTTGAACTATTTTTTTTAGCACCCCATCTTGAAGATGGGGGATTATAAATGTTGTTTTGTCATATTAGGCTCTATTTCACTTGAATTTCATATTTTGGATATAATTACGGAAGGGGGGTTACACATTGCTTCTGTATAGACATAAGGGAGGCGCACAAGATTATGGCAGAAATCTATGAAGGTGTATGTGGTACACATTCAAATGGCCACTCATTAACTAAACAAGCTTAAGGATCCAGTTACTACTTGATAATTATAGAGAAGGATTACATCAATTATGTTAGAAAGTGTCATAAGTGCTAGATATACACCAATAAAGCTAATGCTCCTCCAACTCTAATGCATAGTCTTGTATCTCCGTGGCCCTTTTCCATGTGGGGAATTGATGTCATCAGGCAGATTAACCCAAAAGCTTTGATGGTCATCATTTAATCCTCGTTGCTATTGACTATTTTACTAAGTAGGTGGAAGCTAATTCCTTTGCTAGTATTACTCAGAAGGCCTTTATCAAATTCTTAAAGGCCAATATCATCTGTAGATATAGGTTGCCAAAGAGGATCATAATTGACAATGCACCAAACCTCAACGGGGCAACAGTTAAAGAATTTTGCTATCAGTTTGAGATTAACCATCATAATTTTGCACCATATAGACCATAGATGAATGCCGTGGTCGAGGCAGCCAATAAAAACATTAAGAAGATCACCAGCAAAATGACAGTGACCTATAAGGACTGGCTTGAAATGCTTCCATATGCCTTACATGGATACCATACCACAATGCGTACTTCAACTGGGGCAACCCCTTACTCTTTAGTTTATGGAATAGAGGCTGTCAGTCCAATTAAAGTGGAAATACCATCCTTGAGAACCTTGGTTGAATCAGACCTAGATGAAAGTGAATGGATACACTCTCGATTTGAACAATTGAATATGATTGAAGAAAAGAGGCTTACGGCAATATGTCATGGGCAATTATACCAGTCACGAGTGGCAAGAGCCTTTAATAAGAAACTGCGACCTAAAGGGTTTAAAGTAGGAGACCTAGTTCTCAAGAAGATCTTGCCAAATCAAGAAGATGACAGAGGTAAATGGGCTTCGAATTATTAAGGCCCATAGGTTGTTAAGCAGGCTTTCTCTGGAGGGGCATTGATATTGACAAATATGAATGGCTAAGATTTACCAAGACAAATCAATTCAGATGCTGTAAAGAAATACTATGCATAAAAAAAAGCTCGTTAAGTTGAAAACCTGAAAGGACGGCTTAGGCAAAAGTTAAAGCAAAAACAAAGAGGGGCCAGGGGGCTTGCTAAGTTGAAAACCCCAAAGGGCGGCTTAGGCAGAAGTTAGGGCAGAAAAAAATATAAATAATAGATCGCTAAGTTGAAAACCCGAAAGGGCAGCCTAGCCAAAAGTTAAAGCAAAAAAGAAAAAGAAAAAGAAGGGCTTGCTAAGTTGAAAACCCAAAAGGGCAGCTTAGGCAGAAGTTAGAGAAAATAAAAAAAAAGCTCGCTAAGTTGAAAACCCAAAAGGGCAGCTTAGGAAAAAATTAAAGCACAAAATTGGGAGCTTGTAGAGTCAAAAACCCGAAAGGGCTGGTTAAACAAATATCGAAGAAGGTTATCAGTCCTAGCCCCATAACTCTCTTTACTTTGTTTATTTGGAAGACTCCATAATCATTTATCGAAAGGTGCATCTCTGGCAATTAAGCATGGCACCATCAAAGGGACGACATGAAACTGAAACTAAAGGAACTCCTGATAGCATCACGTCTACACCAATATATGCTTATCATTATGCATCCACTTGAATATTGGAAGATCATTTCCTTTAAATGAATGTTCAACCTTAGTATATCTTTCCCTTCCATTAAATCGCATGTCAAACTTTGAGTAATGATTTGTATAAGGGTAACTCTTTTTAATGAAAGCACAACTTTTATCTAGATAAACACTCATTATGATATACATGTTGTCCTCTACTCCTATTTAACTTGTGTAATTTCAGGATCATTAGTGAAGGACCCAACTAGAATTTCTGTTGTGGGGTCAAACAGTTGACAAAGGGACATAATCTAAGCTGAGGGTTCTAGGCTGTGACATCTACGTGAATCTCATTATACACATCTTCATACATCTAACACAACTGCATGAGTAAAGGGGTTCTGGCTAGGCACATAGACGAAGAAGGAGCAATATCACTTACTGATGAACCAATGTCGTGTGAGTTCACAAAATAAAACTAAGTTTGAAAATGTAGCGTAGTAGCTCAACCTAGGTAGTTCTTGTGAGGAGATTAATTTGCAAGTTTCTAAATAGTAAAGAGATGAATCCCTTAAAGTTGTGAGGAATCATTTTGAGAATTTGATTTTAAAACAAATGAAGTAATCTAATCTAATTAAATATTTTTGTATTTTTCGGTTTTTAGAACAAAGAAGCAAATGGAATTGAAATTAGCACTAACAAGATAAATGCAATTAACTAGGATAATGATGAGACAATTCAGTCTACCGAACCAATTAAATGAATAGCACCAAATAATTCAGACTTAAGGAGATGAATAATCAACTTCCAATTCTAGATTGTAATTACCATTACAAGAGTTCAAAGCATTCAGTTTAGTCATTTACAATCCACTTAACCAAATCGAAATAAACAACTCAACCTACTTCTAAATTGAATCATACAAAGCTCAATTAATCAACTCCTAGCTCAACCACCAAGTTTATTCACTTGGCATAGAATAATCTAGATCACAACCATATACTTAACCAAGCAATATAATTATGAACTAGAAAGAGAGCTTAAGGAATTCCATTCAAGTTTAGAAGCTCAAACCATTACCCAACTCAAGGAAATCACTAAAGCTTAGTTACTCATGGAACAGGAGATAAAACTTGATGGAAAGAAAGGAGAATAGCCATAGAAATAAGATGTGACACCCAACTTCACGTCTTCAATTCTATACAAAAAAGATGCGCCTCCTTCCATTCCATCAACTCTCTCATGCCCTTCTTCCATTATTTCGGCTCCTTCCCTTTTCCCTTCCATATTCGGTGCTCCCCTCTCCTCCTCCTTATTTATGCTGCTACAACATATATTCACAGCCGCCACCACTCTCCCTTTTCACACATGGCCCCCTTTTCACATCAACCCTCTCTTAATTCTTTCACTTCCCTTGCTTCCCTTTCGGCCCACACCTTCCTTTCTTCATTTCTTCCCTCATGGTCTAGCGTCTTTCTTTTGGGTCAGCCCTCTTTTCTCTCCAGTGTTTTAAGTTGGCCCACTTCCTTTTCACATCAGCTTGCTTCTTTTCCTTCAATTACTCCCATTGGTCCAACCTATACTTCACGTCCATTCTATAATGCCTCACGTCTTGCTCTTTTCTTCAATCTTTAATTATTTCCATATTCCAACTCTATATGTCTCCTCCTTCATTTCCTTTTTGTCCCTTAATCCCAGCTGTTTAATTTGGTCAAGTCTTCTATTTTTCATTTAACTCAACTCGATGAAATTGGTTCTTTTCATTCAACAATTATTCCCAACGCCACTTCCTTCTTCAATTCATCTAGATTAAATAAGTTGTGCCATGTCATCACCTATAAAATTAGATTCACAAAGGTAATATCGTTTACTCACAATTAAAGAATAATGGGAATAACAAATATTAATTAAAAATATAAAATTTAACCACTTTAATTCCTAAATTATTCTTTCACTAAAATATCACATGAATACTTGATTATGCCCAAAATATTCAATTAAATCCCACAAAAGCCTAAGATTAATTAATAAATATATATAAATATTGAGCTCTATCAATTCCCCCACACTTAAGCTTTTGCACTCCTGAGTAAAACATTAGACTCAACACTAGGCAAAGAGGGATGAAAGTTGAAAGAATAGGCAAGATCAAGCTTCAAGAATCACACTTAGTGAAATAACAAGGTATCCACCTATCCAAATTCAATGAACATACTAAAAATTGAAGTAGCTAAAGTAATGCAAGGTTAAATTACAATGAGCTTAATTGGAAATCTTAACTAGGATAAGTGTTTACACTCTTCTCTTATATAGGGTAGTTTTTCACTTACATCCACTTTGACCACACTCTACCATAGGCTTGTAGTATTTCTAGGCTCTCCACTACTTGGAACAATGGCATGAATAAATCCAAAGGGCTTTGTAGGGTTGTAATGTTAAATAGGCCAAATGATGGAAAATGTAACAAACAATATTCTTGCACCAAATAAATCACTAGATCACTTAGCACTATAGAACTAACTTAATTCAAATATTTTACCATTGTACTTTATTTCTTTCTTTGAATTTTTCTCTCTTTTTTTTATTCACACTTTTCCTCTTCTTTTTCTTCTATTCTATTTTCTTTCTTTAGACTATTCACATGGCATTTTTTCTCTTTTTTTTCTTCACAAATACAATAGTACTCTTCTCTCTCTTTTTTTCTCTTCTTTTTTTTTTCAATAGTGCTAGGAAGAAATTTGTAAAGGATGCAAAAATAGCATTTGTATAATGAAATAGAAACAAAAGTGAAAGGCTCAAAGGGGCTAAACAAAGGTAAATGATGAATGGTTTGTGTTTGGGTAAATGGGCGATGAAATGAAGGCCAATGTCATCTCTATCCATACCATTGCAAAATGTAGCCTCAAGCAAGAAACAAAATAAGTTCTAGAGAGCAATAATCTAAGTGGATAAATCACACAATGAAATGAAAAATTAGGCCCAAAACACCTTCGAACTAGGCTTTTTGTTCCGTAACAAACTCATCAAAATTAAACCATGCATCATTAAAACACTTGAATTTTATGGCAATTCACTAATTCAAAGCAAGTTTCAACTATGAATCCAACTAAGAGTAATTGAGATACTTGATCATAACTAAAGGCTTCAAAAATCTCAGTGAATTGGACAAAAAACAACAGAGACACAAGCAGGAGATAAAGGCATATGATATCACAGTGAAATCCATCATGAGAATAAACACACTCCCCACACTTAATCCTTACATTGCCCTCAATATAATGCACAAAAACAAAGAACCTAGACGCACTTATCTCTTGGGTGAAGTGAATGTTGTGAAGTCCAATTCAAAATTGAAACATAACACATCATCGTCACAAGTGTAATACCCCGAATTCTGAGACTTGAGGCTAGAGAATAAGCCTGAGACTAGTGGATTGCTAAGCCCCAGTTTAGAAAGATCCTAAATTGTGATTAAGGGTTAATGACTCCAAAAGTGGATGTCAATAGTGATAAATGAACCCTTTTGGAGATTATGGTGTGAGTTAGCACCCGATGTGATTCGTATGTGCTGTGAGCAGTGCCAAAACCCTGTATTTAAGCTCAATTATGGATTAACATCTAAATTGACTTAAAATAGAGGGAAGGCGCATATTGGGGCTAAATGAAAAGATGTGAAGTGTTGGTGGTGATTCAATGAGAATTACCGTAATCAGGGGCAAAATGGTAAAGTTACCGACCAATTAGTCAGTTACCGAAGAGGGAACTCATTGGTAACTTCAAGATCAATGGTTGAGATTGAATTGTGTAGAGATCAAAGGGTGGAATCCCATGTGGTTGTGCTCATGTGAACTCATGAAGATGGATTAAGATCATGACACATGGCAAGTTGTGAGCCATGGATCTTGAGTCAAATGTTCAACCCTTTTCCCTCTCTCCTCTCCTCTCTATTTGGACATTTTTGGGCCCCAAAAATCTGCATCACTTCATCATCTTCATCTCATCATCTCATCTCTCTCTCTTGTTCTCCATGGACGCCATGCTTCAAGGTGGAAAGAGAAAAGAAAAAGGTAAGATTTGCCTTGTTTCTTGTCCTCTATTGCTAAAACACCCTTCTATAATGTTGTTCATAGTGATGAGAGCTTCATCTCTATGGTTTTAGATTCTTGATTGGTGGTATTTGATAGCTTGAGGAAAATTGGAAGTATGAAGAATCAAGGAATTGATTTGGGAAAGAGGAAGAGGTGAGTATTTGAAGCCTTTTGATCTAAGTTTTGTGATTTGTGGATGAGTTTAGTGAATTTCGAATTTTGCCCTGTTTTTCTTGTGATTTTGGATTGGATGAATTGGGTTGTGTTTTATGTTGAAAATGGTGCCATGTTGTGGTATTTGGCCATTGGAATTCGTTTGAGAACTTGGAATGAAAAGAATGACAATGTGTGATTGTGTTGTGGTTTTGTGATGACATGTTATGATTATGGGTAAAACATGTCAATGTGATGTGAATTTGGTTGATTTGGTATTTCCAATGGATTCCTTGTGAAATTTTGTGTGAGAATGATGTTTGATTTGAAAATTGGACCATTGGAAGCCAATTGTGAAAATTTGGGAATTCTGTCTTTTGGAAGTTCTGTCTGGGCAGTCTTGTTGTGTGGACATTTTGACTGGGTAAATGAAGTCAGAAAATTATGAAACTTTCCAGTCTTAAAGTTCACATCCCAAGCTTCAAAATAGACATATAATTTGTGCCATTTCGTTTTGGGAACTGGGAGTTTGAACTGTCCAAAGTTTGGCATCAAAACTGGACCCTGTTTTGGTACAGTGTTAGGTTTTTGGTAAATCTGGACTTTTGGGGTGATTTCAAGTATAGGCCAATATTTTTCCTGTGTAGAGGACTTGAATAGATTTAATTTGGATTTGGGATCACCTCATTTCTATTTTTTTGGAATTAGTTATGATTTTTGGAAGTTCAGCCAAGAAACTTGATTTCTTGGGCCGCGGCCCGTGGATTCTGGGCCGCAGCCCAAATGTTTCTGAGCGTTTCTGGGCAGTTTTGGGCCGCAGCCCATGGATTTTTAGGCCGTGGCCCACCCCCAAAAATCAGCATTTGAACTTTTAAAAGATGATCTTTGGTCAAGTGTTTCCCAAGCCTTTAGGCATATGTTTAGGCTTTGATTAGCCACCTAAAGGTGTTAAATGATAACCAACATTAAGTGTTTGTATGTTGAGGAATTGGAAAAGGGATTGACCCTATGTTCATGATTTTGATTATAGGGTTGATGTTCGCCCTGATCGTGGTTTGGTATTCATTCTGATCGCGAGTAAGCGAAGCTGGAGCTTATGTGGAAAGAGTGTCGGGAACATATCTCTTCTGCTTGTATTTGATATATGTGTTAATGTGTTGGTGCATGTCTTAGCTTTGCATAATTATGTGTAATTTGAAGCTATGTTTCAATTTATGCTATGGCCATAGGTATATTGTTCGAAGCATTGAGCTTGCAAATTGTCATTGTGTTATCATGAGTTGTGTGATGCAAGCATGTCATGCATTAAACATGTATCGTACGTGCATATTGATATTGTTATCCTACTGAGATTCTCTAGAATCTCACCCTCCCCTACTAACCTTTCAGACAGGGTAGTAGATCAAGGATATAGCGAGCAGCTAAGGGCGATGAAGACTCCTTCAGGATTGAAGATTCGGTAGTTGGTTATCATAGTTGGGAGTATATAGATTTGGATGAATATATGTGGATGAGGTTTTGATTATTTGTATTGAGATTTGTTGTGTAATCCCCATATGAGGGCTTGTATGGGCGATTATGCCCTGTAAGGCTTGATAATGAATGTAATCTGGAATTGCCAGAATTATTACATTGCGTACTCTGATATATTAAATGTGATTTATCTTTGTGTAGTAATTGTATTCGGAAATGTGAATGCGAGACCAGGTTATAAATGATTTTGAAAGGTGTTTGTGAAAACCCCGTCTGGTAGATGGGTTTGTAAAATGTAGCTTTGTTTCTTATTGGTCTCTATTTCACTTTAATTACGTATTTCGGATATAATTATGGCAGGGGGTTACAACAAGGGGAGAGAGAAGACAAGACATAAGTGGAAATAGTTCTTAGAAATTAGGCATAAGGATATAGAGAAAAGGGTAGTGTAGGATAGGCTAAGCATAAGAGTATGATTCAAAATGGAGTTTATTCAATTGAAAAATGCAAACAAACAAACTATTTTTTACTACTGGTAAGTCCCTTCCCCATACATGTTCAATAGCATATATCATCAAATAAAACAAGGAACAAGGTAGAAAGAGACTACCGTGTGATCATGGTGGCTTGTAGCTAGATAGGAAAATCAAAAGGAAGCTTAGTATTTTGCTCCTCAATAGTTTAGGCCCAAGTAGGAGTAGAGTTTTCCAAATGTAAAGATAATATGAATGAGGGCAACCACCAAGAGAATTAGCCTATGAAGAATTAACCAAAACAACAGTAGTACCTACTCCAAGGATGCCACATGAATCAAAATACTTAAATCTATGGAAAGCATTAGGACCAATGAAATGGCATAATGGTATATGTAATGTGAGAAGACTACAGTCGGCTACATTCGATAACAAGTGCTTCTCACAACCAATAAAGTCAACTAGTGGCATATAGCAAGTAACACTAGGTATCAAACAATCAATTTGGATTTCAGTAATAGTAGTGACATAATCAAGTACTACTCTATCATCTATAGCACAATCTAAGTCAATAGAATCACTAAAAGCATCAAATCCCAATAAATCAGGAGGTAAATCACATTATAAGATTTGGGAGTAAGATTCATGAATATGCTTGACATCATCTAGTAAAGAAGTATGATCATCACAAAGCACAAAACTAGATCCAAGCAATTCAAGTGAATCAAGGTGAACCTCACTTGCTAAACCAAAAGCACTGACAATTGAAACAATGGGAACATGCATGTCATCATAAAATATATGAACATTGAACTCTTGCAAACAATGATTGACCTTAGGATTAGTGATCAATTGTGATTTAACATATTTATCTTTACTCTTGTGTGAAGTGGAAAGTGCAAAATCCAATATAGAATTAGAGTGCATCAAGTCACCTTTACAAGTAAGAGAGGGATAAGAAGAGAAAGATAAAGGAGTTTGATTCTCAACATCTTGCATGGCATGCATATTACTAAGTTCTAGATAATGGTCATCTCTACTGCTATGCATTTCAAAAAATTTTGGATATTTCTCATCAATGCAATCCATACACATTGTATTTCCATCACAAGAACATGTAATTTTAGCACTAGCATCATCAATATCATGCAAATCATCACTCAAAGTATCATACAATGGAGTAGAATCATTATAAGGCATAGGCTCATCTAAGCTACCACTACTAGAATCAATGGGTTGAGCAATTACATGTTCAAGCATTAGAGGGAATTCAACAATTATTTTCTCATCCATCTCATTATCACTCAAATCATGAATTACTTCATCAATCAAAGTAGTAGGAGAGTCAAATTTTATAAGGATAGGACTATTACCAAAGGGTAAGAAAGACTCTTCATTTCTCTTTTCTATTTGCTTCACTTCTTGTGCTTGGATGGATGCATTTGATAGAATCATTGAAGGTTGAGAACTCTCTACATGTGAAGTAGCATAAAGTTCTTGATTTTGGGTTCCTTGTTCCTCCTTTTTTAGGTCTTGATTCCAATGGGTTCCAACTTCACCTACTGTCTTTACCCAGAACATGTGATCATACTATGCCCTAAAGAATTCATCAATATCTTTCAATTGCTCTTCTCTCTCCTTAGAGCTATCAATTGGCCCTTGATATATGAGTAACTGAAGGTATTGCTCTTGGAGTGTCTCATACTTTCTTTTTAAGACACTTGTTAGGGAATCCATGTTGTGAGGTGAGAAAATGGTATCCAATCTACTAGGTTATGGGTCATGAAATGGAAGTGGAGGTTCAAGGTAGGATGGTGGGGAAGGTTTATAAAGTAGTGGGTGAAATGATTGGAATGAAGATTGGAATGAGGGTTGGTATGGTGAGTAAGAGGGTAGACAGTGTAAAGGAGATGGTTCATAGGGTGGTCCTTGTGCTAATGGAATAGGGTCAAAATTTAAGTTGTAGGGTGGGTAACAAAAGTCATGTTAAGGTCTATATGGGGGTTGTGGTGGGAATGAAGGACTATAGAAATGTTGGTGTGGTGGAAAAGATTGTTGGGGATAGGGTTCATTATATAGGTTGTGGAATGATGAATCATATTCTTGACTATTAGAACCTCTCTCTAGACTCTCCAATTGGGCTAGAACAAGCTCTAATTGATGTTGTATGGCTTTAAAGCTTTGTGATAGTATGACCAAGAGCTTCCCCAGGATAAAGAATGCAAAGTTCCTCACCACAAAATAATAGTAAACCATACAATGGCAACTAAGAACATTATAGCAAAGCAACAAAATGCAATTCTTTTTTAGAAAATTTTATATGCAAATGGAATGCAAAAAAACTATGAAAATGAAAATTGACCTAAAACACTACCTAACACTTCAACAACTAACAACTAACTAAGACAAACTGAAAAACACACTAGCAACCGAGAAAAATTAAAGAAAACCCAAAAACAAACCTAATCAAAAACCTAGAAAAATACCAAAAAAGAAAGAAAATTCATAAACATATAGCAAACTTTCAATTTTGGCTAAAATCCAACAGAACTAATAGCTTTAGCTATTAGTCTTGTTTAAAAATGCTGAAAAACCTTGACTCATCAAATTTTAGAATTTTCTGGGCAAGAAAATTTCAATTCCAGCAAGACAGAAGTAATCGAAAATTAGATTTTCGTCAAAATTCAAATGAGTGCTACACACTTACTGCCAAACTAAGACACACTATAACAACTAAAAAGAACACTTAACTACTTAAAACCTTGGCAATCATCCTCCCCGGAAATGGCGCCAATTTGATGAACCCATGTCGTGTGAGTACACAAAATAAAACTAGGTTTGAAAATGTAGTGTAGTAGCTTAACCTAGGGCGTTCTTGTGAGGAGATTAATTTGCAAGTTGCTAAATAGTAAAGTAATGAATCCCTTAAAGTTGTGAGGAATCATTTTGAGAATTTGATTTTAAAACTAATAAAGTAATATAATATAATTCAATATTTTTGTATTTTTTAGTTTGTAAAACAAAGAAGCATATGGATTTGAAATTAACACTAACAACAAGATAAATGCAATTAACTAGGATAATGATGAGACGAGATTCCCTTGAGTTAAGGCTTTAGTCTTCCTTACTTGCTAAAAATATGAGTCAAGAGGATGGAACTAAGTTACCACTAGCTCCATACTTGCAATAATCATTTAATTCAGTCTACCGAATCAATTAAATAAACACCACAAAATAATTCAGACTTAAGGAAATGAATAATCAACTTCCAATTCTAGCTTGTAATTACCATTACAAAAGTTTAAAGCATTCTGTTTAGTGATTTACAATCCACTTAACCAAATCGAAATAAACAACTCAACCTACTCTTAAATTGAATCATACAAAGCTCAATTAATCAACTGTTAGCTCAAGTACCAAGTTTATTCACTTGGCATAGAATAATCTAGATCACAACCATATACTTAACCAAGCCATACAATTATGAACTAGAAAGAGAGCTTAAGGAATTCCATTGAAGTTTAGAAGCTCAAACCATTACCCAACTCAAGGAAATCACCAAAGCTTAGTTACTCATGGAACAAGAGATAAAACTTGATGGAAGGAAAGGAAAATAGCCATGGAAATAAGATGCAACAGCCACCTTCATGTCTTCAATTCTACACACAAAAGATGCGCCTCCTTCCATTCGGTAAACTCTCTCATGCCCTTCTTTCAATTATTTGGGCTCCTTCCCTTTTCCCTTTTACATTTGGTGCTCCCCTCTCTTCCTCCTTATTTTTGTTGCTGCAACATATATTTATAGCCACCACCACCTCCTTTTATTATTTGTGCTGCTTCTCTACCTTTTCCCACGTGGTCCCCCCTTTTTACGTCAGCCATTTCTTAATTCTTTAATTTTCGTTGCTTCCCTTTCGGCCCACACCTTCCTTTCTTCATTTCTTCCCTTATGGTCCAGCATCTTTCTTTTAGGTCAGCCCTCTTTTCTCTCTAGCCTTTTAATTTGGCCCACCTCCTCTTCACATCAGCTTGCTTCTTTTCCTTCAATTACTCCTATTGGTCCAGCCCATGCTTCACGTCAATTATATAATGCCTCACGTCTTGCTCTTTTCTTCAATCTTTAATTATTTCCATGTTCCAACTCTACACGTCTCCTCCTTCACTCCCCTTTTGTCCCTTAATCCCAACTGTTTAATTTGGTCAAGTCCTCTATTCTTCATTCAACTCAACTCGGTCAAATGCTTTTTTTCATTCAACAATTATTCCCAATGCCACTTCCTTCTTCAATTTATCTAGATTAAATAAGTTGTGCCATGTCATCACCTACAAAATTAGATTCACAAAGGTATATAATATCTTTTACTCACAAGTAAAGAATAATGGGAATAAAAAATATTAATTAAAAATAAAAAAATTTAACCACTTTAATTCCTAAATTATTCTTTCGCTAAAATCTCATATTAATACTTGATTATGCCCAAAATATTCAATTAAATCCCATAAAAGCCTAAGATTAATTAATAAAAATATATAAATATTGAGCTCTATCACTTACCAGGTTATTCTTTAACACCACCATTATTGCACACATTCTCATTAGCATTTCATCACCTCCATTATCAATATCACCACTAACATCATCATCATCATCTTCATTATTAGCATTATCATTGTATTCATCATCATCATTAGAAGTCTGTCATCATTGTTATTATAATTATTAGTGTCATAACCTTTATCATAACTTCACCATTTTGATATTCCCCTTGTTATCATGGCCATTACATCGTCTTCATCATCATTGTTGTCATCCTCATTAGGATTTCATCATCACATCATCATCTTCATAAGCACTACTCCAAGGGGTATCACATGTTTATGGAGGCACCTTCAAACCCTAATAATGGCTGGTACCCTTTTCAAAGCCCAGTAACTGCTGGCACCCTTTCAAAGCCATGTATTGACAGTCACCCTTAAAGCCAAGTAACGACTGGCACCCTTTTCAAAGCCTTATACCGGTAGGTGCCCTCAAAGCCCAGTAACAGGTGCCACCTTTTTCAAAGCCTTGTACCGGTAGACACCCTCAAAGTGTAGTAATAGTTGGCATAATTCTTTTGAAGCCTAATAATGCTTTTCACAATTCTTTTAAAGCCTTGTAACGGCAGGCACTATTCTTTCAAAGCCTTATACTGGCAAGCACCCTCAAAGCCCAGTAACGGCTGCCATATTTCTTTAAAGGCCCAGTAATACTTGGCACTATTCTTTTAAAGCCTTGTACTTGTAGGCACCCTCAAAGCCCAATAATGGCTAGCACAATTCTTTCAAAGCCCAATAATACTGGCACCGTCTCAAAGCCCTTATATCAATAGGCACCTTTTAGGCCCAGTAAAGGCTGGCATAATTCTTTTGAAACCCTGTAACGGGTGGCACCTTTTTGAAAGCCCTGTACCAATAGGTACCCTCAAAGCCCAGTAACGGCAGGCACCCTTTAAAAGCCATGTACCGGCAAGCACCCTCAAAGCTCAGTAATGGCTGTCATCCTTGTCAAAGCCCTGTGCTGGTAGGCACCCTTAAAACCCAATAATGGATAGCCCAATTCTTTTAAAGCCCAATAATGCTTTGCACAATTATTTTAAAGCCCTATAACGATAGGTACTATTCTTTCATAGCCCTATACCGGTTGGTACCCTCAAAGCCCAGTAACGGCTGGCATAATACTTTTAAAGCCCAGTAACGCTTGACACTATTCTTGTAAAGCCCTGTACTTGCAGATGCCCTCAAAGCCTAATAATGGCTGGCACAATTCTTTCAAAGCCCAGTAACACTGATACCCTCTCAAAGCCCTTGTATCATTAGGCACCCTTTAAACCAAATAACGGCTGGCATAATTCTTTTGAAGCCCTGTAATGGCAGGCACTATTCTTTCAAAGCCCTGTATCAGCTGGTACTCTCAAAGCCCAGTATCGACTAGCACAGTTCTTTTACGCCCCACCAATGTCCTATGTAACTAGGTGCTTCATGTAATATCCTGAATTGTGATTAAGGGCTAATAACTTCAAAGTGATGTAATTGATGTTAGTTAAGCATTTTTTGACGTATGTGATGTAAAATATGTTTGTTGATGGTTTAGTAGGCAAAGGTTATGATAATCAAGGGCGAAATTGGAAATTCACTTATTGATTGGACAGTTACCAGAGAGGAAACTCATTGGTAACTTGAAGATCAATGGTTGCGATTAAAAGTCAAAGGAATCAATGGCTAGGATTTAACCATGGGGTGGAATCCTATGTAAATGAAAACATGTGAAATTAAAGGGGAGGAACAAGATTGTGCCAAGTGTCATCATGAGGACCCTTGGATCAAAGTTAATATTTCAAACTCATTTTCTCTTCCCTCTCTCCTCTTAGTCATTTGTTGTATAGGAAAAAGAAAAGAATGTGACCATCAATATCATTATCTCATATCTCTCCTCCTTCTCCATTTCCGGTGAGCTTAGACAAGAAAGAGAAAGGAAGGGTTTGAAATCTAGGTAGGTAAATGACTTCACATGCTCAAAAACTCTTCATTGATATTGTTCAAGAAGTTGAGATCTTGACTTCTATGTTTTCAGAATTTTGAAGAGTAGTGATTTGGTGTTTGCTCAAATCTGAAAGTTGGAGAAACAAAGATTTGAACTTACCAAGTGAAAGAGGTAATGATTTGATGTATTTTGATGGTTGTGTTTTAAATGTTGGTTAAGTTTTGTAAATTCTGGAATTTTTCCTTGAATATTGGTATTAAATGAAAGTGGGAATTAAAGGGAGTGTCACTATTCAATTGGTAGCTCATGGTATTTTGAGTTGGTAGGGATTGATTTAGAAGTAAGAAATGAAAGTGTTAATGATTGAGTTGTTGAGTGGAATGTGGAGATTTAAGGACAAATTGTATTTGGGGTGTGATTTTGGATATTTTGAGGTTAACAATAGGTTCCTTGTGGAATTTTAGGTAAGAATGAGCTTTGGTGCAAGAGTAGAACCTATTGAGATCAGTTTAGGTCACTTTGGAAAACCATACCAGTTATTGTGTTTCTGGCTTTTGATGGTATCACTCGAGTGAGGGATGAGCTCACTCGAGTACATCAGTAGATTTCTATTTTCTTTGGTTTCTTAGTGGCGTTTTCGAGTGGAAGGGCGAGAGTACACTTCCTGACTTGCGGGTGAGATATGATCCCACTCGAGTGAGCATGGGCATGCTCGAGTGAGGGAGTAAGTTTAAGACCTGGGAGTTTATGGTTGCTCTCGGGTAGTCACTCGTTGAGAATTACTTCTTGGTGCTTGAGTACACTTGAGGTCATCGCTCAAGTACAGCTTCTTGTGCTTGAGTGAGTGTAAGAGATATTTTGAGGTTTGCTCTCGGGCAAACACTTTCTGTGTCGCACTCGCTGGGACTCGAGCAAGGGTGAGGGCAACACTCGAGTGAGACTTTATTCACTCAAGTGAGGCAGCCCAAAATTAGTGTGCTTTACCCGAAAAAGGTATCTTCAGGGTAGTCTCTTTCAACCCTTTGGGGATATGTTTAGACCTATAATAGCTACCTAAAGAGTCTAATTGATAACCAACATAAAGTACTATGAAATTGGAAAACTTGGGAAAGAGATTGACGGGTTGTCCCTGATTTGGTTTATAGGATTTGATATTTACCGCCCTCGAGAGCCCATAGTGCCGAAGAACGTCAGGAAGGAACAAGGTAGTGACTCTTTCTCTTATACTGTGTGTGAAACATTGTATGTATGTGTGTCATGCATTGAGAATACATTGTGATACCTTGTGAATCACAGAGATCGCAGCGAAAGCTAATGCATAGTGATACATTGTGAATACATAGAGATCGCAGCGAAAGCTGACGCATAGAGTTTACAGCCATGAGTGCTGTTGTTTGTGGTGTGAGCCATGATACATTGTGATGCTGCTTAACATGATCATATATGCTATGTGTTTGTACACTCTATAAGTGATTTGGTACTACTGGGATTCTCTTGAATCTCATTCTTTCTAATGACTAACATTTCAAACAGGACTAGTGGCGCTAAAGAGAAGCGGGCAACCCGAAGTGATTAGGACCTTATGGGGTGTATTTGATTGTGGGAGTTGGTTATCTACTTTAGAACTTGGGATTACTGTATATTTTGAGGAGTGGATAATACTTTTGGTTTTTGGATTTTGTAATCCCCTAGTGGAAAACTATAATCCCTCAAATTATATATGTATAGAACCCGAGTGTTGCTGGGCATTTAGTTACCCACTCTGATATGTGTGAATGTAAATTAACTGCACAGGTAATTATATTCAAAATTTGAAATTGAGACCAGGATAGAGATGAGATTTTGAAAGATTTTGTGAAAACCCTACTATAAGGTAGGAAATCGAAATGAGTTTAAATTATCCGATGGTCTCTAATCCAATTTAGTTATGCATTATTGAATTATAATTACACTAATCAAGGTAGGGGGTTACATTTTGGTATCAGAGTTGTAGTTCCTTGCAAGGAATTTCTGACCAAGGGTGGCTAGTACTCCTAACTAGAAGTTGTAATTTTTATAATGGTTATCATATTTTGGGATTCTTGTAAATGTTGTAAATGTTGTGAGCTTGAATAGTGCTATGTAATCCCCGGTATGGGAAACTGAAATGGGTGAATATGTCCCGTAAACCCTTTAGTGAATAGATAAAACCCAAGTGCTGTTGGAAATTTTGCTTACACTCTAATATGTATGAATGAAACCGAACTGCACAGGCCATATATATTCAAAAGTTGAGTATGAGATCTTACTAAACTAGTTTTGGAAAAAGTTTTTGAAAACCACTTTATCATAGTACTGGACCCTGTCTTGAAGTTGGGACTTACAATACATTTTGAATGATTCGTTAGTCTCTAATTTATCTTAATGACGTATTTTTGAACTATAATTATAGCTATTAAGGTAGGGGCTCACATACTACATTAAACACAAACAAAAATAGCTTCGTGCAAATCGATTTAACCTAGGGAAATAAACACTGACAATTTCACCATTTTTAGCATTTCGTTTGTGCAACACCTTCTAATCCAAGATAATCATAATAGTTACATTTAAGAACAATAACTATGAAAAAAATCCCATAAATAGATATAAAAATATAAAATAAAATAGGAACATGTCATATCCATAAAGCACTGAGAAGTATTTTTGAGCCTAGTATTCCTTACTGGAGGAATCCATGGTCCCTTGTGTTGTGACATCCCAAATTTCAGTCACTGAGATCCCTTATATTTAAGGGAATAAAATGGTGAATTAAAGAGCACATGGAATGACAAAATAAGGCAATTAGTGGTCACACACAACATTATTGTGTGGGAACAACTCTTGGTATTTTGGACCAATGGAAATATATATTGCAAAACCGAAAATGTTGCCAGTAAGAATTATGTGCAGGGCAGTCACTTTACATGTCATTTTTAAATGGACAATTGATGTTCAAAATTTTTGAAATTTTACAAGATGAAAGTATACATCCTAAACTTTAATTTGACATTTAATGGGTATTTTTTGGAGTTGTATACAAAGAGTTATGAATTTTTGAAATTAACCAGAAAAACTATATATTTTCTAGGATAGTGTCCAAACCTAAAATTCTAGGAATTTTGAGCTTCTATTTCACTAAATGCTATATTTTTCCTTAAAATTAGACTCAATAAGGGTCATATGGCCTTTAGAATCACTCCAATTTGATGTCTACAAATAAAGTTATGCCTTTTAAAAGTTAGGTGAAAATTCTCTCAGCTTTTAGTCTATGTGCGAAATTGGTAAAAATGTATAGACAAAATAATCATTTGGCTAGATTTAATCCAAAGCCCATATTTTTCCCTTCCTTCATGATGTGGGACATCCAAATGAAGGAGCCAAAAAAAGGAAAGGAACAATTCTGAGAAATAGGCCAAAGGTTGAAACATTTGTGGCCAAGTAAATGAAGAGTTGAAAAGTCAAAATACATGTGATAAATTGTCATTAATAATATATTTTAAGGAGGTGAAAATGGCTTAATCAAGAAGCCATTTAACTCATCCAAAGGTCTCTTATTGATGTCCAAATTCAAGAGAAGGAGAGGAGTTCTAGTCAACATGCCATACTCACATGCAAAAAGGAAAGACTTGGCCAAATTCACTCACTTCTCTTTATTTATGTTGGGACGTCCAAATCACAAAAGAGAAAGGAAGAGCATAAGTGAATAATTCTTCCCCTTAGTCAATAATTCCGGCTGACATAAAGGAAAAGGAAGAGGGAATTGAATCAAATAGATATAACCTTACCTTTTATGCTTGGAGTTGGTAAAGAAGCGGAAAGAGAGAGAGAGAGAGGGATTGGATATTTATTAAGCACATGTGTTCTCACTGTCACTTATTTTAAGTCGGCCAACAGGCTAAAGAAGAGAGAGAAAATATCTATAACCATAATTCCCTCAGTCTTATCCATTCAAGTTAGCAGGAAAAAGAAAAGAGATAGAAAAACTGATGAAAGTGAAGAGCATAGGAGCAAGGGTTAAAGGTATGTGTTATTGAGCCATTTTCTCTATCAAAACTCCATTTCTGGGCCAAAGTATCTTCATAAACCTTGTTCCCCTAATGAGAGCTTCATTTCTATGGTTTTAGAATTTCAAGAGGAGGTTGAGACACCTTACAAGAACAAAAGTTGAACAAATTAGGGTAAGCTTGGAAGTTTGTCTTATCTTGATGATTTATGCTTGTTGTCACTAGTGGAAAAATCACTTTTAAGACTGGTTAAAAATGATATTTTAGACCGGTTTTAGATGAAGTCTTGATACGGCCAGTCTAAAATGTTTACTACTTTTTAGACCGATTAAGGAGAACCAGTCTTAAAAAAAATTTTTAAAACCGGTTATTTGTGCAATTGGTCTAAAATTAATTATTTTTAGACCAGTTGTGGAAGAAATCGGTCTAAAAAGTTCAAATTTGTAGACCGATTGTCTAAAAAACCGGCATTAAAGTAATACTTTTTAACCAGTTTTTCAGACAATTGGTCTAAAATGTACTTTTTAGACCGGTTGTGGAAAGAACCGGTCTAAATAGATGCACTTTTTTAAAAAAAATTGTTCCATTTAAAACATTTACCTAGCAAGTCATTTCCCCTATTAAAACATTTCACTCAACAAGCAACCATTTCAACGACATCCAAATAAATTCTTCTCTTACACATTATAACACACGTCTTATATAGATCAACATTTTCATCAAGCATTTCAATTAGATGGTGTAATACTTACATCATTCTTCCTATAGCCCACATTTTATAGAAGCAATAACAATAAATCATTCTTCCTACACCCTAAATAAATTATTCTCTCTTACACATTCCCATTTCATCAAGCATTTTAAACCATAATTTCAAATGTGTACCTTACATTATCATTCTTCGTATACCCATAGTCTACAGAAGCAACAACAATAAATCGTTGAACATCAATACATGATCACACACAATATGAAAATTAAGGTATAATGCTAAACATTTTTATACCCCTATTTTAATATAATATTACAGTTTGACAAACGAAATCAAAAATTTAGCTAAGATTGGAATATAATTAAAACACTTTAATTGATGATAGAGGAATCTATCAAGAAAGCATACAGCAGACAATAATCCATTGCTAATGATCACTAGCTGGCTTCGGAGCATCTACACTAAGACACCTCATATCCTTCATTTTCTTGTGACGACAACAAAAAAAGTAGTTTTATATACACCAATAACAATATACATAATTCAAATATAGTTCATGATAATTATTTTAGCTAACTAACCTTTAAAGTAGTTTTATAAAGGGATATCCTCCCATATCCCTTCATGATGATCGTTTCTTGTGTTGAGTTCATTGTCTACTTCATCTTCTTTGTTCAATTCTGGTGGACCCCTAGAAAAAGAAGGAGTCTCAAGAAGATCATTCATTGAACGACTTTCCTGATTAATGTCAATGACTCTTTTTCCATGGAGAGCTACAGACCACATTTTATTTGCCTGATCAGTAATATAGAACACTTGTTTCGCTTGATATGCCATAATAAAAGGTTCATCTCCGAAACTTCTACTAATCAGATCAACCAATGTAAATCCCAACTGATCAATCATCACACCATTGTTGACATCAAGGCACTTGCATTTGAAAATGGGAAATTTAATTTCAACATATTCAACCACCCAAATCTCTTCAATAACCCTATAATAAGGTATTGCTGCCAATCTAGGGTTCTTATCTTTCAAACAAGAGAAGTGCATAGATTCAACTACTAACATAACCCCACTGTTCTGGACGGTGCTCCTATCATCAAGGGACTTCATGTAAAACGTATAACCATTGATCACAAATGAAGTCCAAGTTATGACATCAACCTCAAGACCACGTGTTAACCATTTAATTATATCAAAAACAAATTCTTCTCTGTCAACCTTTTGTTTGAACCAATGTGCAAAAGTTTTGTTATGCTCCCTAATTAACCTTTGTTTGGTCATTTTACTATTTTCTTTCTGGACAATTTCCTTATGAGCATTAATGTAATCTTGAACTTCATCAACATTTTTCAAGATGTACAAGTGGACTTGTTGCAATTCTTCAGGAGCAACACTCTTTACTGTAGCCCCGCATCTACGCCCTTCTTCATCTTGACATTCAAGAAGTCCAATATGTCTTACATTTGATAGGTAATCTTGACAAAACTCCATGGCTTCTTCAGAAACATATTTTTGAACAATAATTGTTTCAGGCCGATTTGCATTCTTCACATATATCCTTCATTTTCCAGTTCATCTAATCTTTCTGTCTCAATGACTTTACTACAAATAGCATTGAAGATCATATTTTTGAACAATAATTGTTTCAGGCCGATTTGCATTCTTCACATACCCTTTTAGGATTTTCACAGTTCTTTCAATTGGGTACATCCATCGTAAATAGATAGGGCCACACAACTTTATCTCCCTTACTAGATGAACAATTAGATGTACCATATGTCAAAAAAAGAAGGAAGAAAAAGCTTCTCAAGCTGGCACAAGATCATATATCCTTCATTTTCCAGTTCATCTAATCTTTCTATCTCAATGACTTTACTACAAATAGCATTGAAGAAGAAATAAAGTCTAGTCAAAATATAATGAAGATCATATTCGGCAATGCCTCGAATAGCTACTGGGAGTAGTTATTGCATTTAGACATGATTATCATGAGACTTTAGCCCTACTAACTTCAAGTCTTTCATCATTACAAGCTTCCTAAAATATGAAGAATACCCTGATGGAACTTTAATGCCATGTAAACACTGACAAAAGCTTCTTTTCTCATATTCAGACAAAGTATAAGCAGTTGGAGAACAAAAAGTTCTCCTACCATATGGCTTTGGATGCAAGTCTTCTCGTATCCCCATTTCTTGCAAATCCAATCTTGCCTGCACGCCATCCGTATAACTACCTTTATGTTAAGCAATGTCCCAACAATATCATCACATATATTTTTTTCCATATGCATGAAATCAATAGAGTGTCTCACATCAAGATTGGGCTAATATGGAAGATTGAAGAAGACAGACCCCTTTTTCCATTTATTTTTTTCATTACTATTCTTTGTAGTCTTACCAAAGATAACATTGATATTTTTCACCTTTTCATAATCTTGCTCCCCAGTCAATGCCTTCATAGCCTCTTCAAACTCTTGTCCACCAAAAAAAGCTTTCTTTAATCTTTGATATGGGTGGCCTTATCTAAGAAATCTCCTATGGCCAAGATAAACTATCTTTCTTCCATCTTGAAGTTGATGGTATCATGTTCCTTCTTCAAATATCAGACATGCTTTATGGCCTTTAACACTATATCTTGACAAGTTTGCATATGCAGGGAATTCATTTATAATACAAAAGATCATGGCTCACATTTTAAAAACCTCCTTTTTGTTCACGTCAAAAACATCAACACCTTCATCTGACAACTCTTTCAAGTTTTCGATCAAGGGTTATAGGAAAACATCTATGTCATTTCCAGGTTGTTTTGGTGTTGAAATCAATATAGACAACATGATGTACTTTCATTTCATACATAACAGAGGAGATAAGTTGTAAATTACCAACAGAATAAGCCATGAACTATGTATACTGCTCAGGCTACCAAAAGGATTCATGCCATCTGTGCTAAGCTTAAACCTAAGGTTCTTAGGTTCTTCATCGAAGGTAGGAAATAATTGATCGATTTTCTTCTATTAAGAAGAATAAGCCAGATGTCGATGCTTTCTATTGGATATCCTCTCGTCCACATGCCATCTCAAAATTTTTGCATCATTTTCATTAGCAAACAAGAGCTTGAGCCTTGGTATAATTGGAAGATACCACAATACTTTTGCAGGGGCATTATTTGATTTGTACCTCAAGGTTTCACATATCGAATGTTGTTGTTCCTCTTCATGCTCTTTCCTATACAATATACAATTATTAGGGCATACATGGATCTTTTTATACTTCATCCCTAGTGGACACAGTATTTTCTTAGCATCATAGTATTGAGAAGGCTACACATTATCATCTGGAAGCATGTCCTTAAAAGCCTCAAGCATTTCTAAAAAACTCTTATCACTCCATCCATACCGTGCTTTTAAGCTTTCCAATTTCAATACTCCTTTCAAAATTGGTATTTTTTACACCCCGGGTACAACGGCGTCTCAGCAACACTACACATATTATCACATACATGTGATTGCTTAAAAGTCTCTTCTCCTAAATCATGAATAATATCCTCTATCCGATCATCTGTATCCATGTCATTATCATCAAAGGCCACTCCCCCTATTGATATGAACTTGGCATTTCTGATTCTTCACCATGCCATACTTATACTATATAACTCTTACAAAATCCTTCATAAATTAAATATGTATATATATTTGCAGCACTTAGTCGCTTCTCATTCAAACATACTACACAAGGACAATAAAACTAGTATTCAAACATACTACATAAGGGCAATAAAAGTATATATATCTTTAGTACTTAGTCATTTTAAAACTAGTATTGTTTCAACAAACCAATAACATTAACAATCAAACAATCACACTAAATTAAAACAGAACTTAGAATGGTATTACTCCAAGCCAAGTATCATAGGGATGTACAAGTTAGAGCATCTAACCTAGCTGTGCAGATTTTTTTTCCAGATTATGTTATCATAAAACAGTTGGACTTCCAATAAACTATAACAGCAACTTGTGGGAATTAAGTGCTCAAAAAAACAACAACAAAAGCCATTTTAATAGGACTTTATTAATTATTGAACAACAACTAAATAACAGAACGCTAACCTAATTGAAGATCAAGGAATGAACTTCTACTAAAAGTCATGGTGACGTTGACTGAGGTTAAAATGAAGTCCTCAAATTCACGGCACTAAAAAAGGGAAGTCACGGCAGAGGAGATTGGTCACAGTGAAGAACAGAGGTGGCGGTGGAGGAGAGTAGCGATGATTAGTGGTAATGATGGAGTAGAGTTGAGCAAATGAGGAATGGGGAGCGATGGAGGAGTTCAGAACAAGCAAAGACGGAGCGATGGAGAAATGGCGACAAGAAAAGAAAGGGTTCATAGAGCGTGGGATTTGGGTGTGAGAGTAAAAGTACGGGCCAAAACGCTCACCTTTAAGACTTGTTATGGGTCATAATTTTTTGGGAAAGTACAGTTGGACCCAGTATAAAGGGGCTCAGACTGGGTGCGAGAGTAAAATGTGATTTTGATTCAAGATAACCAACATATTGAATATAGAGTGATTTATGAATGAGTAATAACTCATATATCCTAAATTAGGAATTTTATGATATATCATTAGGCTGAGCCGGATAGATAGAATTAGACTGATAGACAAGTAAGTGAAGGACAATTCAGGTAGGGGACTTACCTTATTTGTATGTATTTGATATCTCTGCTTATGTAGTGATGTATGTAATTGGTTTACTTGATTGTGTAGAGCATATTTGAATACATGAAGCTCAGTTTCTATTTCTAATATGGCCATAGTTTTGTTACATGAAACATTAGCAAGCATAAATGTCATTATGGGGCATACATCTAGTTAAAGCTAACATGTCATACACATAGCATCTATCATGCATGCATTATGGTATCTATTTCCTACTCATATTCTCTCGTATCTCACCCCCTAACCAACAATTTAGACAGGTAGATGCAGAAGAAAGTTGCTTTAAGGGCAAAGATGTAAGTTTTGGCCATATTCACTCCAGGTTCAGACTAAAAAGAGGAGTTAGTTATCTACAATCTTTTAATTATTTTTAAAGGTCTGTAATATTATGTATACCTTGTTATGAATTTCTGTAGTATAATTAAGTACATTGTATCAATAATATCATTATATTTCTACTATTCCTGTATTGCCCATCGAACTGCGTATCGTTTTTCATAAATACTCTGAAAAAAGTGAAAATAAGATAAGACGTTACAATTTTAGTATCAGAGCAAGGATTCTTTCCATAGAATTATGTTCTCAGTGTAAATGCGGTGGTTCTAGCAATAGGATAGTATACTGATATACTTGATTATACAATCATAGGAATAACGAAGTGAATTACTTCGGCTAGTTCACAAGCCCTTGAAAGGGATAGATAAGCCCTGAGGAAATGTTGGAATACTCAGAAGGCAACAATTAATACCATACCATAGAGAGAATGGTACAAGGATGACATGGATGGCGAGGAAGTGGGTCCGAGTAATGCTTGAGCAATAGTATTGCCTGGAACAAAATCACCAATAGGCTGATCAATGTCTAGCCATAGTTGCGCGTAGTCAATTATCAGGCAGACAAGCCATAAATAGATAAGATAGATACAGATCTTGGTTTCACTATCGATCCTAGAGTTGGAGCGGTATACATGATGCATGGTTTACCACCAGATCGAGGATTATGGGAGGATGTCTAGAGCATATACCTACGAGTTGTTCGTAAGTACAATACCCCAGTAACCTAGTATACAGTATATATGGATAAACTGACCCTAGTAGAGGGTGGTCAGAGATAGTTTAGCTTAGGGATTCCAGATGACATAGGGATCCACACAACACTACACTTTTTTTCGGATATAGTGTTTTGTCTTGGAAGAAGAATGAGATTGTAAAGTGGAGTCAAACTTACAACTTTGTAGATATCAGGGTACATGTACCAGCACTAATATGAAGTCCACAAATAGTGTCTAGTTGGCCGAAGACAGTTGGCCTGACTCTCAAGATTAGGGCAGCCTCAGGGTACCAGTAGATCAAAAGAGATGCAGCTGGTATCTGCGTTTTGGCATAAGTACATGAAAGTTAAGCATTCTCAACCTAGGAAATGCCATAATGGGTGACCCGCTAGGAAGTTGCCGCACATGTTGTTTTATGTTATGAGAAAAAGGGTAAGCACATATTGTACAATAGTTCAGAGGCTATAGGTTGATGTAGGCTTTCTCTGATAACTATAAATGTTTGTGAAAAGTTATTTGAGGAGTACTTGTGTACCCAAAACATTGTGAAATGACATATATGCCCTTGTGTTTATGTGGAATTTACCTTTTTCTTGTTTCATATAAGGAAACACAAAGATGGTAAAGCTAAGAGGTACAGATGCTGGGTAGGGTCAAGAAGCTAAACCTAACCCAATGCAAAAAATATTGGGCATGCTAATAGAACAACAAATAATGATACATAATATTAGTGATAAGCTGTGAGACGTGAAGTAGAACACAAACCAGGGGAGGTTAGAAATCCAATGTTATCCAGGAAAGGCTAATGCAATGACTTTCTCTTTCATACACTATGTGATTATCTATATGCCCTATTTTTATTGGAAATTGTGCCCTAAGGGTTTGTCATTATACTTTGAACATTATTATTTAATGAATTTCTTCATTATGTTATCATATTATTCGCTGTTCACTATGATGACTGTATCCTTTGATAAATCATAAAGATTGTCCTAAATGTCCCTGGTCGGTCATCTTTGCGGGAGCAAAGATGAAGTAAGACCAATATGACTTTGATAAGATATAGGGATAAGAATCAAAGTCTTAGATACTTGTAAAAGTATAGGTGCTGAACCGACCCACTATGAGAAAGCTACATGGATCAAGTCATAAGCTTATCTCATGTATAACCACGTCACAATGCCCTTTGACCTAGGTCATCATGGATTCCTACATGAGAGTCGCTTAGCTTTGAATTAGTCAAAAGTCACTTTTTGACCAGGTGATGATAAAGTCTACGATCGAGCTTGGTAGTTTTCATGCAAAGGAATATGAATGGTCAAGATGGAATTTGTCACTCACATTAGTAGAGAGATATTACTGGGCCCCTCGATGAGTAAGTATGAGAAATATATGGCCATCTACGATGGAAAGGAGTTTCCATTTCTATTGTCAGACTACTCAAGAATCAAGAAAGTAATGGTCAAGAATAAGAGGATGACATTATCCATGCCTTATCCTTGATCGATATATCATGTGACAAAAGGGATGTGACATGGTTGTATGATAGGTTGCATAGTGTTAATGCTCCTCATATGAATTGGGTAGTCGTAATGTCTTGCTAGAGGCCACTTGCAACTTGTGGGTTAGTTCAGTTATTGGCTTACTGCCAACTTCGTATGGGTCTACAGGGTTGCACAAAAAAATGGCCCAACACAAGATAATGTTTAATCTAGGGTGGACAATTTTTATATTTATATATATAATAGATTATGCCCTTGTGTTTATGTGAAATACATATATATATGTATGTGTTATATGATATTATTATATTGTGTTACTTTTAAATTTAATTTTATTAAGATAAATTAAATTTAATAACTAAAATGATAGAGATATAGTATCTCAGATTTAAATTATGAAGATAAATTAAATCTATTGGCTCTTTATTTGGATTAAATAAATAGGTTAAATAAAAACTATTGGACAGATTTAATTTAAACTAAATTTATTTAATTACCTTATCAAGATAATTAAAGGTTAATTAATTTCAAAATTAATAAAGATTAATTTTGAAATTATAGCCCTCATGGGTTATAAAATTGATAGAGTAGAAAAACTCATACACGGATGAGAATTAAGAGCAGCAAGGGAAACCCTAGGAGACATTAAAGGCGCTAGCACATATTTTGTATTGGGAAGCATTCGTGTGGATATTGGTAAAGGGAGTGTACCTAAGGTGTTAGGTCTTAGAGATCAAAAAACCCTAAATTGAAAAGGTACAAATCTTTCTAACTCGGTTTAAATGCCGTTGATAGATCAGCAATTGGAATTAGTGAAATTTTAAAATTATCTACTATGTCTACCGATCCTAACAGTTTTGTGATAGGGATTGTAGACACACAACCTTGTTGTGGTGTAGAACCCAACTAGGATAGAGAAACATTTTCGGGCAGGCAGTTGTCTGTGCAGGAAAAGGGCACAAGGGTCATACAATCATATGATCCTAAATAATGCATGCAGCTAGTGAGGACACAAGTAAGGGCCATACAGTCATATGATCCTGAATAATGCATGTAGCCAAAGAGGGCACAAGTAGAGGTCATACATTCATATGATCTTGAATAATGTATGCAGCCAAATGCCGACAGATAGTCAAAGTTATAGTGTTATAATTTTGTTGATTATATGGCACATGGCATATTTATTTATCACATTCTCTATGGATGATTATGGGTTACTACGATGGCCAAGTAGGATCTAACTGAGATAGTAAGACAAGGGTGGGCAGACAATGTTGCTCACCTATATTATATTTACTACTGTGAAGCATTAGAATGGGCAGCAAAAGTGTGGTGAATCTAGGTGCAATTCTGAGACTTATAAGAGAGGTTGATGTTTGCACCAGTGTTGATCATCCCAAAGCATAGTATAGCCTTGATGGTCAACAATGTTACAATATGTGCGATATACAGTGAACAATGGTGTGGCAGCCTATTATAGCATTTTAATCAACTCCATGATTAGTATGCAACCCTGACGTGGCCAAGAGAGAATCTTGGTTACACTAGCAGAAATCAATAGTAGCCCTGAGGTCGAGAGGCCGTGCGTAAAATATGTTGTTGAGCGGTGTGTTATACAGTCACATGACTGATGTGGTCAACAGTATTACATGCTGTATGATGTACAGTATTATACCCTGCATGGTGTACAATGCAATTACCTATATGGTCAATAGTCACACAAACCTTATTGTTTTTGGTAACACATGGGAACTAGAATTGGGATGAGCCCTAGTGTAGTAGGGCATAATGGTGGCAAATACCTCTCAACAACACCAATGTTAACAATCCCAGATCCACAGTCGACCATTATGGTCTACATAAATGCAAGTAGCCATGGACTAGTATGTGTTCTGATGCAACAGGGTCGAGTAGAGACATGAGTATCTCAACAGTTGTAGCCTCACAGAATGATTACCTACTCGTGATATAGTACATCAATGAATGGTGCACGTAGTAACCAGTGCACGCAGTACAACAAGTGAATAGTGCACACAGTATGGCCAGTAATGGTCAAATAGTCATTAGTTCTGAACACTGGACAGGTAGGCATAGATACAAACGATCATGTGTAAAGGTAGATATATTTGTAGTATATCCTAGTGTAAATGTTTGTACAAGGCAGTAACACTGGGATATTCAGTGTTGTAAGAGTAGAATGACATAAGCCGTAAGGCTAAATACACCGGGTAGTGTCCCGACAAGGCAACAAGGCCTAGAATAATATACTGAGTGTCCTTATGGATAATCAGTACAATAATGGGTTGGGTGACCCAAAAGTATAGAACAAGTTGAATACGTAAGCGTTGATAGGCAGTTCATATACACATATTAGGTAATTTGTGATGCAAACTTTATAAATATACATAACCTAGGGATAAGTTACATAGTGAGATAAGATTGATCCCTAAGTTGTAGCATTCAAATTTTGAGGATGAAATTTATTGAACAAGGGGAGAAATGTAACATCCCAAATTTTGATCACTGTGATTCCTTATATTTAAGGGAATAAAATAGAGAATTAAAGAGCACATGAAATGACAAAATAAGGCAATTAGTGGTCACACACAATATTATTGTATGGGAACAACTCTTGGTGGTAATTTTGGACCATTGGAAATATAAATTACAAAACTGAAAATGTTGTCGGTATGAATTCTATACAGGGCAGTCAGTTTACACGTCATTTTTAAATGGGCAAATGATGCCCGAAAATTTTGAAATTTTACAGGATTAAAGTAGACATCCTAAACTTTAAGTTGATAGTAATGGGTGATTTTTTGAGATATATACAAAGAGCTATGAATTTTTGAATTTAGTCAAGAAAAACTCTGTATTTTCTAGAATAGCATCCAAAAACTAAAATTCTGGGAATTTTGAACTTCCATTTAGCTAAAGGCTATATTTTTCATTGAAACAGAATTCAATAAGGGTTACATAACATTTGGAATCACTCCAATTTGATGTCTACAAACAAAGTTATGATTTTTCAAAGTTGGGTGAAAATTATGCCAGCTTTTAGTCCATATGCAAAATTGGTAAAAATATATGGACATAATAGTCATTTGGCTAGATTTAATTCAAAACCCATATTTTCCCCTTCTTTCATGATGTGGGACACCTAAATAAGGGAGAAAAAAGGGAAAGGAATAATTGTGAGAAATATGCCAAAGGTTGAAACATTTGTTGCCAAGTAAATGAAGAGTTGAAAAGTCAAAGTACATGTGATAAATTGTCATTAATAATATAGTTTAAGGAGGTGAAAATGGCTTAATCAAGAAGGCATTTAACTCATCCAAAGGCCTCTTATTGACATCAAAATTCAAGAGAAGGAGATGAATTCTAGTCAACATGCCATACACACATGACAAAAAGCAAAACTTGGCCAAATTCACTCACTTCTCTTTATTTACGTTGGGACGTCCAAATCACAAAAGAGAAAGGAAGAGCATTAGGTGAACAATTCTTCCTCTTAGTCAATAATTTCGGCTAATATAAAGGAAAAGGAAGAAAGGAAGAGGAAATTGAATCAAATATATATCACCTCACCTTTAATGCTTGGAATCGGTCAAGAATCCAAAAGAGAGAGGGGGAGTAGATATTTAATGAGCACACGTATTCTCACTCTCACTCATTTTAAGTCAGCCAAATAGCCAAAGAAGAGAGAGAAAATATTGAAAACCATAATTCCCTCACTCTGATCCATTCAAGTCAGCAGGGAAAAGAAAAGAGGTAGAGAAACTAACAAAAGTAAAGAGCATAGGAGCTAGGGTTGAAGGTATGTGTTCTTGAGCCATTTTCTCTAAAAAACTCCATTTCTAGGCCAAAGTGTCTTTATGAACCTTGTTCCCCTTCATGAGAGATTCATTTATACTGTTTTAGAATTTCAAGAGGAGGTGTTTTGAGACACCTTGCAAGAACAAAAGTTGAGGAAATCAAGGTAAGCTTGAAAGCTTGTCTTATCTTGATAATTTATGCTTGTTGTTGATGTTATAGTTGGTTGTTTGGTTTTTGATTTTGGGAAGACAAAACCCTAAGGGAAGGTGTTGCCCAATTTTCCATTAATCATGATTGAAAGGTGTTTAAGTGGTTAAACAAGTGATTAGAGGTGTAAAGAAGGTGTTTTGTTGATTGAAATCAAGAAACTCAAATTTTCCCAAATTATGATGATTTTCATCTGCCCTACTTTTCACTATGTTTGAACTAGATTTTGGTGTTTTTGATAATTCCATTGTGTTCAGAAGGGAAAATTGTGTAGGGTTTATGTTGATCACATTATGAGAAAAGGCCTAGAATGTAAATTGTTAAGATAACCTTGAAAATCCTAAGTTAGGGGCTGTAAGGGCATTCTTATAATGTTGCACTGAATTTTCCCAATCCGAGGTTAAAAATGGATTATACACGTGAAATTATGTAGGAATAGCCTAGGTCATAATTTTTAGGAAAGTATAGTTGAACTGGGTATAAAAGGGCTTAGGCCAGGTTCTAAGAAGTAAAACAGTCAAAATGTGATTTTGAGTTAAGATAACCAACACATTGAATATAGAGTGATTTATGAATGAGTAATAATTCATTTATCCTAAATTTGGAATTTAGGATATATCGGCAGCTCGAGCCGGATAGATAGAATTGGATTGATAGACAAGAAAGGGAAAGACAATTTAGGTAGGGGACTTACCTTATTTGTATGTATTTGATATCTTTGCTTGTGTAGTGATGTATGTAATTACTTTACTTGATTGTGTAGAGCATATTTGAATAAATGAAGCTCTATTTCTATTTATAATGTGGCCATAGTTTTGTTACATGAAACATTGAGCATGCAGAAATGTCATTATGGGGTATGCATCTAGTTAAAGCTAACATGTCATATACATAGCATCTATCATGCATGTATTATAGTATCTATTTCCTAATAATATTCTCTTGAATCTCACTCTCCTCTACCAACAACTAGACATGTAGATGCAGAAGAAAGTTACTTTAAGAGCAGTGATGTAAGTTGTGGCCACACTCCCGGTTTAGACCAGGAAGAGGAGTTAGTTATCTGTAGGCTTTTAATTATTTTTAAAGGTCTGTAATATTATGTATAGCCCTGTTGTGAATTTATTTAGTATAGCCAAGTACATTGTATCAATAATATCAGTATATTTATGCTATTCATGTGTTGCCCATCGAACTGCGTATCGTTTTCTGCAAATACTCTGAAAAAAGTGAAAATAAGATAAGGCATTAGATGTGTGCTCTATACGACTATGGACGATTTACATCAGACTTGTGGTGAGCTTGTGAAATTCACTAGTAATATAAAGGTGTACTTAGTCCATAGGTTCAGTCAGAGAACATAAGGATGATTAAGGGTTAAAGAAAGATAAAGATAATTAATGAACAATGATATCTTATGATATAGCATGCTGTGATGCGATTAACTATCCGTTATAATATGTTATTGATATTATATGCTTCTTATCATTTTATCTTTTTGTTAGTCCTACCTGGTGGCCTATATGTGGTGTCGGTACGTAAGATGAGTAGTTAATATGTTATTGAGATAGTAGTCTCATCCCATTACTCTGAACTTTTTTTCAAGTGGAAGCTCGAGGGGAGGAGCGAATAGGAAGGCATTGGATGCTTGAACTACTACAATGAGTAGCTCATAGGTTATCGTTTCAATTATTTTATTGCTGCAAAACCCTTATATTATCTCCATATTTTTCAGAGGGTATGCACATAGTTTGGTAGGCACATAGAAATAGCATAGATATACTGATAATAAATACATGATTATATTACAGGAATTCCCCACAAAGATTATACATAATAATTACAAATAATGTAGCCACACAGGGCTACTAGGATGTCTAAACTAGTTACAATAAAACGCATACATCTTCCCGTCTTCATTTCACTAGTGCATTCCTCTTATGTAGTTCTCTTCTCTGCTTTGAACGTCTAAATGGTTGGTTGGGGGAGGGTGAGATTCGGGGAATCTCAGTAGCAAACAATACTAACAATGCATGCAAGATGAATGCTAGTGCATGATATGCTTACCTTACATATGCTCATGTTCACATAATGACATTTCTACATGTTCAATGTTTCATGCAACATATCTATGGGCACAGTATAAACAGAAATAGAGCTTCATTCATTCATACATGCTTGACATAATAAAGCAAAGCAATACTGTAAATCAATATACAACAGACACATCAAATACATGCAAGTTAAGTAAGTTCACTACCTTAGGTCTTTAAGTCCTCCTCTTGTTCTTTTTGTTCCTACCATTGAAGTTGATTCTTCTTTGTCACCTCATGGTCCTAGATAAATAATGACATTATTAGAGTCATGACCAATGAACCTCTAGTGTGGCTATACTATCCCGAAGTGCTCAACTTAACCCTTGGAATTCAAAGAAATTGCATTTGGCTCTTTCCTTCTTAAATTCACATGGTAGCTAAAAGCTGCTAACATTTTAACCAAACGTTGGAAATTCATAACTAATTCTATAAAACTCCAATTAGGGTTGTTCAAATCCCTACTTAAAGCTCATTGAGTCTATTTTATAAGAAATATATTACTTAGAGCCAATTCTAGCCACAAAATTCCAAAATCACGACTAAAGCCACACTAGTCCAGGATTCTATCTAGATTCATTACCTAACTTCAAAAATTCAAAATTCATAGTGTACTAATCAAAATGGGACAAATGACCTATCAAATTAAAGCTTGATAAGTCTACTTTTATATTGGAAAGTTTCATCTCCATTGTACTATATTCTATTACCCAAAAACACAATTCATTCTGACTCCCATGAAGGAAATTACATCGGCAACACCATTTATATTCCAAGTTTTAGTGTTTAATTCCACTAATGCAAAATTTATAGCCGGAGGCTATTCCTACACAGTTTTTTGTATAGAACACAATGGAATCTATAACACATTATTTTTGTAATCAATCTGATGAGTATTACGCAACGAATTCAAACCACTAATCAATATTCTTTTGTAAAGTTCTTTCAATTCCCAACCTAAAGATAGGATTCGAACCTGCAGTTGAGTGGGTTTT
The DNA here is from genome assembly GCA_963242795.1 of Inga leiocalycina. Lineage (NCBI taxonomy): Eukaryota > Viridiplantae > Streptophyta > Magnoliopsida > Fabales > Fabaceae > Inga > Inga leiocalycina. Next base: position 38,688,609 of record OY725331.1, read on the forward strand.
TCTGAATATTTCAAAATTTTGTGTGCTTAAACAATTGCTACAAATTACCCATAAAATTAAATATCATTGTGTCTACTTTATTTATAGAAAATTTTATGGCCAATGGATTTCATTTGGATAGACAAAAACACGTCACAACCAATCTGCCACCATTATCTTTCCAGAATCATTGTTTTATTTTAACAATTTATAACTCCCAATATACTAGCCCAAATTGAGTAAATTATATGTCAAATTAAAACTTGACATGCCTACTTCTATTATACAAAACATTAGGCTTATTGTATAAATTTTAGTCATTCAAAAATGTACCACAACCAGACTGCCTTCAGAAACAAAAATTCTGGCAGTATTAACACCAAACTTCCAATTTTCAAACTTTGTTTCCAATTGATCCAAATTCTAAGCCACACCACATTCCCACATGATTTTTCATGAGGAATCCATTTGTGACCTTAAAATTACCAAAATCAAACTCCTTCCCTTAGTTCTATTATGGCCAAAAATTACAAGGAAAAACAACAATCCATAAGCTTCCAAAGTTTTCCATAAAACTAGTCCATATGTATCATTTGACCACATATTTAACCATCACTAGTGGAAAATTGACTTTTTAAACCGGTTAAAAAAGACTTTTTAGACCAGTTGTGTATTAGGTCTTGTTACAGCAGGTCTAAAAAGTCTATTATTTTTTAGACCGGTTGTTGCAATCAGTCTTAAAAGTATGATTTTTAAGACCGGTTGTTCCTAAAACCGGTCTTAAAGTTCACCTTTAAGACCTGTTGTGTCTACAACAGGTTTTAAATGTTAGACCTTTTAAGACCGGTCGTGCCTACAACCAGTCTTAAAGGTCTCACTTTTAAGACCGGTTGTAGGCACAACCAGTCTTAAAGTTCTACCTTTAAGACCAGTTGTTCCTATAACAGATCTTAAATTTCAGTCCTTTAAGACCGGTTATACCTACAACAGGTCTTAAAGTACTTTTAAGACAGTTGTATCTACAACTGATCTTAAAGGTTCTGTTTTTTTTAAAAACGTCCCTTTTTAAATATATACGCACTGGACCACGATGGTTGAATTCAAGTTATGCACATGTGAATATATATTCTCAATACATGTTAACAAGCAAAAGGTCATAATGATAACAGAAATAGAACCCAACTCCAGTAGCAGGTTCAATGAACCAAATTTAGCAACTGTATAGAACAATCACAAATTTCAATTTCAATCTTCAAAGGTAGTAGTCTATAGCAGTAACAAATTTTCAGACAAGCCATGTCAGATTTTCATGTCTTGATGATAACAAAGGATGGCATGAAAAAGATTTGATAAACAAATAAGTTTGAACAAAGTAATAACAAGGCAAATTATTACTTGAAGTAAGCATTGGAGTAATGAAGAAAGGCAAAGAGAAAAAACTGAGAAACTTCATCACTGGCAATTTTTCTAAAGGGTTACTCGAGTAATGGGACAGAAACTTGAAGTAACCAGAGAAACCTTCAAGTAACCTGCCAACGTTACTCGAGTAAGTACTCAAGTAATAAGGTAAATTACCTCTAGTTGCTCTCGGCCTGACAACGTTACTCCAGTAGCTACTCGAGTAACCAGGTAAATCACTTGCAGTTGCTCTTGGACTGCCAACGTTACTCCAGTAACCATGTAAAAGTCTTCTAGTTACTCTCGACCTGCCAATGATACTCGAGTATGTACTCGAGTCCCCTGTTTCAAGAAATATGTTGCTCTTGGCATTTTCTATCCTGCCAACGTTACTCGAGGAGCTACTCGAGTAACTCACTGTGGTAAATCAAAACCTGAAGGTAATACTTGAAAAACATGTTATGTTTTTATCACACTTCACTCGAGGCACTACTCAAGTATACAGGTGTTCAATCACTTATTTATACTGGATTACTCGAGTAAGTAATCGAGTAATATGCAGAGTTATTTGCACAGAACTTGAAGTCACTGTCTGAGTAAGCTATTCACAAAATTTATGTTTACTCGAGTAAGGACTCGAGTAACAGGTAATCAAACTTAATGTGCTCTCAGCCTTGAAATCCTGCCAACGTTACTGGAGTAAAGCATCGAGTAACCTAAAGTTTATTTGAGAGTTTACTCGAGTTGATACTCGAGTAACCTATGAAGTAAAGGGTGCTATACTCGAGTAAGTACCTGAGTAAACAGGTATTTCCAAAGGTTTGAAATTGTGTTTACTCCATACACTACCCGAGTAATGTAATGTTCATTTGTTAACTTGTAGTTTGTCAATATTTTCATGATGATACTCGAGTAAGTACTTGAGTAAACTTAAATGAATACTCGAGTAACTACTCGAGTATGCAAGTTCTGATTTTGGGAATTCATTCCAATGTTCATTGATTTGTTTCCTATGTGATTAACCTTTCATTGTATTAGTATTCTTAACATATCCACAGATAAACAATGAAGAGATCTTACTAAATAAGGAAAGTCAAATGTAACGTTCAAATGCTACCTACCGCCACCTACCGCAAACGGATATTTTTCAAATATTGGAAAAGTCAACAGTGGCTACGCATACTCTAATGGGCATGAAGAAAAATGTTCCAACAATCATTACCAACACATATATATATATAGGAACATCCAAACAGAGAGCACAACAACAAGAACACACACGAACGTATTATCAAGCTCATTACTCTGTTTTACATTATACTTGTAATTCTATGCTTCAGTGATTCTTATTCACTCTGTGAGAGAGATATTTCATTCAAACTCAATATTTGTTATTGAGGTAACTTAAGGTTGTGGAACCTTGAGTTGGGATTAGATTACAACTTGTAAAGGGGAGCGAGTGTCCAGGCGAAGGAACTTGCTTGTACTGAGGTGCCAAGAACCCACTGAATCTTGGAAGTTATAGTGAAACTCTCAAAGAAGCTCTGAGGACTAGACGTAAGTCAAAGTGGTTGTGGCCGAACCAGTATAACTCTCGGTGTACACTTCGGTGATATTTCTCCTTACTCTTTATTGCTTTATATTCACCGTCAAGTTTTGATATTTACAATGAAATTTTAGTATCACCCAATTCACCCCCCCTCTTGGGTGAAACGCTTGGTCTAATATTTGGTATCAAAGCGTAGGTCTTCTTGTTAAGGTATAACAACCTAAGAAGGATCCATTGGCAAGCATGGGTGAAGGAAGTCTTCCCGACAGAGCATCCATCACTAGACATCCAGGTTTCAGTGGCGAACACTTTTCTTTCTGGAAAGCAAAGTTCAGAGTATTCATGTTGGCTACTGAATATGGGCTATGGGATGTGATTGAGAGTGGAAACTATCAACCTACAAAGATTGTAGATTCTCAGAAAATTCCCAAGACACCAGCGGAATATGATGAGAATGACAAGAAACTTATCACTCTCAACAACAAGGCAATTCTGATGTTACAAAGTGCCTTAAGTCAAAGTGAATACTTTAGAATTTGCATACTTTCTACAGCAAAGGAAATGAGGGAAGCTCTGGAAATAGCTCGTGAAGGAACTTCAGGAATAAAGGAGAATCGGATCAACACCTTGGTCACTGAATTCGATCTACTTCGAATGAAATCAGGTGAGTCAATATCTGAATTCAAACTTAGATATACTCATTTTATTAATCAACTTTCAGCACTTGGGAAAATCTATGATCAACATACCCAAGTACGAAAGATTTTGAATATTCTTTCTAAAGAATGGGAGGCCAAAGTCACTACGATAGAAGAAGCAAAAGGAGAATCAATGAGATCAGTTGCTTCTCTATTTGGAAGCCTTTCTGAATATGAAAGCAAACTAAGGTTCAAACGGGAACTAGATGACATCGGTGACAAGAAAAAGAAAGGCCTAACATTAAAAGCAAAAGAAGAAAATCAAGATGAGGATGAGGAGTTTGACGATGATGAAATAGGCCTAATCATAAAATGATTCAGAAAGTTCTACAAGAAAGGACAAGGATTCAAACATTTTCAGAAAGGAGGAACTAGCAGCAAAGATCATATCATTTGCTACGATGTGGAAAACCAGGACATATCAAATCAGAATGTCCAGAACTGAGTCAAAAGAGCAAAGAAAAGAGAAAAGGCAAATTCTTTAACAAAAAGAAGGCATTTGTATTTGCTATATGGGGTCATAGTTCCTCTGACGAAGAAGAAGTAGCCAATATATGTCTTGTTGCTCAAGAAGAAACAGAAGAAGAGGTAAATGATTCTGATCCTACCTATGATGAATTACTTTTTGAATATAATGCTTTACATTCTGAATTCATCAAAGTAGATAAAGAATTAATTGTTTTCAAAAAGAAAAACAAAGTTCTTGAAGTTGAACTTAAAGAAAGGTTAGAAAAGGATTGTCAAAATTGTTCTTCTTTGAAAAAGAAAAACATTGATCTCACAAAAACTCTTGAAAAATTTACACAAGGAAGTAAGATGCTAAATGTTATTTTAAAAGCTCAACGATTTGTAAATGACTGATCTGGTATTGGATATGATCCAAAATCAGATAGAAGGAAAGGTAGAAAGAAAGCAGGAGGTAAGTCATATCTGAATTATTTCCAGCATTTTGTGCATACATCAAATCCTTTTGCATTTTGTAACTACTGTAATCGAAAAGGTCATTATACCTCTTCATGCATTCATAAGAAGAAAGGAACGATAGGAACATACAAATGGGTACCTAAAGGATCATATGTTTCTAAAATCTCCTGTACTAACCCAAAAGGACCCAAAATGAAGTGGATACCTAAGAATTAATTGTACTTAATTGCAGATGTGTCTCAAAGCATCCAAAAACAACAAATGGTATATAGACAGTGGATGCTCTAGACATATGACTAGTGATTTTGAAAGCTTTACCAGATTGCAGCCTAAAGAAGGTGGAAAGGTGAAATTTGGAGGAAATCAAACCGAAAGGATAGCAGGAATTGGTGAAATCAAAAATGACAAAGGCATACAAGTCAAAGACATATACTATGTCAAAGGATTATGCCATAACTTGCTGAGTGTAAGTCAAAGTGCAGACAAAAACAACTAGGTAATATTTGACTCAGAGAAATGTCTAATTATCAACAAAAATGACTTACTACTTGATAAGAAGAATATCAAGGCTAAGCTCATAGCAAAAATGGAAGGTAATTGTTATACTCTAGATATTAGTAGAAATGAATCTGAAAATTGTTTTCTGAGTAATGCCGATGAAAGTTGGCTATGGCATAAGAGATTGGCTCATGTCAATATGCATCAATTAGGCAAATTACTCAAAAAGGATTTAGTTCTTGGATTACCCAAAGTAACTTTCAAAAATGACTTGATTTGTGACACATGTCAAAAGGGTAAACAAACTAAATCATCATTCAAATTGAAAAATGAGATTTCAACAAATAGACCACTACAATTATTGCATATGGATTTAGTTGGCCCAGCAAGAGTAAAGAGTCTTGGTGGTAACTTATATTCATTGGTCATTGTTGAAGAATTTATTGTTTTTTGCCAAGAAAGTGCAAAATAAGAAAGGTATGTCCATTGCAGGTATTAGGACTGATCATGGTGGAGAATTTGAAAATCAAGCCTTTGAAGAATATTGTGATACTAATGGCATTGATCACAATTTCTCTGCTCTAAGGACGCCTCAACAAAATGGAGTCGTGGAACGCAAGAATAGAGTGCTCACTGAAATGACTAGAGAAATGTTAAATGAAAAGAACGTATTTCAAGTTTTCTGGGCCGATGCTATGAGGACAGCATGCTATATTTCAAATAGAACAAAACTTGGAAAGACACCATACGAGCTGTACAAAGGAAGGAAGCCAAACATTGCTCATCTACACATCTTCGATTGTAAGTGTTTCATTCATAATAATGGTAAAGATAACTTAGGAAAATTTGATTCTAAAACTGATGAAGGAATTTTCCTAGGATATTCTAACCGAAGTAAAGCATATAGAGTTTTTAACAAAAGAACATGTGTCGTTGAAGAATCAATTCATATTGTATTTGATGAATTTAAATCCTCTGACAAAACCATTGATGAAGAACAGGAAGTTGTTTTAAATCAAGAAAATGGTCAATCTATTTCTAAATCTCTTATTCCAGAAGTTGATGAAACCAAGGAAGAAGGGCAATCACTAGGACAACCTAGAGCATGGAAATACAATAAAAGTCATCCCTTAGATCAAGTCATAGATATGTGAATGAAGGGATCAAAACTAGAAATAGAATTTTCAATGAAGTAAGTTTTTCTGCATTCATTTCTAAGATTAAACCTTCTAATATTGATGAAGCCCTATCAGATAATGATTAGGTTATAGCATGCAAGAAGAACTAAATCAATTTGAAAGAAATCAAGTTTGGGATTTGGTACCCCAACCCAAAGATCATCCGATCATTGGAACTAAATGGGTATTCAAGAACAAACTCGATGACTCCGTAATTATTGTCAGAAACAAGGCAAGATTGGTGGCCAAAGGCTATAATCAGGAAGAAGGGATTGATTATGAGGAAATGTATGCTCCAGTGGCTAGATTGGAAGCTATACGCGTACTCTTAGCCTTTGCATGCATCAAAGGATTCAAACTCTATCAAATGGATGTAAAGAGTGCATTTCTAAATGGTTACATCATGGAAGAAGTATACGTAGAGCAACCTCCAGGTTTTGAAGATGTAACTAAACCTGACCATGTTTTCAAACTCAAAAAGGCTTTATATGGTTTAAAACAAGCTCCTAGAGCATGGTATGAAAGGCTCAGTAAATTTCTTATTGATCAACATTTTGTACGGGGAAAAGTTGATACAATACTTTTTATAAAACGAAAACGTGATGATATTTTAATTGTTCAAATATATGTTGATGACATTGTTTTCGGTACTACTAATGAATCTCTGTGTAAGGAATTTTCTGAGATAATGCAGGGAGAATTTGAGATGTCAATGATGAGAGAATTGAATTTCTTTCTTGGTTTGCAAATCAAACAAAGAAAGAATGGAATCTTCATATCTCAAACAAAGTATTTGAAAGAGTTGTTGAAGAAGTATGGAATGGACACACCTATGAGCTCAACTACATTGCTTGATGTTGATGTCAAAAGGAAAAACTATAACATCATAAAATACAGAGGAATGATTGGATCATTACTCTATCTCATGGCAAGCAGACCGGACATCCAATTTAGTGTTGGTATATGTGCAAGATATCAATCAGCACCAAAGGAATCACATGCCGAAACTGTCAAACGAATCTTTAGATACCTTGCAGACACACCAAAATTAGGTCTGTGGTATCCTAAAGGAAGAAGTGAATATCTAGTTGCATATTCAGATTCTGATCATGGAGGATACAAGACAGACAGAAAGAGCACCAGTGGACAAGGACAATTTCTTGGAGGATCTCTTGTATCATGGTTCAGCAAGAAACAAAATACAGTGTCTCTTTCGTCAACGGAAGCTGAATATGTTGCAGTCTCAAGTTGTTGTGCACAAGTGATATGGTTAAAACAACAACTACAAGATCTTTGTATTTATCTCAAAGAAATACCAATCTATTGAGACAATACCAGTACGTTAAGCTTGGCAAAGAATCCAGTTCAACACTCTAGAACCAAGTATATCGATGTCAGACATCACTTCATCAGAGATCATGTCCAGAAGAAAGATGTGAAAGTGATAGTCATCCCTACTCATCTTCAACTAGCTGATATTTTCACCAAACCTCTTGCAAAAGATCAATTTCTATACATTAGAAGAGAATTGGGAATGGTAAATCCCAATAAATTGTAAGTTACTTCAGTTTCTCATAATGATAAATTAAGATATTTGATAATGTTTTGATGATTATTAATTTAAGCATCGGAGTATGTAGAAACTTGTTTTGCAGGAAGATTGAAACTCTGTTTTGAGAAATAAAAACAGAGGTTATCAGAGGACATCATTACTGGAGTACCAACTTCAAGTAATGACTGACAGTGAAGCATTACCTGAGGAACAACTTGAAGTAAAAGAGCACTTTACTCGAGTATGTGCTTAAGTAATGTCTTCCAAAACTGGAAGTAACGTATCAAGTTACCTAAATTTTAAATCAAACGGTTCATTTGTTGAGAAATGAACAGTCCAAACTAGAAATGATAGGTTACCTGAGGAAAGCCTCGAGTAAACTTGAAGGTTACTCGAGTAAGGCCTCGAGTAACTGTAGGTCTAGATCACAAATTTGATGAGAATCGACTCAAATCTGATCTAAAATGGTTATAAAATGATCGAGGGAACATACATGGATAATTACAATATTATTTATGCCAGGTACGCAATTTAAATGAACTTTTTTTTGGGAATTTTCTGTATGATCACTCGAGTAGGGACTCAAGTAAACATGGTATTTACTCGAGTAAGGCCTCGAGTAACATCGGGTTCTAGGTCTTTATCTGTCGCAAACTCGGTCATTTCCACAAAATCCCCTCGAGTAAATCACCCAGTCCTCTTTGAAAAACTTTTCACAATCTCTTTCTTACTTTATTTCCGTCAAAACCCATAAATTCCTAGCTCCAACAACCACCTATTTTGTTCAGATTCTTCCTAATCTAACTCGCAACTTCAAACTCTGTTTTTCTGAGTTTTCAAAAGTTTCACTGATTCAAAATGGTTAGAACCAAAAACCTCACTCCCACAGATTCTTCTGGATCCCCACAACTCTCTTACCCTTTTTCTTCTCATCCCAGAAAGAGAAGAAAACTCACACCTAGGTCAAAAGCAAAAATCCAACCCAAACCTCAACCGAAACAAAAAGGTGTTGTGATTAAAGAGCCAGTGGTTACAAGGGCTCAATCCAAGAAGAGCACCTCTACTGGGAGAGGCAAAAGTGCCAAGTCTCCTTCTCCTCCATCTTCGGATTCTTCTACTCCCTCTTTCACACCTAAACCATCCAAAAAGCCCAAATATGATATGAATGTGGCTAAGGCAATGGCTGGTATTCTAGATCAGCTTTAGAAAGGGCAGTCTTGAAAGAAATCTGTATTGCCAGAAGAGGATATCACTAAACCTCCAAAGGGGTTTAATGTCAACAAGCTAGAGGAGTCCCAGAAGTATCTCACTCAGTTCTCAAGGAGAAAAGTATGTAAGACTCACTATGTGGACCTCAAAGTACTTCAGGGGTATTGAAGTATGATCTTAGTCCCTTTCTGGAACCTTTTATAACTTGGCTATCTATTAAGCTTCCTTTTTGCACCAAAGTAGTCACACACTTTTACTGCAATCTTGAGATTCTAAATGAACCAAATAGAACTTCAGCTGAGGAAGAAATGACTACTATTATTAGAGGCCAAAAGATACTTATCTCACCTTCTAGGATCACTCTGTGGTTAGGAATAGAGAACCCACCAGATGACATTTACTCCAAACTTGATTCAAACCAAATTTTCTCTGTCCTTAAACTTGGTAAGCTTGTATGCCCTTTGAACTTCAAACCTAGTGACATGTGTAATCATCACAGGGTTCTGTGGTATATCTACTCTAGATCCCTTGTGAACAAGGCCAATAACTATACCCACTTTTCTGATCGGGACTACAGATGGTTTGTTTCTTTACTCCTGAAGGAACAAAAAGATTTGGGGGAGTACATATTTTCTGAGATGAAGAGTACAGAGTATATGGGAAAGCTACTACACCTATGCCATATCCTCATATTGTTTCACTCATTCTGAAGGAAAATAAGATATGGTACTTGGAGAGTAAAGAGCACATTGAGAGAGTTACTCCGGTTGGGAGAAATCAAATTGGCAAGCTCAACATTGACATTCCTCTCAAGAGTCCTCTGGAGTCTGGATCTAAGAAGAAGAAGAAGACCGAGGCTGAGACTAGTAAATTAGATGACACTCAGTCTTCGGCTCCAGCTGCCACTACCTCTTCACCCTCTTTCGTCAATGCCATACTCAAACACTTTATGGAGAATATGCTCAAAGGATTCCATGTAGACATTGCCAACACCAATGCTGAGCTGATAACACCATGAATGGCAAGATGGCTGAGTTGGTTGAGAGAATGGATAAGAGGCACGAAGAGTTGCTAGTTGAGCAACTTGCCCAAGGTGAGACCTTGAAGTTGATTCTGGCAAGATTGGACTCTTTGAGTCCTGGACCTTCTGTCGGTCCATCATCTTCTGCACATGAGACTTTTTCATCTCCAGAGCATATACCACCACCTCTAGAGAACATCCCATCTGACCTTCATCACACTGAGGATGAGCCACTTATCCCTCCAGTCTCTAGTGCACCTGAGCCAAGACCCAAAGATATCCTATGCTCAGTGCACAACCCTGAAACAATGAGACAATCCATATCATCATTAAGGATTAACCACCCAAACCTCAGCCTGAACCCTCTCCTATACCTATTCCATCTCTTACTCATACAGAAAAAATCTCTCCCTCATCTTTTGATCATCATACTCTAGGTGCTACTGAAGAGGTTGAGACCACCACTATGATTTTCTATCAGCCCTCTCCTATTCCTCCAAGAGAAGACATCTATATCCCTCCACTTAATCTTCCTGAACTAGAATCTTCAAGTTCTTCTTTTGATTCTCTGAGTTCAGATGGTCCTGTGGTTCTTCTTGTGAAACCTATCTCTATAGTCAAGCCTTCTAATCCTCCACTTGATTGATGAAGACAAAAAGGGGGAGAAGAACTTGAGAGTGATTTTGTGGAGTTTCTGAGTCATTTTGGGTATATGGTTGTACATGGGATTTAGGGAGCTTTTCAACTTATTTTTCATCTTATAATGTAATGTTTAAGCTTAATGCAAGTTTCTTTAAGTTATAATTTCATTTCAAGTTCATTTAAGCTTTTAAATTATAATACATTGTGGGACTAATAAGTTTGTTATGTATGCAAGGTGAATATGTTATGATTTTCCAAAACACTTTGAATTTACACTTAACAAGGTTTTCAAAATTATCTTTGAATTCAAAAAGTGTTTATTTGAGAACTTAATTTCAAAAACTTTGTTCAAAATCACCAAGTTTTGTCATCATCAAAAAGGGGGAGAATGTTAGATTTCTCATGTTTTGATGATAACAAAGGATGGCATGAAAAAGATTTGATAAACAAATAAGTTTGAACAAAGTAATAACAGGGAAAATCATTACTTGAAGTAAGTATTGGAGTAATGAAGAAAGGCCAAGAGAAAAAGTTGAGAAACTTCATCACTGGCAAGTTTTCTAAAGGGTTACTCGAGTAAGTACTCGAGTAATGGGAAAGAAACTTGAAGTAACCAAAGCAACCTTCAAGTAACCTGCCAACGTTACTCGAGTAAGTATTAGAGTAATAAGGTAAATTACCTCCAGTTGCTCTCGGCTTGCCAACTTTACTCGAGTAGCTACTCGAGTAACCAGGTAAATCACTTGCAGTTGCTCTCGACCTGCCAATGTTACTCGAGTAAGCACTCGAGTAACCATGTAAAAGTCTTCCAGTTACTCTTGGCTTGCTAATGATACTCGAGTATGTACTCGAGTCCCCTGTTTCAAGAAATATGTTGCTCTCGGCATTTTCTATCCTGCCAACGTTACTCGAGGAGCTACTCGAGTAACTCACTGTGGTAAATCAAAACCTGAAGGTAATACTCGAAAAACATGTTATGTTTTTATCACACTTCACTCGAGGCACTACTCAAGTATGCAGGTGTTCAATCACTTATTTATACTGGATTACTCGAGTAAGTAATCGAGTAATATGCAGAGTTATTTGCATAGAACTTGAAGTCACTATCTGAGTAAGCTATGCACAAAATTTATGTTTACTCGAGTAAGGACTCGTGTAACAAGGTAATCAAACTTAATGTGCTCTCAGCCTTGAAATCCAGCCAACGTTACTGGAGTAAAGCATTGAGTAACCTAAAGTTTATTTGAGAGTTTACTCGAGTTGATACTCGAGTAACCTATGAAGTAAAGGGTGCCATACTCGAGTAAGTACCCGAGTAAACAGGTATTTCCAAAGGTTTGAAATTGTGTTTACTCCATACACTACCCGAGTAATGTAATGTTCATTTGTTAACTTGCAATTTGTCAATATTTTCACGATGATACTCGAGTAAATACTCAAGTAAACTTCAATGAATACTTGAGTAACTACTCGAGTATGCAAGTTCAGATTTTGAGAATTCATTCCAACGTTAATTGATTTGTTTCCTATGTGATTAACCTTTCATTGTATTAGTATTCTTAGCATATCCACAGATAAACAATGAAGAGATCTTACCAAATAAGGAAAGTCAAATGCAACGTTCAAATGCTACCTACCGCCACCTACCGCAAACAGATATTTTTTAAATATTTGAAAAGTCAACAGTGGCTGGGCACACTCTAACAGGCATGAAGAAAAACGTTCCAACAATCATTACAAACACATCTATATATACGAAAACTCCAAACAGAGAGCACAACAACAAGAACACGCACGAACGCATTATCAAGCTCATTACGTTGTTTTACATTATACTTGTAATTATATGCTTTAGTGATTCTTATTCACTCTGTGAGAGAGATATTTCATTTAAATTCAATATTTGTTATTGAGGTAACTTAAGGTTGTGGAACCTTGAGTTGGGATTGGATTACAACTTGGAAGGGGGAGCGAGTGTCCAGGCGAAGGAACTTGCTTGTACTGAGGTGCCAAGAACCCACTGAATCTTGGAAGTTATAGTGAAACTCTCAGAGAAGCTCTGAGGACTGGACGTAGGTCAAAGTGGTTGTGGCCGAACCAGTATAACTCTCGGTGTACACTTCGGTGATATTTCTCCTTACTCTTTATTGCTTTATATTCACCGTCAAGTTTTGATATTTACAACAAAATTTTAGTATCACCCAATTCACCCCCTCTTGGGTGAAACGCTTGCTCTAATAAGCCAGTCACATATTGATGATTCATGTGCAACAATTTAATTACAGTGTGGAAGAATATAGCAGCAAGTAATGTATACTTCAATGGCTAAATTTCAGCGCAAATGCACTTGTAGGTTTGGTCCCTAACTTAGCAGATTGGGATAGTATTTCATAGATTTAATTTACTATGATAGCTTTCTAAAGACTCAATTTTGTTCCAGCAAGCTATATGAAGTGCAAATGCACATTTTCACCAAGTTTCAAACAATATCCACTTCAAATAGAGGCTAGAAACAGGGAAAAACTAGGAATGAGTTCAGAGAATGTTAACAGCAGACCAGTGCAATATAACAAAAAAGCAGACAAGAAATTCATATCAAATGCATAGAAAATGCCAAATAGATTTGCTCAATTTTAGCAAAGGTTTCATAATGATGGAGAAATTTATTTAAATCCCAGACTTAAGGAAACTATGCATGACAGCTTAATGCACAACTTTGACAGTAATTCCAGTTACAGTAGAGTGCAAGCAAATTTGTCAAGAATTTAGGCAAAGGTAATTACCAACCTTAATTAGTTTAGCACTAAATAACACCAATAGTGCAATTAGACAGTAAGGAGGACCAAATGACAGCAGTAATGAATCTTGAAGCAACAGAGAACAATGCAAAATGCAACAGATGTAATGGAGTACATGTATTTGTCTATCTATATGTAACTCCCTATATATGAAGTAAGTAACAAATTGCACAGAAGCAACATAACAGATTTCACAAAAGGAATGACAACAGCAAGATCAACAACAAGCATAAATGAAGGTGTAAGCTAGGTGACTTTAAATAAACTTCCAACAAATGGTAATTAGTATAGAAAAAGGTTCAAGATCAAATGTCACAATTTAAGCAACAAGCTAAAATCAGATTCCAGGAACTCCAAATTCACTCAATTTCTTACAATTTTAATGTGCAATATGAAGTTGTCTAAAACTAAAACATAAAGGAATGTCCAAATAGACGAATTTGCTCAGAAATAGATGCAAAACTTTGAAATGACAATGGCAGCAATAAAATTCAAGTATTGATACAAGCAACAGGAGAAATTCCTCAGTTTTACAGAATACAAAGGGAAGAAAAATTACAAAGGTCAATCCCTCTAACATAGATTAAAAAACTCACTATTTTTGTAATAGCCCATAGATGAATTTAGCACAACATGTGTGAATGAAATCAATATCTTCTTCAAGAAAGGGATAAGCAAGATCAAACATCTGTAACATCAAAACTAGACAAAACATTAAATTAGTAACTTAAAAACAATAAAGTAATACAAAAGTTTTGAAATATAAATTTACCTCTTGAGTCAAATCAGTCATGCCTAGAGTGATAATATTGTAAATGTGTCTCAAAACACAGAAACCACATAAGTTGGACCCCTGTGGTTGCCTACGGCTTTGAGAAAAAACATGATATCATAAAAACAAGTATAAAGGCGTGGCTTATTACATTCTTCAAACAAATCAATATGTACTAACCTTTGGCATGATCTATGTAGGGTCCTTTAAGTCACGAACATGTTTACCACAAGCAGTGTGTAGGAATGTCCGCATAGCCCTATGATCATCAAAATCAAAAAGGTTATTTATTTTATACAAATTCCATAAAATTTGCACACAAAAGGTAATAATGAAAGAACACTAACGAGTTCATGGTCTTTTTCAAATCATTCCCTGGTTTGAAGTAGAGGGAGCATAAGAGGATGAAAGTGTAACTACTCTTGCATAGAAGAACCAACTGCCAATATCACTAAAAAAAAGAGAAGAATATTAAGCAAACATAAAACATGATATAAATTATAAAATATAAGTTTGTTTCTTACCCATGAACATATGGAGCCAAGAAACACTCAGTTCCAGTTTCACTAAGCCTCTTTGATATGTATCTATGTCTGATAGCAACAGTGGCCCCTTTCTCTTAGATATGATAGGGGTATAAGAATCCAAATTTTTCACTTTTGCTAGAGGAGACCAATCTATGATGCATGTACCTACAAATGCAAGCACATAAATTAAAGGTAGATGGTGAAATTTTTAAAATATTTACTTTGAATTATAGAAGATACTTACATTAAGAACAGTTGGACAATCCCAATCATAAGATTTTGTCTAGGAGCTACCAGGGATATCAAATCATCCCTCTCAAGATAGCATATTACCCCTGAATTGCCAACAACTGAATCCGTAGGCCAATCTCTTATTTTAAAGGATGTATCATATGCCATCAGAATCACATGTTGCATGATATTCAATGGAGGCTGTGAAACTTCTTGAGTGAGGGGAGCTAGACTTGGTGGGGATTTGAGATGACTTTCCTTAGCTCGAACAGAAACAAGGTTCTTTGGCCACAAGATGAACGTACCCAGGACATTGCTTGTGATCTTGAATTCATCAGAAGGGATAGGGACATATGCATTTGCAATGATCACCTCATCAACTGACACTCAGACTTGATCAGCTTCCATTTGTTGGTGATGGACAGTTGATCCCAGATTATGCAGATTACCCAGTGCAACTAACCGTCTTAGAGGATCCTCGACAAAAAAATCACAAGGCTCAGTAATTTCTCTTTCAGGACCCTCTGATGACTGCCCAATGTTGCAACAACTCCCTTTAGTGCTTTGCTTATTAGGATTAATCGATTGTGGATAGGACTAGTATCTTGTCTTAAGCTCATAAGCACTATCATTTCATCCTTCATCTTCCTTAACCAGGTTTCTTATAATGCATCAAATGATGCTTTAGCCTCGGCCTTTGCTTCTACTCTTGTAATGGCCAACATAGTCTCCAATTCCCCCTAGTCACAATGTTTGAGGAATGGCGTACGGGGGCTCCAAAGTAATCCCGTATCCCTACCCCTCCTCCAACTCCCCTGACATGGCCTGGATACTCATGTTTGCCGACCTCTGACTTGAAAGATCCGTAGGCTTGTTTTTTCCTAAGTTCCTCCTATAAGATAATACAAAATAACAAACATAAGTAATCAAGTATGTTTCTTATGTAATTAATAACAACAACAATATATACTTACAATTTTTTCACCTACTATACGAGATTGTTCACTCGTATAAGAGCAACTCCTCTTTTGGTGAGCAAATAACCATTTTTCTTCACGATGAATCAGAGATTGTGGAGAAAGAAGAACAGAAGGATCAGATTCAGATGCTTCTTCCAATCTCTTCTATTTAGCCACTAACATGTCTCTTTCAACCTTTGCATAACCCCCATGAGATATCGTACAAGGGCAATCATTCTTTCCACTACTCTCTTGTGCTTTTTGCCTTTTTTTCTGTGAATAAGAAATTAAAGAAAAGGAAAATGTTACAATCAATTAAGATAATTGATAAGTAAATAAAATGAAAAATAAGTCAACTAACCAAAGATTCTGGAGTAGTCCGAAGCCTAACAAATGTGTGCCAAGTCGCTTGATCAAGAAATGTAAACTTGTCTCATGGATTAGGATGAGGCTGACCATCTTTCACCTTAATATGAATGTAATTGTTAGTCAAATTTGTCTTAAACTTGCTCCAGTCTTATAACAATAAGTCATTGTCTTGTTGTACAACATCTCATTCTGAGGAACGTCGTAGGTGAGCTGGAATGCATGTATTGAAGGAGTAAGTGACAAAGTTGTGACATATTTGATAGTAATTACATACAAAATGGAAGAGAATTGTATACCTGGATAGTGTCCCAAATATGTTTCCACACCTTTTAATCGACATTTCTCCACTCCTCTATCAAGATGCTTGGCTTGTTACGTGCAAGGAGGCTGACAAAACTCCTATATCGGCTTGTATTAGGCCCGATTGGTTTCCAATATCTATCAAACTCGATCAGTATCTTTTGCCTTACACTCTGAGCATTGCTAGGTTAGCTCTGATTAACACTAGATGGCTGATTCTACTGCGTAATAGGTGGCTGATTCTGAGGAACACTAGTTGGCTAACTTTGTTGGGCTATAGGTGGTTGACTCTGAGGCGCACTAGCTTGCTGGCTTTGAGGTGCAGTAGGTGGCTGATCCTCTACACTAGGATGTCGGGGATCTATCATTTACTTGTAATGACAATAAAGAAAGATAAATTGTTAAGCTACAACATGAGAAGACTATATCTATGGAAAAACTATATACATTATTCGAATATAAATCATAATCATAATTACTTTAGATCAAAGTAGTATCATAAAGAGATATCCTCCCATATTCCCTCATGATGATCATTTCTTGTGCTATGTTCATTATCTGCTTCATCTTCTTCGTTCAATTCTGGTAGACCCCTAGAAAAAGAAGGAATCTCTAGAAGATAATAATTTGAATGACTTTTCTCATCAATATCAATGACTCTTTTTTCTTGGAGAGCTACAGACCATATTTTATTTGCTTGATCAATAATATAGAACACTTGTTGTGCCTGATCTGCCATAATGAAAGGTTCATCCCTAAAACTTATATTATTCAGTTATACTAATGTAAATCCTAACCTATCGACCTTCACACCATTATTGACATCAACCCACTTGCATTTGAAAATGGGAAATCTAATTTTAACATAGTCAACCACTCATATCTCTTCAATAACCCCATAATAAGGTATGGCATTCAATTTAAGGTTCTTATCTTTCAAACTAGAGAAGTGCATAGATTCAGCCACTAATACAACACCACTGTTCTAGACGGTGCTCTTATCATCTAGGGACTTCATGTAAAAGGTATAATCATTGATCACAAATGAATTCCAAATTATGACATCAACTTCAGGACCACGTGCTAACCAATTTATTGTATCAGAAACACATTCTTCTACATCAACCGTTTGTTTGAACCAAAGTGCGAAAGTTCTGTTATTCTCCCTAATTAACCTTTATTCAGTCATTCGACTATTTTGTTTCTATACAATTTCTTTATGGGCATTCATGTAATATTGAACTTCATCAACATTATTCAAGATGTACAAGTGGACTTGTTGCAATTCATCAGCATCTACGCTCTTTACTGTTGCCCTGCGTCTACGCCTTCTTGATCATGATGTTTAGAAACCCCAATAGCTTCTTCAGAAATATATTTCTGAACAATAGATGCTTCAGCCCTCTTGGGGTTCTTCATGTACCCTTTTAGGATTTTCATAGTTCTTTCGATTGGGTACATCCACCGGAAATAGATAGGGCCACAAAACATTATCTCCCTCACTAGATGAACAATCAGGTGTACCATGATGTCAAAAAAAGAAGGAAGAAAAAGCTTGTCAAGCTGGAACAAGATTATATATCCTTTATTTTCCAATTCCTCTAATCTTTTCGTGTCAATGACTTTACAACAAATGGCATTAAAAATGAAAAAAAGTCTAGTCAATATATGTTGAAGATCATA
The DNA here is from genome assembly GCA_963242795.1 of Inga leiocalycina. NCBI lineage: Eukaryota > Viridiplantae > Streptophyta > Magnoliopsida > Fabales > Fabaceae > Inga > Inga leiocalycina. The sequence goes on from OY725331.1 coordinate 38,706,896, forward strand.
TTCGACAATGCCTTAAATAGCTACTGGGAGTAGTTGTTGCATTAAGACATGACAATCATGAGACTTTAGCCCTATTAACTTCAAGTCTTTCATCGAACAAGCTTTTTAAAATTTGAAGAATACCCTGAGGGAACTTTGGCGCCATGTAAACACTGACAAAAGCTTCTTTTCTCATCCTTAAACAAAGTATGAGCAGCTGGAGGACAAAAAGTTCTATTACCATATAGCCTTGGATGTAAATCTTTTCATATTCCCATTTCTTGTAAATCTAATCTTGCCTTCACGCCATCCTTAGAACTTCCTTGTATGTTGAGTAGTGTCCCAACAATACTATCACATATTTCTTCTCCACATGCATAAAATCAATACAATGTCTGAGTCAAGATTGTGCCAATACGGAAGATAAAAAAAGACGGACCTTTTGTTTCCATATATTTTTCTCATTTCTACTCTTTGATGACTTACCAAAGATAGTATTGATATTTTTCACCTTTGCATAAATTTTCTCCCAGTCAATGCCTTTGGAGCATCTTGAAACTCTTGGCTACCGAAGAAAGCTTCTTTTAATCTACGATAAGGGTGGCTTCATCTAAGAAATCACCTATGGCCAAGGTAAATCGTCTTTCTTCCATGTTGAAGTTGATGGTAGCATGTCCCTTCTTCACAAATTGGACATGCTTTGTGGCCTTTAACGATATATCCTGACAAGTTCCCATATACAGGGAAGTCATTTATAGTACAAAAAAATCATTGCTTGCATATAAAATGTCTCATTCCTGTTCACATAAAAAACATTGACACCTTTATCCCACAACTCTTTCAAGTCTTCTATCGAGGGTTCTAGGAAAACATCTATGTCATTTCTGGGTTGCTTTGGTCCCGAAATCAATATAGACAACATAATGTACTTTCGTTTCATACATAACAAAGGAGATAAGTTGTAAATTACCAACAGAACAGGCCATAAACTATGTATACTGCTTAGGCTACCATAAGGATTCTGCCATATGTGTTAAGCCAAAGCATGAGATTCCTAGGTTCTTCGCCGAAGCTAGGAAATAATTGATCGATTTTCTGCCATTGAGAAGAATCAGCTAGATGTCGAAGCTTTCTATCAGAAATCTGCTCATCTGCATGACATCTCAAATTTTTAGCGTCAAGTTCATTGGCAAACAAGTGCTTAAACCTTGGTATGATTGGAAAATACAACAACACTTTTGTAGGGGCCTTGTTTGATTTATACAGTGAAGTTTTACATATCGGACATTGCTTTTTCTCTTCATGCTCTTTTCTATACAATATGCAATCATTAGGGCATGCATGGATCAATTTATAGTTCATCCCTAGTGGACACAGAATTTTCTTAGCATCATAGTATTGAGAAGGCAACACATTATCATCAGGAAGCATCTCTTTAAAGGCCTCAAGCGTTTCTGAAAAGCTCTTGTCACTCTATCCATACCATACTTTCAAGCTTACTAATTTCAATACAGCTTTCAGCAATTGGTATTGTTTACACCCTGGGTACAGTGGCTTCTCAGCATCACTGCATATATTACCATATGCATGTGATTGTTCAAAAGCCTCTTCTTCTACATCATGAATAATATCTTCAATCTGATCATCCAGATCCGTGTCATTATCATCACAAGTCACTCCCCCTATTGAGATGCACTAGCATTTCTAATTGTTCACCATGCCATACCCATACTATATACGTTTTACATCACAAGTCATTCTCATTGAATTCTTGCTGGAATAATTCCCAAGTCAATAGCACGTTTCTGCTGCGTAGTGTGAGAGATATATTTCTCCACCAACGGTCCGCATCACCCTCGAGCTTATAGACTGCCAAGCGTGGCTTCACCTCATCCATGTAATATCCTGGATTGTGACCAAGGATTAGCAACTTCAAAGTGATGTAATTAATCTTAATTGAGCACTTTTGAGGTATATATTGTGCATTGTGATATTCAGGGGTAAAACGGTAAATTTACCTACTGACTGATTAGATACCATTGAGAACACTCCTTAGTAATTAAGATTAATGGCTAAGATTGAAAGACCAAGAGGTGGAATCTTGTGCATGTGAAACTATGTGAAATCATGGTAGGGAGAAGGAGATGGTGCCAAGTGTCAAATTATGGACCATAGATGAAGTCAAAGTTTTCAAACTCATTCTCTCTTCCTCCCAAGTCGGCTAAGTGTATAGAAAGAATGGAAATGAATCATCATCTTCAATATCTCATTTCTCTCTCATCCTCCTCCATTTTTTTTCACTGCACAAGCTAAGGAAAGAGAAAGAGAAAAGCTTGAGTTGAGGTAAGTGAACATCTCCATATGCTCAAATGTTCTCTACTAATGTTATGCAAAAAGTTGAGAGCTTTAAACCTATGGTTTCAGAATTTTCATTGGTGGTGGTTGAGAGATTGTGAATTTTGGAAAGTTGAAGAATCAAGAAGTTGGCTTTGGAAGACATAAGAGGTGAGTAGTTGATGCACTTTGGTATGGTTGCTTTGATGATTGGTTGAGTCTTGAGAACTTTGGAATTTGCCCTGATTTTTGGTAATTTTTGAAAAGCATGATTTGGTTAGTGTTTAGTGTGGAAATTAGTATCATAGAGTGTCTTTGTGCATTTGGAATTGGCTTGGAATTTTGGGTTGGAATGGATTGCAATGTGTGTGTTGATTGGAGATGTTAAGGTGACATGTGGTGATTGTGGTAGAACATGCTTATGGATAAGGAATATGGTCATTTTGATGGCTCCAATGTGTTCCTTGAGCCAAATTGTATGAAAATAGTATGTGATTTGAAATTAGGGACCATTGGAAACCAATTGGCAAAATCTGGAAAATCTGTCCAATGTAAGTCTGTTCTGGACAGTCAGATGGTGTGGACGTTTTGACTGAGCAAATGATGTTGAAAAATTATGAAACTTTCCAGTCTTAAATTTCACATCTCAAGCTTCAAAATGTACATAAATTTTGTGTCATTTCGCTTTTTGAGCTGGGAGTTTGAACTGTCCAAAGTTTGGCATCAAAGCTGGACCCTGTTTTGGTACAATGTTAGGTTTTTGGTAAATCTGGACTTTTGTGGTGATTTCTAGTTATGGCCAATATTTTTCCTTAAAAGAGGACTTAAATAGATTTCATTTGGCTTTGGAATCACCTTATTTCAATTTTTCCTGAATTAGTTATGATTTTTGGAAGTTCAGCCAAAAACTGGATTTTCTTGGGCCGCGGCCCGTGGATTTTGGGCCGCAGCCCAAATGTTTCTGAGCGTCTCTGGACAGTTTTGGGCTGCAGTCCAAATGTTTCTGGGTAGTTTTGGGCCGCAGCCCATGGATTTTGGGCCGCGGCCCACCCCCAAAAATATGTGTTTTGCACTTTTGAAAGGTGGTTTTGGGTATAGTCTTTCCCAACCCTTTAGGCATATGTTTAGACCTAAAATAGCCACCTAAAGAGTCTAAATGATAACCAACTTAAGTACTATGGAATTAAGAACTTAGGAAAGAGATTGACGGGTTGTCCCTAACTTGGTTTACAGGATTCGATATTTGCCGTCCTCGTGAGCCCGCAGTGCCAAGAAACGTTGGGAAAGGATCAGGTAGTGACTCTCTCTCTCATACTATGTATAATGCTCTCTATGTGTGTGTTATCACTGTTATGTGATGATTCTTTGATGCTGCTGCGATTACAGCTGGTGATAGCTGTCATTTACAGCGCAAGCTGTCATTTACAGCGTAAGCTGTCGTTATTGTGATACAGCGTAAGCTGTCGTGATTATTATTACAGTGAGAGCTGTCGTTTTGTGCATACAGCCATGAGTGATGTCGTTTGTGGTGAAAACCATGTATCTGAGATTGCTGCTGCTGTTGCTGGTTGTGATTTATATACATGCTTTGTGTTATGCATTGTGTGAGTGGTTTGTTACTACTGTGATTCGCTCGAATCTCATTCTTTCCTATGACTAACATTTCAGACAGGGCATGTAGCTCAAAGGAGAAGCGGCCAACCCGAAGCACTTAGGATCTTTAGGGATACTAAGGATTTTTGAGATGTTGGTTATTTACTTTAAACTCAGGATTACTGTATATATTTGAATTAGGAATATTATATTCGATTTTGGTTGTGTAGTCTCTAGTGGATACTTGTAACCTCTAGATTATATATGTATAGAACCCGGGAGTTACCGGGAATTTGGTTATACACTCTGTTATACATGAATGTAGATAAACTGCATAGGTAATTATATTCAAATTTTGAAATGGAGACCAGGAACAGGAAGAGATTTTGAATGTTTTGTGAAAACCCTACTACAAAGTAGGAGATTGAAATGAGTTTAAGTTATCCGATGGTCTCTAATCCGATTTAAATATGCATTATCGAATTATAATTACGTGTTTAAAAGCAGGGGGTTACAATCCAGGCATCCTAGGACCTCAAATATCTTCTTGAGACGGTTCAACCAATCTTCAGCCACTTGAGGATCAAACCTCCCTTTGAACACTAGAGGTAGATGTTTGTAAAATCTGGTAACCCAAAACTGAAGATCCCTATCCTCTCTTACAGGTACTCCATAAGACTCTTGATTTGGAAAAGTGTAAGGTGGGGACTCCAGCGGTCGTGCTGACCCTTCAGTAATGTCCTTATGACGGGTCTCTTCTTGAGTTCCCACCGGAGCGGATTGAACCGGGTCCTCTTTGTTCTTTGCTCTCTCTGCTTTGAGCTCTTCTCTCAACTCAGTAATCATGTCCCACTGATATTTTATCAGACCCATTAATTCTCACTTGGATCTGGTGGATTATCATTGACGACCTCCACCTTAGGGTTTACACATTGGGGCGTCCTTGAGTTTTCTTCATTCTACAAACAACTCGTCCCATTAATATAACCGAGATTATATGCACATATATTTACAAATCTTCTATATATATCCATATCAATAGAACATACATGTGCATACACAACAATTATCCACAGATGATCTTCTATCCCTAAAGCCAACTAAGGGATCTATCCTAGCAAACTCTACCCTTGCCAGGAACTATAGCTCTGATACCAAAATTTAACCCCCTGCCTTGATTAATGTAATTATAATTCGATATCAATTAATTAAATGGGATTAGAGACCATCAGATAATTTAAAATCATTTCAATTGCCTACTGCATAGTAGGGTTTTCACAAAAACTTTCAAAACCTTTTTCCTATCCTGGTCTCAATTTCAATGTTTGAATATAATTACCTGTGCAGTTAATATACATTCATTCATATCAGAGTGTATAACCAAATCCCCAGCAACTCCCGGGTGCTATACATATATAATCTGAGGGTTACAAGTTTCCACTAAGGGATTACATACACAAAATCAAAAGTAATATTCACACCTTAATATATACAGTGATCCCTAGTTCCAAATAGATAACCGACACCCCACAATCAAATATACCCCGAGGGGTCCTTATTGCTCCGGGTTGCCCGCTTCTCTTTACTCCACTTGCCCTGTCTGAAATGTTAGTCATCGGAAGGAATGAGATTCAAGAGAATCCCAGTAGTAACAAATCACTCAATACAGTGCACAAACACATAGCATATAGGATCATGTTAAGCAGCATCACAAAATATCATGTCTCATGCCACAAACAAAAGCACTCATGGCTGTAAAATCTATGCGTTAGCTTTCACTGCGATCTCTATGTATTCACAAAGTATCACTATGCATCAGCTTTCACTGCGATCTCTATGTATTCACAAGTATTCATAAAGTATTCTCAATGCATGACAAACACATATACAATGTTTCACACACAGTATAAGAGAAAGAGTCACTACCTTGTTCCTTCCAGACATTCCTCTGCACCATGATCTCTTGCGAGCGGCAAATATCAAATCCTATAAACCAAATCAGGGACAACCTGTCAATCTCTTATCCAAGTTTTTTCCAATTTCATACTACTTTATGTTGGTTACCCTTTAAACTCTTTAAGGTGCTATTATAGGCCTAAACATATCTCTAAAGGTTTAGGAGAAGCTACTTTAAAGATACATTTTTTGGGCAAAGAGCACAGATTTTTGGGCTGCCTCACTTGAGCATGCCCATGCTCACTCGAGTATTGCCCTCACTCTTGCTCGAGTCCCAGCGAGTGCGACACAGAAAGTGTTTGCCTGAGAGCAAACTTCACAATATCTCACACCCTCACTCGAGCATAAGAAGCTATACTCGAGTGATGACTACAAGTGCACTCGAGCACTAGAAAGTGAGGCACAACGAGTGACTTCCTGAGAGTACCCAAAATCTCCAAGGTCTCAAAACTACTCCCTCACCCAAGCACGCCTGAGCTCACTTGAGTGGGATCATAATTCACTCATAAGTTAGGAATTGTGCTCGCGGTTTCTACCTGAAGACCTAATCAAAATACCCAGAAATTCATATCGTGCTCGAGTGAGATCCTCCCTCACTCGAGTGATGCCTATCAGATGCCAAATCGCAGCAACTGATATGGTTTTTCCAAAATTTACCAATTAGCTACCAATGGTCCTAAGACTTGTTCTAAACACATTCTCACTCATTTTAACACAAGCAACCCATTGGTAAACCCAAAACAACCAAACTCCCACTCAAGCAACACATTCTCATCTCTAGGATACAAGATCACCTAAAACCACAATTTGCCAAACTTCCTCTTTACAAATCCAAACCAAAACCATTCACTCCCATACACTATTTGGCATCTATTCCACCACATTACATCACTTAATTCATATCTTCTAGAATCACAAGAAATCAGGGCAAAAATCTAGAATTTACCAAAACCAAACCAATAGCCAAAACAATTATATCAAAATGTATTAAATGTTTACCTCTTAAGCTTGCTAAAATCAAAACCTTAATTCAACCAACTTTTAAATTTGTTCAACTATCAAACACCACTTTTTGAAATTCTGAAAGCATGGCAAGGAAGCCCTCAACACCATGAACAACTTTAATACACATAATATAAGCATTTGAAGGCATTCACTTACCTAAAACCAAGCTTTTCTCTTTCTCTTTCTTGGTTGTCTTCAGTGAAAATGGAGGTGAGAAGAGAGATAAGAGAGTGAGTGGATGATGATGATATTTTCCCCTTCACACATACACACACAACCGACTTGACAAGGGAAGAGAGAGGGAAAATCATTTGACTTTTTGACTCCACATCCAATGGCTCTCATTTGACCATATGGCACAATCTCATCCTTCCTTCTATGAATTCATATGTATTCATTTACATTGGATTCCACCCCTAAGGTTAAATCCTAGCTATTGATTCATTTGACCTTTAATCTCAACCATTGATCTTCAAGTTACCAACTAGTTTCCTCTTCGGTAACCAACCTGTTGGTAAGTGAATTTCCCATTTCGCCCCTGATTATCATAACCTTTGCCAAATCAACACTATACTCCAATATAAACTTAAACATTGCTTACAACATGTTTGCAACAAGATTAACAATAATTACATCATTAAGATCGTAATTAGCCCTAAATCACAAGTTAGGATATTACATAAGCAAATATATCAGAAATTGACGAAGATAGTAAGAAATTATGCATAGTTTCTAAGACAGGTAAGAGTAGAAAATAACGACTACAAATGTATTAATATTAATTTTCCCTATAGGACATAGGTAGCAACAAACTCATAAAGTACAGATTTTCATGAGTCCACCAAGATGTGCTCACAGGGACTTTTCATAATGAAATGTACAGCGTCCTTGTCAGAAAAACATAATAGTGTCAACAGTATCCATTTATATATATATAGATGTATGTATGTATTTACTCATCTACAAGTGCTCAGTGATGTGGAAGAGCTCAGTTTAAACAATCATATTACCTCAAAAGCATAGGAAAATTGACCCAACTTAGATACAATTCCTTTGTTCTTTACCTTGAACAACTTAAGGGTTCAGCTATTGGCCATATAACAAATAAGTTCACTCTTGGGTTTTGACAGTGTTCTCTATTGAGTCTCAGTTGCTATTGAAATGAGTCACTAATTAACACAGTTCCATGATAGAGCAAAGTCTAATCATTGAAGGGGTTTTCTAGCTTTTCAACTACATTTTAAGGTTAACTGTTGCCAATAGTTCAAGAAGTCAAAATGTGGCAAATTGACTAAACATGAAAAGGGAAAAGCGGGGAACAGCTATTATGGGCAGCTTTGAATCACCTATCAATTAATATGATAGATATAAGGGCTATCTATCTTCTGAGAACAGATTAGCACATAATGTGTTGCAGCCTGAAAAGAACAAAAAAGGACAAAAACAAAAATCTTACACGAAACTTGAAACATATAAAGTTGGCATAGGAATGAATAGTGGAAGTAGAGGAAAAGATTGATTCCATCCATCCACCACCGGCATGAATAGAAAACTCAGTCTAAGAGGATAGCGTTACACCAAGGTTATAGTTGTTCACCAGTAATGGCGCAGAGTACATCTCCTAGAGAAATTCAATTCCTTCAATACGTTGGAAAAGAAACACTAACAAGTTTCTTAATATAGCATCACAGATAATGATTGAGAGAGGTACTAAAAAATTTGATAATGAAACATTAATAAAGAAGACAAGGAAGCATACCTGACAAAGACGGACGTGAAATGCAATGAATAACAGATGGACCTGACCACCTGAAGCAATGGATGACAGTAACCCACTAGCGACAACAACGAGTAGCTCGACCGGATTTGATTGTTCCAATTCAAAGCTCAATTAATGGATAGGGAGTCAAGAGCTAAGCTAAGTTGAGGCGCTATTTAGAATGGAAGGGTGGGGAGCTGAGGTGTGATTCAGAATGGAATTGAAGAGGGATTTCAGAATGGAAGGGCAGGGAGCTGAGGCGCGAGAATGGGGAGCTGATCTGAGGTGCATAATACAGAATGTAAGGGCAGGAGCTGAAAATAGGAAGACTTTTAAGACCGGTTAATAAAATAACCGGTCTTAAAAGCTTTTTAAGACCGGTTCTCTAACAACCGGTTTTCAAAGTGGACTTTTAAGACCGATTGTTATAAGAATCGGTCTTAAAAAGAATTAGTTTAGACCGGTTATATTATTAACCGTTCTAAAAGAAATATATTTTAGACCGATTCATACAGTATCCAATCTAAAAAATATTTTTTTAGACCGGTTAGTGTAGAACTAGTTTAAATAATATTTTTTAGACCGGTTAATATAATAACTGGTCTCCCAACTTGTTTATAATTATGAAAATGCCACCGCACATTTCTTTTAGACCTCATCCGCTAAATGTGCCGTTCTAAAACACCTTTTTTGTACTAGTGCATTAGCAAGACCATACCATCAAAATTAAAAAAAAACCCATTAAACCAAAATATGGGGGAGAAATGAGAAATCAAAAGCCTCCATAAATCATTGCAATACTTAGCACAAAACAAAGCCCTAACTCGCCTCTTGCTTCTTTTAGGCTTTGGTTCTTGATTCCACAACTTTGAGTCTTGGAAACTGGCTCATGACACCTCCTTTACTTCTTGAGTTTGGCCATCTAATATGAGTCAAATGAAGGTGATAAGATGTTTTTATTCATGTTTTCTCTCTCCTTCATTGGCTAGACCAAAATAATATGGAGGAAATAAGGAAATATGATGATGTGTCCATATTACTATCTTCTTGCAACTTGATTTGGTTGGCTAAAAGCAATTATTTTCCTCTTCCATTTGGCATGCCAAACAAAATTAGAGGGAGGGAAAAGAGGGAAATGTTTTGTCTAATGGTTCATGGCTCCTTGTACACAGGGAAGCTTATTAACCAATGGATGCTTTCATGAATTCACTTGTCTCCCTTCTTCTTACTGTTGACCAACATTTTCATTAATTAGGAGGGAATTAATTTGCCTTTGAGGTCTCATAATTACTCATCTTTTTTAAGAGCAAATCCTAGCTCTTAATCTTGGGTTCCAAGTTTAACCTCAAGATCAATTAGCAATTGTTTCTTTCGCCCTTGGGTTATGGCAATGTTAATTAAATTGCCATTAGTTATTTTATTAAATTCCCTTTTCTCTTCCTTACACCACTTTCTCTTTTTCTTTCTAGGTTCAAATTATGTTTTGTTCCTCATAAGACACATTTCAGAGGAATTAAATCTTTTCCTTAATTAATCAGAATTAATTCCGTACAAAATTCTCAAAGCGATTGTGCTAATATTATTTACATTGGCTTTTGGGATTCTTAGCCCTTATATGAATTTTGGGATATTACAGAATCCAACTCTAACCCCATGAACACCCCCTAGCCAAAAATCAACACCTTCTTTTCACTTGTAATCCCATATTTAATCACTTAATTACACTTTCTATATGATTAGTGTGAATTTGGGTAGCACCTCCCCTTAGGGTTTGTGTTTTCCAAATTTACAAAACCAACCACAACAACCTTGAATCTAACAAGAAAACAAGGTTTTGGAGATTACCTTTGATTTCTCCTCTTTCTCTCTAAAAAATGACATCTTTCTCTCCTTATTTCCTCTTGATTTATCTTGCTACAAGTGTATTTCAAGATGACATAGATATTAGAAGAGGTGTAAAAGAGATTAAGGACAAAAACAAGTGAATTTTACAACCAAACTCACCTTGATTTTGCCCCTTGAATCTTGCTATCTCTCTTGTCTTCCATGTTCTCCAAACTCTTTCTGTCTCTTGTTCTTTGTTGGCTGGACGAAAATGAAACTTAGAGGAAAGATGAAGAGCTTAAAAATATCATCATCCACCTCCTTAATAAATAACATTTAATTGTATTTTTACCATGTGATTTTTGTGACCCAAGTCTTCATCTTTTGCTTGGTCATAATTATTTCTCTTTTCTCTTGCCAAAGTGAGAAAAATGAACCATCTAAAGTAACCAAATGAGCTCTTGAGTTCTCTTTATCCATTCCCTTGTAATTAGTATGTAAGCGCCATTTATTTCAAAGTTTTCTTTTTGACTTTTCAACCCCATTTATGTTCAAACACTTATTTTCTCTTTCCTTTCTCTTTATTGGATGAAATATGCTCATAAAAAAGGAGATGATGATCTTGTTAAATATCATCTTACATGTAACAGCCTATATGTAACTCCCTCAGTAATTATATTCAAAATACACGATTAAAATGAAATAGAGACCAATAATAATCAAATAACATTTACTAACCCATCACATGATGGGGTTTTCAAAAATACCTTTCGAAATCATTTATAAACTTGGTCTCATATTCACATTTCGAATACAATTACTACGCGAAGATAAATCACATTCATATAAATATCAGAGTTCACAACATAATCATCCCAGAAAACTCGGGTACATACCTTCGCTAAAGATATACAGGGCACAATTGCCCATTACAATTCTTCATATGGGGATTACACAAATCTTTCGCATTCATATACAAATATCCAATAACTCATTTCAAATGCATAACCAAATATACTCATCCATATGTACACATCCAAATTCAAATATCCCATCCAGGATGATAACCAACTACCAGAATGACAACCCGAAGGAACTCCTCATCGCCCTTAGCTGCATGCTCCATTCTTGATCCACTACCCTGTCTGAAAGGTTAGCAGGGGAGGGTGGGATTCGAGAGAATCTCAGTAGGGAAACATTATCAATATGCAGGCAAGATAAGTGTTTTATGCATGACATGCTTGCATCACATAACTCATGCACACATACAATGACAAATCTATAAGCTCAATGCTTCGAACGATACACATATGGCCATAGCATATATTGAAACATAGCTTCAAATCATTCATACATGTTCCACATAATCAAGCAAAGCAATAACATGCATCAACACATTAATACAGTTATCAGAGCATGCAGGAGAGATAAGTTCCCTACCTCCAGTCTTTTCTCCTCGATTTACGTGCCAACAACTCGGGGCTTCACATTCGATCCTACAATGTCAAATGTACTATTTAGATACTTCCATAGTGTTTCTGAGGGTCATATGAAGCTATATTGAAAATTTGCTAAAATGCCCCCGGGGACCCGGTCCGGCCCCACCGTACCCGGTCCGACTGTACTTTTCCTGAAATTTTGACATAGGCTATTCTAACATATTTTTGCCCAAGGAATCCATTTTTGGACTCGGAATTATCAAATTCAATGTCAATTACAAAATTACCCTTGACAGCCCCACTTTAAGTGTTTCAGGGGCGTTTTCGTAATTATGCTTTTTCGGCCTGTTCCGAAAAAGTGACCAACTGTAACCCCACCTAATTTTCGTTCCTGAACTCAATGGAACCATCAAATCATTGAAAATCCAACTCTAAGACCCATTTATAGCCATAACCGAAATATACAAGTATTCTGGGGAAAATTGGGGTTTTTCGGTTTCGGCTCCGTAAACGCGTTCCTTCCTACTCCTAACCACTTTATTGACTATTCCATTAGGTTAGCACAACCATTTAGTATCAATTTGGGCAGCATAACAGCCCCACAAACCCATTTTCCATTTTTAGAACCAAAGACAATCCGGCAAAATTTCACCGATTAAATTGTCTATAACAGCCAGAATAGTCAATATGCACGAGTTTGGAAGTTACCTCAAGCTCCCACTAGCTTTTCCTTCTTGTGGCTGAAAACCCTAACTTCAAAACACCAAAAGAGGAGCTTCCAAACCTTAAAGAACATAAAGGAGTAGCTTAGTATCGGAGTTATACGCGTTAGGAGCTAGATCGTCGGAGAAATCGACTTACCTTGCGAGATTTCTTCCTCTTTCTCTCTATTTTTCTCTCAACTCCTCTCTCCATATTCAGCTGTGCAGCACGTCGAAAATGAGAGCTGAAGATGATGAGAAGATGTTTTAATTCCATGCTTATGTCATCTTGCCTTTTGATGATGTCATAATTCCCAAAATTGGCATTTTCGGATTTTCTGGCAGATTTTCTGCCCAAACTTTGAAAAATCATAACTAATTCTAGAAAAATCGAAATGAGGTGATTCCAAAGCCAAATGAAAGGTATTTAAGTCCTCTTCATTGGAAAAATATAATCCATTACCAGAAATCACCACAAAATTCCATAATTAAACAAATTTCATCACTGCCCCAAAACAGAGTCCATTTTCGACCTCAAATTTTGGACAGTCATATCTCCCAGTTCCCAACATGAAATGGCACAAAGTATATGTCCATTTTGAAGCTTGGGATGTGATCTTTAAGACTGGAAATTTTCATAATTGTCTGTTTGCCTAGTAAAAACGTCTACACGAGAAGACTGCCCAGACAGAATTCATACTGGACAGCATTTCCAATTTTGCAACCAATGTGTCCAATCTAATTTAAATCAATTCCAATGATTAAATATCACAACATGACACCATTTCCATCACAATACCCCATTCAATTCTTCCCTCTATTCTAAGTTAATTTGGATGTTAATCCACAATTGAACTCAAATACAGGGTTTTGGCGTTGCTCATAACACAAGTGACTACAATCCACTTTATATTCTCTAAAAGGGTACATTAATCACTAACCACGTCCACTTTTGTAGTCATTAACCCCTAATCACAATTTGGGATCTTGCTAAACCGGGGCTTAGCAATCCACTAATCTCAGGCTTATTCTCTAATCTCGAGTCTCAAAATTCGGGGTATTACATTTCTCCTCCCGTTCAATAAATTTCATCCTCGAAATTTGTCACACCACTTAATCCACAAACTACAGATGCTTCTTCACGACTGCTTCCGTTTCACAATTCATTTCACATTGGATTGTCCCTTCTAGACCACGCAGACAACCGGTGCACCACAAATCTGATTCTCAGAAGAATCTTAAACAAACTAATGTGTCATGCACGGTTGCTCATACAAATACTCGGGATTCTCATAATCACCATACAATCTTGCTATCACCCCTTACTAGTAATAGCGCCATATCTTCGGCACAAACACTAATGCAACATCGTTGCCATAAAACTGCAATTGGCCCACATCACGATTGCCACACAAACCCAATCACCATACATTTTGCCAAATAGATACAATTGCTTCCACATACGATTGCCACAACACCATCATCACATAACCACAATCGTCGCAAGCCCCCAATTCATAAGTGGCTAATGCATCTCAATATCCGGAGGCTCTAAATCATGAGCCATATCATAAGATTTTGGCAGGTTGGCAGCATAGGCCACCACTCTGCTCAACTCAATCTAGTTACCCCTTCCGAGAGTAACACCAAAACACCACAACCTCAATACATCAAATGATAGCCTCAGCTATATACACAAACATTTCAACTTTCACTATATCCACTTTCACAGCTTTACCCTCACCCGTACACCCATCAGTAACTCCACTAGTGGTAACCAGAACTTTTGGGTATCAACACAATATTACTTCTATATCAACTTTCATGGTGTCGCCCTCACCTGTACACCCACCAGTGACTCCGCTAGTGGTAACCGGGACTTTTGGGTATCCACACAATAGTACTTCTGTATCAACTTTCATGGTGTCGCCCTCACCCGTACACCCACCAGTGACTCCGCTAGTGGTAACCGGGACTTTTGGGTATCAACACAATATTACTTCTGTATCAACTTTCATGGTGTCGCCCTCACCCGTACACCCACCAGTGACTCCGCTAGTGGTAATCGGGACTTTTGGGTATCAACACAATGTCACATCATCTGGTCACTCCGGAATCTCAATTTCTTCTATCCAGGCGCCTTTTTTTTGTCACACCCCCCTTAATGGGTGCCCACGCTTTCGCTGTGTGGCTGGCTCCCACATCACACCCATCCGATGGATGCCCGTGGGTTACCGGACTCACAATTTTATTGTCACACCCCTTCAGAGTGCCCACCCCCTGGTCAACTACGTACCAGGGCTACGATGGCCGTCCGCTGACCGGGACTGGCAGGCAGCTGGGTTACTCACCTTTCACCCAGGACTAACAAGAAAATCCACTTCCAAACGTACATTGCAGACTCTAATTTTACACACCGCCTTTTTGCCTCAGGTCAACACCAGTGCAACCAACGTGGTGGCTAGCTAGGCTGGCCATGCCGGGGTAATTGCCCTCACAAACAAGAATCCCCGATCATGTAGTCGAATTCGCCATCAGCTAAACTAGCTCTGCTCTGCTACGACACACCTCAATCCCAGCTTGTTCACAATTGTCACATATACATGTTGCCTCACTGGCATACACATATCACATTGCCTATCTAGAAATCACAAAGCCACTCTGGCTTACAGATAGTCAATCCTCCGTAAACTACCGTCCCAGCAGAACGGTCCTCCACTATGGGAATCACCCCATGCGGCCGCAGGTGAAAGACACAAATATCCATCACATCTTGAGCCTATGCCTACCAGGCGCAGCCCACCGAACCAACCCGATCCGCCCAACCAGGGAGATGGACTCACAGTACACAATCGTAACAAGCTAGAACCAGGTATCTTAACAACTTCACCTTCAACATCACGAATTCTTTTTACATACTGGGATCCTTCAAGACCCTTTCTCACAAATTAATCTGGACTTCAAAGTTTTACTTCCCGAAGCCATCACTAACACCTTGCACTTTCGGCAAACTCGAGCCTCTGCTCAATGCTGTACTTAAACACATCACATTATCACACTTCTACTGCACACTCTGAGGTATGTCGCCTCATCTGTGCTTTAACAATGTCAAGCTGATTTAACAGAAGTCCCATAGGAATCTCCCACCATAACTGATAACATTCACAACATATATTCATCTACGTCAAACCTTGGTTCGATTCAACTTGAATCATTCAAAGCCACAACCAGCACTTCGTTGAGATCCCATACTCCCAACGTTCTCAGAGCTCTATTCTATGATTCAACGTCATGGCGAGTGCACACTAAGGTTCGTTGTCACGGCAGCTGCACACTAGGGTTTGTCGTCACGCCTGCTATCACAAATTTTTTTTATATATATTGTCACACCCCTTCAGAGTGCCCACCCCCTGGTCAACTACATACCAGGGCTCCGCTGGCCGGCCCTTACACTGAGCCTGGCAGGCAGCTGGGTTACTCACATTTCACCCAGGACTCACATATCCCCCGTATCTCCACCGCCCCGAAGCCACGGTCCTCCCACTGTGTGCCATACACACCCCCAGTGGGCCGCAGGTGATAAACACACAAATAGCCTCTCCGATCAGACTTCGCCACTGGTAGCCCTCTCCAATCAGAACTCCCCGTAGGTTGCCTTCTCTACTTCGAATCCTTGTAGATAACTCTTTCAAATTCAAATTCTCCGCAGAATCACTTTTCCTTGTGCTAGATTAACACTAGCAACCTCAGGATACTTGATACACATTTCAATTCCAACTAGTACCACATCCTGGTACCACAGACCATATAGGTCATATCAACCTCCTAAGGACCAGCTTGACTATTGAGTCTGATCCTTGGATCCCAATTCATTTTTCAAACTTTCAACCGCAGTTGAACCGGGAAATCACTTCCCTCGTTTCACGGAGCATCATCAACTCAAACTCAAATTCAAATATCTCTGCCAGCCTAAGGCACCTCAGCCCCTAGGTCTTAAGGCCTTTACACACACAAGCTCGGTATGACATCACTACATGTAACATCATACCACCTAGGGTTTCTTACCCAACGTCTAGGTTGGAGCCATGATCAACCTAGAACCTCAATATCACACATCTAGGAAATCATTTTCCCTTAGTTCTCTAATCAGATGATGGGTTTGATTACCTCCACCTCTAGGTCTACACCTCAAATCCTCGAGTGAATCATACTGACTCACCATATCCACAACACAATTAATGTATACACATGGCCCTTAAACTCATATATCCATAAATAGCAAGGACCTTAATGTGTATACCACAACAAACAAAGTCATCTCCTATGACTTAAGGCAGCAACTATTGCCATTATCCTAGCAAATTCCCATGTTTGCCAAGAACTGCAGCTCTGATACCAAAATGTAACCTCCTCAGTAATTATATTCAAAATACACGATTAAAATGAAATAGAGACCAATAATAATCAAATAACATTTACTAACCCATCACATGATGGGGTTTTCAAAAATACCTTTCGAACTCATTTATAAACTTGGTCTCATATTCACATTTCGAATACAATTACTACCCGAAGATAAATCACATTCATATAAATATCAGAGTGCACAACATAATCATCCCGGAAATCTCGGGTACATACCTTCACTAAAGATATACAGGGCACAATTGCCCATTACAATTCTTCATATGGGGATTACACAAATCTTTCGCATTCATATACAAATATCCAATAACTCATTTCAAATACATAACCAAATATACTCATCCATATGTACACATCCAAATTCAAATATCCCATCCAGGATGATAACCAACTACCAGAATGACAACCCGAAGGAAGTCCTCATCGCCCTTAGCTACATGCTCCATTCTTGATCCACTACCCTGTCTGAAAGGTTAGTAGGGGAGGGTGAGATTCGAGAGAATCTCAGTAGGAAAACATTATCAATATGCAGGCAAGATAAGTGTTTAATGTGTAACCCCCTGCCGTAATTATATTCGAAATACGCGATTTAGAGTGAAATAGAGACCAATAAGAAACAAAACTATTTCAATGTCCCATCTTCACGATAGGGTTTTCAAAAATACAGTTTGAAATCATTCATAACCTGGTCTCACGTTCACATTCCGAATACAATTACTACGCGGAATATCACATTCATAATAAATCAGAGTACACAACATTAATCCCGGCAATCCCGATTTCCATATATTAACTCAAGCTTTACAGGGCACAATCGCCCATACAAGCCCTCAGATGGGGATTACACAAATCTTTCTCATACACATAATCAAATCCTCATCCACATACATATATACACATCCAAATACAAATATCCCAACTATGATAACCAACTACCGAATCTTCAATCCCGAAGGAGTCTTCATCGCCCTTAGCTGCTCGCTATATCCTTGATCTACTACCCTGTCTGAAAGGTTAGTAGGGGAGGGTGAGATTCTAGAGAATCTCAGTAGGTAAACAATATCAATATGCATGTATGATAGATGTTTAATGCATGACATGCTTGCATCACACAACTCATGATAACACAATGACAATTTGCAAGCTCAATGCTTCAAACAATATACCTATGGCCATAGCATAAATTGAAACATAGCTTCAAATTACACATAATTATGCAAAGCTAAGACATGCACCAACACACTAACACATATATCAAATACAAGCAGAAGAGATATGTTCCCTACACTCTTTCCATGTATGCTCCAGCTCCGCTTACTCGCGATCAGAACGAATACCAAACCACGTCCAGGGCGAACATCAACCCTATAACCAAAGCAAGGACATAGGGTTATTCTCTATTCCAAAACCTTACTTCCATATCACTCAATGTTGGTTACCATTTAACACCTTTAGGTGGCTAATCAAAGCCTAAACATATGCCTAAAGGCTTGGGAAACACTTGACCAAAGATCACCTTTTAAAAGTCCAAAATACTGATTTTTGGGGGTGGGCCGCGGCCCACAATCCTTGGGCTGCGGCCCAAGACTGTCCAGAGATGCACAGAAACATTTGGGCTGCGGCCCAACATCCTTGGGCCGCGGCCCAATAAAATCCAGTTTCTGGCTGAACTTCCAAAAATCATAACTAATTCCACAAAAATCGAAATGAGGTGATCCCAAAGCCAAATGAAAGCTATTCAAGTCCTCTACACAGGAAAAATACTGGCCAATACTGGAAATCACCACACAAATACAGAATTCCCAAACATTCAAGACTGTCCCAAAACAGAATCCATTTTGGACCTCAAACTTTGGATAGCTATAACTCCCAGTTCCCAAAACGAAATGGCACAAGTTATATGTCCATTTTGAACCTTGGGAGGTGAACTTTAAGACTGGAAAGTTTCATAATTTTCTGACTTCATTTGCCCAGTCAAAACGTCCACACAACAAGACTGCCCAGACAGAACTTCCAAGTTTTGCACAATTGGCTTCCAATGGTCCCATTTCTCATCAAACACCATTCCCATACAAATTTGCACAAGGAATCCATTGGAAACACCAAATCAACCAAATTCAAATCATATTGACATGTTACCACAACATGTCACACAAATCACAATTCAAACCACAACATAATCACACATTGTCATTCTTTTCATTCCAAATTCTCAAACCAATTCCAATGGCTCTATAACACATCAAGACACCAATTGCCACTCAAATATAAGGCAATTCATGCATTTCAAAAATCACACAAATTCAGGGCAAAATTCGAAATTCACAATACTCAACCATAAATCACAAAACTTAGATCAAAAGGAAGCAAATGCTCACCTCTTCCTCTTTCCCAAACCAATTCCTTGATTCTTCATCTTTTCACTTTTCCTCAAGTAATCAAACACCTCCAATCAAGAATCTAAAACCATAGAGATGAAGCTCTCATCACTATGAACAACTTTATAGAAGGACATTAGAGCATTAGAGGATTACAAGCCAAGCAAAATCTCACCTCTAGTTTTCTCTTTCTTCCTCTCAAGCATGGCGCCATGGAGAACAAGAGAGAGAGATAAGATGATGAAATGAAGATGATGAAGAAGGGAGGTCAGTTTTTGGCCACTAAAAGCCTCATTAGGCTGACCAAAAAGGAAGAGAGGAGAGATGATGAGTGTTGACAAATTGACCTCATCCAAGGGCTCATGTCTTGACACTTGTCAAGATCTTGCTTCTTCTTCATGAGCTCACATGCACACACATACACATGATTCCGCCCCTTGATCTAATACACAAATCAATCCTAACCATTGATCTTGAAGTTACCAATGAGTTTCCTCTTCGGTAACTGACCAATTGGTCGGTAACTTTACCGTTTTGCCCCTGATTACGGTAATTCTCATTGAATCACCACCAACACTTCACATCTTTTCATTTAGCCACAATATGCACCTTCCCTCTATTCTAAGTCAATTTGGATGTTAATCCATAATTGAACTTATATACAGGGTTTCGGCGTTGCTCACAACGTATACGAATCACATCGGGTGCCAACTCATACCATAATCTCCAAAAGGGTTCATTTATCACTATTGACATCCACTTTTGGAGTCATTAACCCTTAATCACAATTTAGGATCTTGCTAAACTGGGGCTTAGCAATCCACTTATTTCAGGCTTAATCTCTAGCCTTAAGTCTCAGAATTCGGGATATTACATTTCTCCCCCCGTTCAATAAATTTCGTCCCTGAAATTTGTCGAACCACTTAATCCACAAACTACGGATGCTTCTTCACGACAACTTCCGTTTCACAATTCATGTCACATTGGATGGTCTCCTCTAGATCACCCAGACACAACCGATAATCAACAAATCCGATTCTCGCAAGAATCTCAAACAATGAATGCAACTCAGTTGCCACAAATTGCAATCAGCCCATTTCACGATTGCCGCACAAACATAATCACCACATGGTGTCAAACAAATACAATCGCCTCCACGTACGATTGCCACAAAACCATCATCACATAACCACAATCATCACAAGCCCCCAATTCATGAGTGGCTAGTGCATCTCGATGTCTAGAGGCTCTAACTCATGAGCCATATCATAAGATCTTGGCGGTTGGGCAGCATAGGCCACCACTCTGCTCAACTCAATCTGGTTACCCCTTCCGGATGTAACCCCACAACCTCATTACACCAAACAACAGCCTCAGCTGTATACACCAACATTCAGCTTCTGCTATATCCACTTTCACAGCTTTACCCTCACCCGTACACCCACCAGTAACTCCACTAGTGGTAACCGGGACTTTTGGGAATACACAACAATATCACATCTGTATCAACTTTCATGGTGTCGCCCTCACCCGTATACCCACCAGTAACTCCTCTAGTGGTAACCAGGACTTTTGGGTCTCAACCACAATCGCATCAAGTCACTCCGAAATCTCAATCTCTTCTATCCGAAGCACCCTACCATAATGGCCCACCTAGAGTCTCAGTCTCTTCTATCCAGGCGCCTTTTATTGTCACACCCACCCCGGTTTTACCCCCTCTAGGGATGCCCCGTGCCGGTGGTGCCCACCCCGGTTTTACCCCCCGCTGGGGATGCCCCGCGACAGTGGCTGGGTTACTCATATTTCACCCAGGACTCACAAGAAAATCCACTTCCTTATCAAATGTACATTGCAGATTCTAATTTTACGCACCACCTTTCGGCCTTGGGTCAACACCGGTGCAACCAACGTGGTGGCTAGCCAGGTTGGCCATGCCGGGGTAGTGCCCTCAAAATAGAGAACCCCCGATCATGTAGTCGAATTAGCCGTCAGCTGAATTAGCTCTGCTCTACTAGACAACTATACCTCAGTCCCAGCTTATCCACAATTGTCACAGATTCACAATCACACTCCACTCTCATCCCCTTTCTCCGCCAGGAAGACACACAGTCTTTACCCGAACCGTTGTTAGCTACTCAGGGACTATTAACATGGCAGTGCACCCATATAGCCATTCAGGCTCACAATAGCAGATCCATAATCACACCCTACCCTCATCCCCTTTCTCCGCCGGGAAGACACACAGTCTTTACCCGAACCGTTGTTAGCTACTCAGGGACTATTGGCATAGCGGTGTTCACACATAGCCTTTCGGCTTCCACATCACACTCCACCCTCATCCCCTTTCTCCGCCAAGAAGACACACAGTCTTTACCCGAACCGTTGTTAGCTACTCAGGGACTATTGGCGTAGCGGTGTTCACACATAGCCTTTCGGCTTCCACATCACACTCCACCCTCATCCCCTTTCTCCGCCAGGAAGACACACAGTCTTTACCCGAACTGTTGTTAGCTACTCAGGGACTATTGGCGTGGCAGTGCATACACATAGCCTTATAACTCATAGAGCTATCCGGCTTTCACAAATGGCCCGTCGGCCTTCATAAATAGCTTGTCCCTCGTAAACTACCGCCCCGAAGGTACGGTCCTCCACCATAGGAATCACCCCATGCGGCAGCAGGTGAGAGACTCACAAATATCAGTCACATCCTGAGCCTATGCCTATCAGGCGCAGCCCACCAGACCAAACCGATCCGGCCCAACCGGGGAGATGGACTCACCGTACACAATCGTAACAAGCTGGAACCAGGCATATTAACAACTTCACCTTCAACATTGCGAATTCTTTTCACATACTGGGATCCTTCAAGGCCCCTTTTCACAATACAACTTGACCCCGAAGTTTTACCTCCCGAAGCCATCACTAACGCATTGCACTTTCTGCAAATTCGAGCTTCTGCTCAACACAATTCTCAAACATCACATTCACCATGCTTCCGCTGCACACTCTGAGGTCTTTATCCTCATATGTGCTTTAACAATGTCAAGTTGATTTAATAGGAGTCCCATAGGAATTTCCTACTACAACTGACAACATTCACAATTTGTGCCAGACCTTGGCCCCATTCAACTCAAATCAATCAAAGCTATGACCAGCACTTCGTTGAGATCCCATACTCCCAACGTTCCCAAAGCTCCACTCTACGATTCAACGTCACGGCGATTGCTCTCGACGGTTCGTTATCAAGGCGGCTGCACACTAGGGTTCATTGTCACGGTGGCTCCACTCTAGGGTTCATCGTTATGGTGGCTCCATACTATGGTACTGTACCCGATGCTTCACTCAGTCACCTGACTGGTCAGCCCCTTCGGTCAGCATCCTTCGTAGGTAGCCCTTTCCAATCAGATCTCACCGTAGGTAGCCCTCTCCGATCAAATCTCACCGTAGGTAGCCCTCTTCCATCAAAACTCCCCGTAGGTAGCACTCTCCGATCCGAATCCTCCATAGGTAACTTTTTCAAATTCAAATTCTCTGCGGAATCACTTTTCCCTGTGCTAGATTAACACTAGCAACCTCAGGATACCTGATACACATTTCAATGCCAATCTAGTACCACATCCTGGTACCACGGACCATATAGGTCATATCAACCTCCTAAGGACCAGCTTGACTATTAAGTCTGATCATTGGATCACAATTCATCTTTCAAACCTTCAACCTCAGTTGAACCGGGAAATCACTTCCCTCTAATCCACGGAGCATCATCCACTTCAGCATAAACTCAATTATCTCTGCCAGCCTAAGGCACCTTAGCCCCTAGGTCTTAAGGCCTTTAAACATACAAGCTCAGTATGACATTACTACATGTAACATCATACCACCTTGGGTTACTTACCCAACATCTAGGATAGACATAACACCTAGAAGCTCAATATCACATTCCTGGGAGATCATTTTCCTTAGTTCTCTAATCAGACGATGGGTCTGATTACCTCCACCTCTAGGTTTACACCTCAAATTCTCAGGCGAATCATACTGACTCACCATATCCATAACACGAATAATGTATACACAATCCATCAATCACATATATCTGCAAACAGTAAGGACCTTAATGTGTATACCACAACAAACAAAGTCATCTCCTATGACTTAAGGCAGCAACTACTGCCATTATCCTAGCAAATTTCCATGTTTGCCAGGAACTGCAGCTCTGATACCAAAATGTAACCCCCTGCCGTAATTATATTCGAAATACGCGATTTAGAGTGAAATAGAGACCAATAAGAAATAAAACTATTTCAATGTCCCATCTTCACGATAGGGTTTTCAAAAATACAGTTCGAAAGCATTCATAACCTGGTCTCACGTTCACATTCCGAATACAATTACTACGCGGAATATCACATTCATAATAAATCAGAGTACACAACATTAATCCCGGCAATCCCGATTTCCATATATTAACTCAAGCTTTACAGGGCACAATCGCCCATACAAGCCCTCAGATGGGGATTACACAAATCTTTCTCATACACATAATCAAATCCTCATCCACATACATATATACACATCCAAATACAAATATCCCAACTATGATAACCAACTACCGAATCTTCAATCCCGAAGGAGT
This sequence comes from Inga leiocalycina, assembly GCA_963242795.1. Taxonomy (NCBI): domain Eukaryota; kingdom Viridiplantae; phylum Streptophyta; class Magnoliopsida; order Fabales; family Fabaceae; genus Inga; species Inga leiocalycina. The sequence goes on from OY725331.1 coordinate 38,730,922, forward strand.
CTTCATCGCCCTTAGCTACTCGCTATATCCTTGATCTACTACCCTGTCTGAAAGGTTAGTAGGGGAGGGTGGGATTCTAGAGAATCTCAGTAGGTAAACAATATCAATATGCATGTATGATAGATGTTTAATGCATGACATGCTTGCATCACACAACTCATGATAACACAATGACAATTTGCAAGCTCAATGCTTCAAACAATATACCTATGGCCATAGCATAAATTGAAACATAGCTTCAAATTACACATAATTATGCAAAGCTAAGACATGCACCAACACACTAACACATATATCAAATACACAAAAATGGGGTTTTTTGTTTTCAATCCACAAAATACCTTCTTTTCACTTGTAACCCCATATTTAATCACTTAATTACGCTTTCGATATAATTAGTGTGAATTTGGATAGCACCTCCCCTTAGGTTTTGTGCTTTCCAAATTTACAAAACTAAGCAAAATCACCAACAAATCAACAACTACAACCTTAAATCTAACAAGAAAAGAAGGTTTTGGAGATTACCTTAGATTTCTCCTCTTTCTCTCTATAAAATGCCATCTCTTTCTCCTTCTATCCTCTTGATTTATCTTGTTACAATTGTATTTTAAGATGGCATAGAGATTAGAAGAGGTGTACAAGAGATTGAAGACAAGAATAAGTGAATTTAACAACCAAACTCACCTTGATCTTGCTCCTTGAATCTTGCTCCTTGAATCTTGCTCTCTCTCTCTCTCTTGTCTTCCATGTTCTCTAAACTCTTTCTCTCTCTTGTTCTTTGTTGGCTGGATGAAAATGAGCCTTAGAGGAAAGATAAAGAGCTTAAAAATATCATCATCCACCTCCTTAATAAATAATATTTAATTGTATCTTTACCATGTGCTTTTTGTGACCCAATTCTTCATCTTTTGCTTGGTCATAATTATTTCTCTTTCCTCTTGCCAAAGTGACAAAAATGAAGCCTCTAAACTAACTAAATGAGCTCTTCAATTAGCTTCATCCATTCCCTTGTAATTAGTGTGTAAGGGCCATTTATTTCAAAGTTTGCTTTTTCACTTTTCAACCCCATTTTATTCAAACACTTATTTTCCCTTTCCTTCCTCTTTGAGGGATGAAATGTCCTCTTGAAAAAGGAGATGATGATCTTTTTAAATATCATCTTGCATCTCCATGAAATATTATATTTAATTGCCATTTCAACACATGTTAAACTTTTGACTTTTCCAACTTCATTTACTTGGCTAAAAATTGTTCCCTCTTGGATTAATTCTTGACCAAGCCTTTAGGCCCTTCATGCTCCCTCTTTTGGACGAAAGTTATCCCAATTAAAGGGAAAAGTAAATGGCCTCTTGTTTTATTGACAATTTACCATTTTGCCCATACATTTTTATAATTAAATTGAGCCTTCTTCCTTTTTCTTTGGTTTGGGCCGAAAATCAATATTTGTTGGGCCCAACAATTGTGTTCTTGTACTAACCAATTTAATATCTCTGAAATTGCTTTGCCATTAATAGAGCTCATATGAATGAAAGAATTGTGTTTGAGTGGAATATAATTGTGAGAATAAGCTTTTGAAAGCTAAGGGATAGGTCAACATTCACACTAGTAATGGTTATCCCAGATCCTAGTGCAGCCGATGAGGTTTGGAAATGAAGCAACTGGTATGTGTCATAGTGAAATGAGTATATGAGATTGGGATGTGCCCAGTATAGAAGGGCAGAATAGTGACGGATGCCTCTCAATAGCTGAAGCCTCATAAGATGTGTTACCCACTCATGATGTAGAGCTGGTAGCGATTGTCTTGGAGGTGAAAGAATGATAATTAGAATATGCCTTTATAATATTGAGGATTGAGGTAAAATTAGAACCTCGTGATCAATGCTGATGCCATAAGGATTCGATCTTATAATACTGAAGGTTGAGGATAGGGTTGAATTAAATCTTAGCTGAAATAGTGCTTAGGTCGAAATGTGAATCAGGTTGCATTATGGTTCGGTTCCATGATGGAAGTTTGAACCTTGTGGATAGTGTTGAACCTTCAGTAATATTTTGAGGATAATACCTAAATACCATGAAGGTTAGGATAGGCATTATTGATATGATTTCAACATACTTGTTGGGTATATTTGAGGAAAATAATTTCTGAATTGTGCAATGTCGAGGTTCTAGAGTTAGTGATAAACCTTAAAGTTGGATGTCAGTCTAACAGCCAGAAAAGGGTTTACCAAGTGAACCGTAACCCAAGAATCAATTGTTAAGTTTTGATTCCATAAGAATTTGAAATAGCCCATAATGATTCAAGTTATTAGAACATGTTGAATTGATTATCTAGGAATTCGAAATAGCTTAAGTGGCTTGAGGTACTAGAATGTGGTTCAGAAATATGTATGAGGTTTCTGGAGGTTGCTAGCTATTGATCTACATAAGGAATGATCTTAATCTTAGAATATTTCCTTAGAAATAAGGATTGAGAGTTTAGTCCTTGATGGAACCAAGTAGTAGATAGAACCAGGGTAGCCATGAGTTATGGTCTCATGGCTAGGACAAATAACAGCATATATGCTAGTGGCTAATGGATTCTCTGAAAGATATGGGTAGAGTACCCAGATGAGGGAAGTTGAATTTGTGACTAGGCCTGGAGCTGGACCAATATCAAAAGTCCATATAGAATAACCTCAGATGAGATGGCGGAATTAAAGAAAGTAGGCCTTAAGTTTTCCTTAAGGATTTGTTCATATTACAAGGGTACATTGTAACAAAGCCTAATATATGAGACTTTCCCTAATAAAGAAGGGTTTATATAACCTAGTGAAACGCCATGTGTAACATCCTGAATTTTAGTCATCAAAATTCTTTAGAACAAAATGGTGAATTAAAGAGTACATGAAATGATAAAACCAAGCAATTAGTGATTACATACAACATTGTTATGTGGGAAAACAAGTTATACAAGTTGAGGTTTGCTACCAATGAAACTTTTCCTGTAAGGCAATGAGGTTGTCATGTAGTTTTGGATGAACAAATGAAGACCAAAACTTATTAACTTTTACAGGACCATAGTAGGCATTCTAAGCTTTAATTTGATAGGTCATGGGACTTATTTAGAGCTGTACAAAAGGAGTTATGAATTTTGAAGTTAGCCTAGAAAAATAGGCTATTTTCTGAAATAGCATCTAAAGATTTTAATTCTAGGAAGTTTTAGCTTCCAATTGGCTAAATGCTATATTTTTGCTTGAAATCAACTTAATAAGGGTTTCATAGCCTTTAGAATTACTCCAATCCAATGTCTAGAAATAAAGTTATGATTTTTCAAAGTTTGGGAAGAAAATCTGCCTGAATTGCCAATTATTCCGAAAATGGAAAAAAATGTTATGGCAATCTTATAATTATGGGATAAATTCATCAGCCTCTTTTGCTATTCTAATAGACCCTTAGATGTTAAGTTAGGTTGACCAAAGAAGACGAAAGATGAGTGCAATGTTAATTGAGCTTTAAGACACAATTTAAAGTAAGATAAGGTCAAAGTACTTTATGCCACAAAAGTCAAAATTTTAGAATTTTGGTAATTACATTAATTAAAGTAAAATTGGGATATTTTAAAAACATATTCTCTTCATCTTCTTTCCACAAAACTGTAATCCTAAGCCAAGAGAAGATCCAGCGTGAGCTTGAAGTTCTAGAGAGAAGGAGGAGGAAAATTCAAAGTAGGTATTGATTTCTCTTATTATTTAGCTTCCAGTTTATGTAATATCTTCCCTAAACTTCTCTTTTCCATGAATTCACGTGTTTAGCAAGCAAAATTTCAGGGTTTAAGGAGGGATGAGTTTGGCTAGAGAGAGAAAGAAGGAGAAAACCAAAGATAACTTCATAAACCTTAAATTCTTGTTGTAGATGTTGTTGTGGTTGAAGTTGTTGGTGGATTTGTAGTTGGTTTGCTTGGATTTATAGGTTTGGGAAGTGTTAACCCAAAGGGGTTATACTGCCGAAATTTTCCCAAAACTTGGGTATTAGGTGTTTAAATGGTTAATAAAGTGATTAGGAGTGAAAAGGAGTAAGCTTTTGGTGTTAGAAATCAAAAACCACAATTTTCCCTTTTCATGACCTAAGTTTTGGCCAAGAAAGAAATAGGGCTTAGAAGCTGGATTTTCAATAATATGATGATTCCATTGTGTTCAAGAGGTAAAATTAGGTAGAGTTACTGTTGAACACTTTTTCATTATCTGCCCTAGAAAGTTAAATGACCAAACTACCTATGAAACCCTAATTAAGGGCTGCCAAGGGTAAGATTTTCATTTGTCATTTTACAAAAACCGAGGTTAAAAATAGATTCTACACATAAAACTATGTAGGAATAGCTAGGGTCAACATTTTTAGAAAAGTACAGTCAAACCGGGTATAAAGGGGCCGGGCCGGGTCCCTAGGGCATTTTGGTAATTTTTCATAATAGACTAATATAACCACCAGAAACATCTAGGAAGTGTCTAAAATTGTACATGAATGGATTTTAACCTAATTCTTGTACATTTGAAATTTTAGGACTGAATTCAGAGTTGAGCCGTTGACATGAATTACGAGGAACACTTTTTGAGTAGCAAAAAGGGGGTTTAATGTAGTAACTGTATCCTTCATACACTATGATATTGTATATTATTTGTCTATGCCATTGTTTGTACTTTAATTAATCAATATGGTTTTGTCGAGAAGGGGTAGTCTGCCAAGCAGGGGCAGTTAGTGAGAGAAATACACTTTTTCCTAGTTGTTGAGTTCCAAACCAACCAAGGTGTACGGGTAGTGGAGTTTTAGCCCTACTCATGTATACATGCTATTATATTGTTCATTAAGTTTTGCATAACATGGAGTATGACATATTTACTTTTCACATTTTATATGAATGATTGTATGTTGCTACTGACATTCCTTGGAATCTCACCCTTTTTCATAAATAATAAATATTCTAGTAGAAGCTAGCAGCTTCAAGGGCAGAATGGTAAATGCGAGAAACTGAAGTATGTGGTCCAGAGAACAGAGCTGTTTGGTTATATGTAGTCTATTTTTGAATATTTTGGATATTTTGGGATAATTTGCATATATTATCTAACCCTGGAGGAAAACTGAAAATGTAATCAAGTACTATGATGTATCAATATGTCAGTATATTTACGATATTCTTGTGTTTCTCACTGAACTACACGTAAGTACTTTAAAAAATGTGAAAATAAGATAAGGGTTTGATATTTTGGTATCAAAGCCCAAGCGGTTCTATAAGAGCCTAAAGCGGTTATGGTAGAGTGGTAGTGTTGGCAACAGGATAGTATACTGATATGGTACTGATCATACAGTGATAGAATATATGCACAGATGGGAGTACTAAAGGAGTGAATCCTCCAAGTTTATGAGTCAGCCCCCCAAAAGATTTGGGAACACTTGAGGGTAGCATGTTGTGCAATACCGAGATAAGAATGATAATGTCGAGAGAGGTACAACCAAATGCTTTTAGGACTTCATACAGTACATTACCGATTTGGTACGGTGGCACATGTATAGAGAGTGATGTGGGGCCTAGTCATTATATTTTGGGTGACTGGAGGTAGTCGGCACATCTTTTGAGGTGAGAGTAGTCTCAGGGTACTGGGGGTCAGGAGCAGATAGAGCAAGTATCTACATTTTGGTTCTGGTGCATGAAAGTTAAGCATGCTCAACCCAGGGAAATCTTAGGATGGGTGACCCCCTAGGAAGTTAAGTTGGCAAGGTCATAAAGACTTGAGGAATGTTCTTATCTTAAGGTTTCTCTATGACTAATAATCATTTTAGTTAGATGATTTAAATGATGTTTAGAAGCATGGAGATGTTGACGATGTAAGTATTAATCTTAATTCGAACCGTTTCTGTTGTAGTAATTACTGCTGCTTAAAAAAGTAAACTTGATGAGGTTATGGAAACTCAAGGTATATTAATTGTGTTGAGGTTTCTCCATGCTAAGTGATGATATTAGTTAGTTATGACATACAGTACTATATGATGATTTTTAGTTTGTATGTTGGGTATAATTAAGGTATAATGATCTTTGACTCAATTGATTTAGACGTTATACATCGAAAATGAAATTAAATGATGTATTGTAAATCAAGAATCAATGTTGAGCCTTAGGTTCGAAGAACGCTGAAATGGCTTAGAGTTGTTTGAGGCATAGAATGTAGCTAAGAATGATATGTAATGATATCTAAGAAATGATTAGCGGTGATTATACCGTATATCGATCCCAAAGGATCCAATCTGATAGTACTGAAGGTTAAAAATAGGCTTCAATTTGATCTAAGCTGAAATAATGCTTAGGTCGGAATGTGAATAGTTACACCATAGTTCTATTTAATGATGAAAGTTTGAACCTTGTGAATTGTGTTGAACCTTCAATAATGTTTCGAGTATATTACCCGAATACCGTGAAGGTTGGAATAGGCGCTATTGATCCTGATTCTTAACGAACCTATCGAGTATACTTGAGGAAAATGATTTCCAATTTGGGTGATGTTAAGGTTCTAGATTTCATAATGAATATAAAGGTTGGGTTAGAGACCCTAGGCTATTAAATCCTACATGCCAGTGATGTTGTAGTAGACCTATATGTCTAACAGCTTTAAGACCTAGTACACTAGTGTGTCCTTAGGCTGGAAAATTTGTTCAGAATTGTGTTGGGCTAGTGATGATCCATGGAATTGAGGAAAAAGATTCTTACAGACATGAATCCTTGCAGAAATGGGGATTGATATTGATTTAATAAAGACAACATGCTTTCCTAAAGAAAGAAAAGGCTGCTTAAGCAAGGCAATTGGAGTGGTTATAGTTCAATATTACTAGAATATAGTGAGCAAAGAGTAGGCAGAGATTATGGTTACGTGCTCAAGAAAGAAAATAGAGGAGAGGCTAGTGGCCGATAAATTCCCTAGGTCCATCCGAAAGATATGAGTGTATGATAGGGATGATTGAGGTGAAGTGATTTTTGACCCCAATAAGATTGAGGTTCTGAGTTGTGATTGAGAGACTTGTAATATGAAAATCAAATTCAGTACTTGAATTTCAGTACTTGAATTAACTCCTTAGGCATTTGATATGGCCTGAGTTGCTGAGGGATTAGAATGTGATAAATGTATGGGATTATTGAAGGTTGCTAGATGCTAGTCTAGCATAGGGAAAAATTATAATCCTAAAATATTCCCTTAAAGGATTGATTGAGTTTATAGCTCTCTGATGAAATGAGAGAAGAATTGATTTGTCTGCAATTCCATTAACCTAGGCTATACTAGGAGTCAATTGGTGGATGGCAGATAATGTGTTGACAAGTATAAGTAAAGGATGGTTACCAAGTAATCCTAACCTAGGAATCAACTGTTTAGTTTTGATTCCATGAGAATTTGAAATGGCCCAAAATGATTTGAGTTGAAATGGGTCAAGAACTGACATAGAGGAATACCAATTTCGGGTGCAGTCAAGTATTATAAGGGTTTCCTATAGGACTCCTATTAAATCGTCCTGACATTATTAACACTCATATGAGGAGAAAGACCTCAGAGTGGGCGACGAAAGCATAGTAAATGCATGTGTAATCTTTGGGCACCAATGATTGACTTTAAGTAGTTAGACTCGATATGTATTTAGCGGAGGTGATGAACTGTATATGCCTAGGCCATAAGACCTGATAGACTAGTATGTCCTTGGGCCTGTAGCATATTATGTATTTAGAAATGGTGACAAGCAAAGGCTTAAGGCGGTAAGACTTGATGTGCAAATTTGCATAGGGCAGTGTCCCTAGGCTATAAGACCACTATGCTTAACTCTATAGTTGATTCCTAGCACGATGACATTGGACCAATGTGTCCAAGGTATGTATTGAGGCTGATAGAACATTCAAACTGTACCAAGTTGTAACTGAGTCAGTAAGTCCTGAGATGCCAGTGGAATGGGGGTGATTCCCTGGGCAGTAAGACCAATGTGACGAGGTGTGTTGATGTTGCCTTGGTGAGCAAGGTCAATGCTTATTATGATAGTTACCTAATAAATCCCTAAACACCTGCGTGATAGAGACCCTCGGTATGGAGGAGAGGACAATTCCTGCCTTGTCGAGGCCCATCGAGTGGAAGGCTTTATTAGGTGTGGCCTGGCCGGTCCTGTGTGCCAGTGAGGCCCTTAAACCATTACATAAAAAGGCGATTGTGTAATCTAGGCAGAGTCCCAAAGAGGCTGTGAGGCCTAAGGAACCAAGCATTATGGGAATGGACCAGTGGGTCCTGTGTTTGATTGCACACAACATACTGCATATGGAATAAATGATGAATACTGAATACTATCTGAGATTTGTGGTGAGAATATGGTGATTGTGTTGCATGCTCAATGAGCATGCAAATGGAATAGATTAGATTGAATATGATCATTATGTTGCATGGCTTATGAGCCTGCACATGATAAAGGAATGGGTTGAGTAATAAGGGTTGATTCCCATGTTATAGATGTTTAAATTTCGAGGGCGAAATTTATTGAATGGCGGGAGAAATATAACATATCAAATTTTGGTCACCAAAATTCTTTATATTTAAGGGAATAAAATGGTGAATTAAAGGGCACATGAAATGACAAAACTGAGCAATTAAAGATTACACACAACATTGTTATGTGAGAAAACAAGTTGTACAAGTTGAGGTTTGCTACCAGTGAAACTTTTCTTGTGAGGTAGTAAGGTTGTCATGTAGTTTTGGATAAACAAATGATTACTGAAAATTATGAAATTTAACTGAATGAAAGTAGACATCATAAGCTTTAATTTGATAGGTCATTGAATTATTTGGAGCTATACACACGGAATTATGAATTTTTGAAGTTAGCCCAGGAAAACAGGCTATTTTCTGGAACAACATCCGAAGATTTCTATTCTGGGAAGTTTCAACTTCTAGTTGACTAAAGGCTATATTTTACCTTGAAACTAGATGCAATAATGGTTTCATAGCCTTTGGAATCACTCAAATATGATATTTACAAATAAAGTTATGATATTTCAAATTGTAGGCAGAAAATCTGCCAAAATTGCTAATTATTCCAAAAATGAGAAAATGTTATGGCAATCTTGTAATTATGGGATAAATTCATCATCCTATTTTGTTGTTCTAATGGACCCTTAGACATCATGTTGGGCTGACCAAAGAAGAGGAAAGATGAGGTCAATGGTAATTGAACTTAATGACACAATTTAAAGTAAGATAAGGTCAAAGTGCTTTATGCCACAAAAGTCAAAATTTTGGAATTTTGGTTAGTTAGATAAAAATGGGATATTTTAAAAACATATTCCCATCATCTTCTTTCCTCAAAACCATCATCCCAAGCCAAGAGAAGAGAGAGCGCATGAGCTTGAAGTTCTAGATGGGAGGAGGAGGAAAATTAAAGGCAGGTCTTAATTTCCCTTGTGATTTAGCTTCTAGTTTGTGTAATCTCTTCCCTAAGCTTCTCTTATCCATGAATTCATGTGTTTAGCAAGCAAAATTTAACGGTTTGAGGAGGGAGGAGTTTAGATAGAGAGAGAAAGAAGGAGAAAACCAAAGGTAACTTCATAAACCTTAAATTCTTGTTGTAGATGTTGTTGTGGTTGGTTTTCTTGGATTTGCATATTTGGGAAGTGTTAACCCTAAGGAGTTATGCTGCCCAAATTTTCTTAAAACTTGGGTATTAGGTGTTTAAATGGTTAATCAAGTACTTAAGAGTGAAAAGGAGTAAGCTTTTGGTGTTAGAAATCAAAAACCACAATTTTTCCTTTTCATGACCTAAGTTTCTACCAAGAGAGAAACATGGAGTAGAAGCTAGATTTTCAATAATCTAATGAGTCCATTATGTTTAGGAGGGAAAATTAAGTAGGATTACTATTGAACACTTTTTTATAAAAGCCCTAGAAAGTGAAATAACCAAAACACCCTGAAACCTTAAATAGGGGCTGCCAAGGGCAAATTTGTCATTTGTCAGTGATTTTGTGAGAACCAAGGTCAAAAATAGATTCTCCACGTAAAACTATATAAGAATAGCCTAGGTTAACATTTTTGGAAAAGTACGGTCGGACTAGGCATAAAGAGGCCGGCCCCGGTCCCCAGGGGCATTTTGGTAATTTTTCAATATAGAGTAATACAACCACCATAAACACTTAGAAAGTGTATAAAATTGTACATGAATGGGTTTTAACCTAATTCTTGTGCATTTGAAATTTTAGGACCGAATTCAGAGTCGAGTCATTGGCACAAATTACGATGAATGCTTTTTGAGTAGCAAAAAGGGGTTTAAGGTAGTAACTTTATCCTTTATACACTTTGCTATTGTATATATGTTTGTGTATGCCATTGTTTGTATTTTAATTAATCAACATGGTTTTGCCGAGAAGTGGAGGTTAGTGCGAGAAGTGCACTTTTACCTTGTTTTTTTTAGTACCAAACCAAGGTGTACAGGTAGTGGGGTTTAAGCCCTACTCATATATATATATATATATGTTGTTATATTGTTCATTAATTTGTGCATAACATGGAGCATAACATATTTACTTTCTGCATTTTATATGAACGATTGTATGTCGCTACTGAGAATCCTAGAGCATGACATATTTACTTTATGCATTTTATATGAACAATTGTATGTTGCTACTGAGATTCCTCAGAATCTCACCCTTTTTCATAAATAATAAATATTCCAACAAAAACTAGCAGCTCCAAGGAAATAATGGTAAACGTGAGAAACTAAAGTGTGCGGTCCAGAGAATGGAGCTGTTTAGTTATATGTAGTCTATTGTTGAATATTTTGGATATTTGGGGATAATTGTTTATATTATCTAACCCTGCGGGGAAAACCGGTAATGTAATCAAGTACCATGATATATCAATATGTCAGTATATTTATGATATTCATGTGTTGCTTACCGAACACACACAAGCACTCTAAAAAATGTGAAAAATAAGATAAGGGTCTGACACCATGGGGTGCTCGAGCGTAGTTTGTTGAAAGAAAGACAAGAAAAGAGACTAAGGTGACATAGGCTTAACGAGATAGGGAAAGTCAAGCAACTCTTGCTCTCATACCTTTTGTATCACAATTTCATAACACAAATTCCATATCACAAATTCTATATCACAATTCCATAACACAAATTCCATATCACAATTTCTCATATCACAATTATTATATCACAATTTCTGATATCACAATTTCCATATTACAATTTCATATCAAAATTCCCATATCATACGTTCATATCACAATTCTCATATCACAATTCCATATCACTATTCCCAATTTTCCTCCCATTAATCCAACCGAACAACCTTATTTTTGTCAACTTGACCTATGGGCTAAGTTACTATCCATGTTACTGGCCACTCAAAAGCTCACTAGCCATGTGATGAGGATCGACCAAAATCGAACTAGTGGGGTGTTGTAGTCTCTCGTTGAACCAGTGGGGTAGTCCCTTGTTAAACCAGTGGAATAGTCCCTCATTGAACCAGTGGGACAAAAGAAAGCCAACCATCATATACCAATGGAGGCTATTGTAATCCCCTCCATAATTATGATTCTAAATACATAATTAAAATGGATTAGAGACTAACAGATAATCAAAACTCATTCTACAATCCCATCCTTGAGATAGGGTTTTCTCAAATGACTTTCAAAATCAAATTCATCTGGTCTCATATTCACATTTCGAATACCATTACCTCGCGCAGCTAAATCTCATTCATATATATCAGGGTGTAAAGAAAAATTCCCGGCAACCCCCAAGTTTCACATTGTAAACTAAATGGTTTACAGGCATATTTATCCCTTACAATTTCCCATTCAGGGGATTACATATCCATATCTAAATAACATTTATAAATGTGCAGTAATCCTAAACCAGATATGACAACCAACTAACAACTAAAATAAAGAACTATCAGCCCTTGGTTGCCTACTTCTCCTTTGAGCCGCTTGCCCTGTCTGTTGGTTAGTTAATGGAAAGAATGAGATTTAAAAGAATCTCAGTAGTAACAAATCACTCATATGTACAACATGTAATCACATGGCATGCAAGTAAATCATCAAACAACACATACATATATTGCCTTCATGGCATTCACATTTACACATTGCCTCCATGGCATTCACATATACACAGCTTCACAACATCCCAAATTATCACAAAGCAATGATAAATCAAACATACAATGCATCATATAAAGTATAAGGGAAAGCGTCACTACCTTGTTCTTACCAAGTATGTCCGGCACAAGTTGCTCACGTTCAGGCTAAATACCTAATCCTACAATTCCAAATGCACCATTTAGACACTTCCATAGTGTTTATGGTGTTATACGAGTCTATCGTAAAAATTTATCAAAATGCCCCTGGGGATCCGACCCGGCCCCGTCGTACCCAATCCGACTGTACTTTTACCGAATTTTTGACATGGGCTATTCTTACATATTTTCACCCAAGGAATCCATTTCCAGACTCAAAATTATCAAATTACAAAATACCCTTGACAACCCCTATTTCAAGGTTTCAGGGGCGTTTTCGTATTTATACTTTTCAAGCTTTTCCGAAAAAGTGACCAACTGTAACCCAACCTAATTTTCCCTCATGAACTCAATTAAACCATCAAATCATTGAAAGCCCAAATCCAGGGCTCATTTCTAGAGCTGGCTAAAACTTATAGGAACTCTAGGGAAAATTGGGGTTTTTGAAATCTGACTCCATAGGCGTGTTCCTTTCTACTCCTAACCACTTTATTAACTATTTAATTATGTTATAACTACCATTTAGACTCAATTTTGGCAGCATAATACTTAGGCCAACTCCTTTACCGAATTTGAAATCAAAGCAAATCAATCAGAATTTCATCGATTAAACTACTCACAACAGCCAGAACAATCAAAGATTGAAGTTTCTGAGGTTACCTTAGGCACCTTCTAGCTTAAGGCTAAAGAACCTAACTTCTTCACACCAAAATTTGTGATTCAAATAACTTAAATCCCATGAAAGAGAAGCTTAGAGGGAAGAGTATACACGTTAGAAGCTAAATTGTCAGAAGAATCGGCTTACCTTGTGAGTTTTCTTCTCCTTCTCTCTCTAAACTCTCTCAACTTTTTTCTCTCTCTTATTGCTGCTGTTTGCATCGGTTATGGCTGAAGAAAGGAGAAGGAAATGCTTTTTAATAGCATTATGCTTATGTCACTTTTCATTAGACTTATGTCATAATTTTCTAATTTCCCAAAATTCATAATTGTTGACTTTTTGTGTACGTAAGCCCAATTCATATGCAACTAATTCCCTCCCTCTTCTTGGTCCATGAAATCACACCTAGAGGCCTTCCATCAGCCCAAAATACGCTGATCACAATTTATCTTATAATTACAAGATTGCCCCCACTTTTTGTTCCATTTTTGGATTATTTGGAATTTTTGGCAAATTTTCTGCCTAAACTTTGAAATATCATAACTAATTCTAGAAAAATTGAAATGGGGTGATCTCAAAGCCAATAGAAAGCTATTTAAGTCCTATTTTTTGGAAAAATATGGATCAATGCATTTCATAATACACAAATACAGAATTTCACAAAAGTCGATACTGCTACAAAACAAATTCCAGTTGCAATCCCAAACTTTGGAATATCATAACTCTTAGCTCACAAATCGAAATGACACAAGTTATATGTCCATTTTGAAGCTTGGCATATGTACTTTAATAATGGAAAGTTTCAAAATTTTTAGACACCCTTTGCCCATTCAAAATATCCATACAAACTGACTGCCTTGTACAGAGTTTCAATAGACAGAATTTCCAACTTTTGGACAATTGTTCCCAATAGTTCCAATTTCACAACAAACTCTCTCTCCACACAAATTTTCACAAGGAAGCCATTAGAATCACTAAAACAACCAAATTCTCATCGCATCCAAATATATTCAGTTATGAACCACAATACAGCACAACCACCAAATTGCCTAACTTTCCATTTCACCATAATATATGCCCTCCCTCTATTCCAATTTAATTTAGATGTTAATCCACAATTGAACTTAAATATAGGGTTTAGGCACTACTCAAATACAGTCGAATCACAATTCACATCATATTCTCCAAAAGTGTTTATTTATCAATAATCATATCTACTTTTGAAATCATTAACCATTAATCACTTTTTTGGTATATTACAGCTATACCACGTTGTAGAATAAACTACTCCAAGTCATCCCAATCCAATTATCACAATAATTATCAACAAATAGTTAGACAGGAATTTCTCAAGATTTTCACATTCATACAATACTAATCAAATCATCTTCACATAGATGCCATAATATCTCAATTCTTAGCTCATATAAATATATATATATATATATCACAATTAGGTCCCACAAGGTAATTTCCACAAAATACTCATCAACATCTTGATAACTTTCTCAATCTCAATAAACATTTCAAAGTACTCATTGAAATTTCTAATCAATATAAATATACAATTTTCATTCACATATTCATTTCACAAAATACTCACAACCATCATACCAATACACACAACAAGTGGAAAGTGGTTATCTCTCTCCAAAGCTAAGTTTTTCACAAGAATCAAAGCTCTAAGCTTAACCACAATTCACAAATCAATCTATAATAATCAATTGGAACCACAATTTAGTGCTCAAACTAATTAAGTGGTTAATAAAAACAATTTAGAGACTTAAAGTCTCTCTAGAAGTCCCAACTATCATCTTCGGCCATTCTCAATCAACCTAATCACCAAATTTTATTTTCATTAATCACATTATAAATACCATCTCAAATTCAAACTTAAATCAAAATCTATCTCAAGTCATTATATAATCTTCAAGTTTGTCATTTTAATACAAATCCCAAACTTCTTAGTTTACTACCATTACTCAATTTCTCTACCTCAATAATATTTCTATTATCTAATAACTTCATTTCACTCATTAAAATTATTGATAATAATACCTTGCTCTATTCATGCTAAATTTCCCCAAAAATGTACACACTTTAATTGCTTAAGAAAAATCACATAAATAAGTATTTCTCAAAATCATTATTCCAATTTCATTTCTTCCTTCCATTAACTCTTTCTTTCCTATTAGAATCATTAAACTATATATATCTCCTCAATTTCTTCTAAAAAACCCAATTTCCAACACTTAAAGCTTCAACTCAAATTTCCAATATTCACATTCCATCATCAACCTTTAAATCAATCTATTCAATTATCAATATAGACCCAAATAAGCTCAATTATATCATGAAATTCAAATTTAAGAGCCCTAATATCATAAATCTTAATTTCTCAATTAAACTCTAACTCTAGTTTCCTTAAATTAATCCTCTGTAAGAAAAATCTTAACCACACAACTCCTATCCAAACCTCACTACCTCTATTAAAAGCCAAATAATCAACTAGAAGGCTCAAGAATTTAAAATCTAATATACCATAAATTTTTTTAACATTAGATACCATAAATAAAATAGGAAAAACCTTAGACGTAAGAAGTAGACAACTTACTTGATAAACCCAAACAATTTCCCTCTTACTCACTCTCACTCTCTCTCTCTCACTCCACGTCGTTGCGAGAATGAATGGGGAGGAAGAGGTGCTGAAGGAAAAAAGAAAACCAAGGACTAGAGGAAGCACGAGTCTATGGGTCAGTTAACTAGGGGAAGCATATAATATATTTATATGAAATGTTGTGCAAAGGGAGGACATTTGAGAAGTGTATATGTGTGTGGTGCAACCATTGGCCAAAGCCCATACTACTAATGAAGCCCTTTTGTCTTTCTTTTTTTCCCTCCTTTTTACCTTGCTCTTATATTTTCATTTTCAAACTTTCCAAACAAACAAAATCTGAAAGATTAAGCTAAGTTTAATTATGAATTTGTTCAAATGAAACTTTCAAAGTGTAAGTAATTCTAATTTCTTAATTTAGAGAAATACTTTAAATACTCATATTTATTAAATTTAATTATATTTTCAAGTGAATTCTCCTTACTCAAATAATTTCATAGGAAGTTCCAATTACCAAGAAATATTCCATTAAACTCAAATAAACATCAATAAATATCTACAGCATTGAATTTTATATTTTTCTTTTATATAAGATAATTAGATAAGTATAATTAGGCCCATTTATCTTGATTAGGATTTTCCACTTCACTTTTCAATCATATTTCAATTTTTTATCAATTATATCTTCCAAGATTTTAGACAATATATTTGATTTTCTTTAAATCTGAAGTTAGTTGATAAATAATATCCAAATATTATTTCAATCTTAGAAATAAATAAAACAATGGGGATATCACACTAGGTACATCATTTATGAGATAAGGTGGAGGATATCTCCAAGATATCTTTTCATACGAGCTATGGGCATTACGAACTCCTTATAATGTCATCTAGACTGACCAATACTATTAAAGTCTTCATGGGCTACATGAATAGGATCTCCAAACCCTACCTCAATCAATTCATCATCATCTTCATCTATGGCATTCTTATATATTTCAAGAACAAAGTAGAACATAGGGAACACCTTGAATTGCATTACAGGTGTTGTAGGAGCAATAGTTGTATGCTAAATTAAGAAAGTGTGAATTTTGCCTGAAGGAAGCGAACTTCTTGGGCCTCGTAAAGTCAACATCAGGAGTGACTATTTACCCAAGTAAAGTCAACACAGTGCAAAATGGTTACTTCCATTTCAAGCTTAAGATTGTAAGTTTAAGATAAGAAGCAAAAGCACCAATTCACGAACTCTAGATCACAAGACAATTTAAGCAATAATATAGATACAAATTTAATATATAAATTAAATAATTAACTTAATTATATAAAATATAAAACTTTGAAATAACTACCTGAAATTTTTAGTTCCTCACTTAAATCGCTTATTTATTCTTTCCTTAATTCAATTATTTTTCTCAATCCAAACAACTCATTTGAGTCATTAATTATCCTCAATTTCTCCAATCATACAAATTCCCCAATTTTCAAATTAGGGTTTCACCTAAAAATTGTTAAATCATATATACTCAATTTATTTAACATTCTAAACAAATTAAAACCACAAAAATATCACAACAATCCTAATTACAAATTATTTGTTTCAAATTTAATTGGTACAAATATCCTATACAAAATAAATTATAAAAATTTAAACTAAAATATTAATTTTGCTAGATCCAATGTTTTGATAATAACAAAACTAAAGAGTTTGTTTTGTAGGAGTAATGTTCTTAAGTAAATATTAAGAGTAAGCATGCATGATTCTATAATATAAATCATCTTATTCAAGTCACAAAGGCTATTTGGGTGATAACAAGTTATAAAAATATCATTTCCGCCTCAAATATGAGGATATGAGTATCAAGTCAAAATTGCCTAAGTCATCCTTGTGAAGTTCCATATCGGCTAGGAAGGGAATGAAAGATGCCTCATAAAAGTCTAGATAACTCTCCCTCTCGACACGTTTTAAAACTATAAGGGGCAATGGGGACCCAAAGCGAACTAAGATTTTTTTTAATAATGCTGTTTTTGTCTTTTGTATTTTCTATATGAATCAAATTACAATATATAGGAAAAATAGAGAATAACCCTAAATAATACAATCCTGATTATAGCCTAAACAAATCCCTTATAATTCTCCTAAAATTATGGGATACTATAATAATAATAATGAATTAATAATTATGACCAGATTTGATGCTAGTCTGACCATTATAAATAGGAAATTAGGTTAAATATTATTGGGCTTAGTGACAGGGACATATTCTTACACTCCCCCTTAAGCTGGCGAATAGATATCAATCATTCCTAGCTTGCTTCTAAAGCTTTCAAATTTTTTTTGAGTGAGAGACTCAATCATCACATCTGTAGTTTGGTGTCTTGAAAGAATGTAGGCTAGGTCAATCACATTATTATCCACCTTCTCTTTGATGAAGTATCAGTCCATTTCAATGTGTTTACGGCATGGTGCACTATATTATTGGCAATCTTTATTGCTTAGATATTATCACCCTAAACCTTTAATAGTGTATTATATTTCACTTATAGTTCCTTTAGAAGTCTCATTAGCGATATTCCTTCATAGATGACTAGTACGAAGGCCCTAAGTTCTAATTCAGCTGAACATCTTGAAACCTCAAGTTGGTTTATGCTCCTCTAGGTAACTAGGTTCCCCTATAAATAAGAATGGTAACTGGTAGTTGATCCTCTATCTCACTTTCATCCTACCCAATTAGCATTGGTAGAAAGCTCTATTCCTCTTGATTCTCTTTTGCAAAGAAAAATCCTTATCATAGAGTGTAACATCTTAAATTTTAGGACTAGAGGCTAGAGAATAAACCTGAATAAAGTGGACTGCTAAGTCTAGTTTTAGTAAGAGTACCAGGAATGAATGAGAAATAAAATGAATTTTTAGAAACCGCACCCAGAATAAAGCATGAATTTCGATGCGAATCAGTCAAAAGAAAATACCCGATTCCTTTAGGATGTGTCTAAATGACATAGAACCTAACTCGAATCTAAAGAAAAAGGGAAATTGTCTATAGAAAGAGGTAATTATGATATCAAAAAGCAAATTAACCAAAGGAAATTAACCCTCCTTTAACAAGGGTTAAATTCGATCAAACAAGAAGAAAAAGAAGGAAGAAGAATTTTGGTCAAAAAGTCAAAGTTTCAACTTGGAAAATTTTGGACCAATGGCAAGGCAATTAGTCAACAAATTCTTTCCCATTTGGCAACCCAAAATGTCATCTAAAAAGGGGCAAGAAAGAAGGAAAGAAAGTCAAAAAAACTACTGTAATATCCTGAATTTTGGGACTAAGACTTTGAGGATAAGCATATATGAGGTAGAGCCACTTTCAAAATTCCTAGATATCTATTGTGTCATTCACAAAAATTGAGGAGTTAGGATTGTAACATACAAATGTAAGTAGTCAAAGGAAAATTCATCGATAACCACAGGGCACAGTGGTGTGCCTTGATATGCATGCCACGGTCCCGAGTAGAATCCCAAGTAAGCCCTGATAAAGTAAGTTTATTAAAGTAATGTTAATAAAGTATGCAATAATGACTCATGATGGCACACGTTTTTTGTTGGCTAAATAAGAGCATGACATGTGTCCCTTAATAATTGCAAAGTACAAAGCCACTTTTGTGTTGGCTAAATGAGGAGGTGACAAGTGTCCCTATCATTACATCACCTTTAAGCCTTGTATGTTGGCATCCCCAAAGCATGTCACGTAGCACCTAAGTCTGGGGAATCCACTGGTCCCCGGTCCAGTCAGGTGCTTGACTTTAACAAATACCAAGTTAGGAGTTTGTGTAAATTGTTAGCCCCCTTCCTTCCCCAAACCATCTTGGCACCATCTAAGAGAGAGAAAGAAAGGATGTGATGCATGGATGACACATGGCAACCTTACACCTTGATCTTGTGACACTTGGCACAACAAGAAGAGATCAAGATACGAGATTAAATCTCAATTTTAAAACACATTTTGGCCAGCTCTTAGAGAAAGAGAAAAGAGAGAAGAAACTCAAAGAAAAGAGAAAGAAGAGAGAAGGAGGAAGAATAGTAACTTTTCTTGAGTACTAGAGCCGATTCCGACCCCGAATTGCCATTATTGTCTGGTAAGTCCTTCAGGAAGCTTCCTTTACTCAATGTAAGCTTCAATTTTATAGTGTCAGATTTCTCATCTAAGGTGTTTTGTATTTGTTAATCAGCCAGAGTGCTATCGAAATATCGAACCACTTGTAGAAACATAAAGAGGTAAGCGTAGGCTTCCTTTTGAACTGAATACTTTGTGATTTCGTTGAGTTTTCTTGGCTCTTGGACGCCTCTAGATTTTTGGCCAAGAGGTGTTTTTGAAGCCTAATATT
This sequence comes from Inga leiocalycina, assembly GCA_963242795.1. Classification (NCBI taxonomy): domain Eukaryota; kingdom Viridiplantae; phylum Streptophyta; class Magnoliopsida; order Fabales; family Fabaceae; genus Inga; species Inga leiocalycina. Next base: position 38,750,855 of record OY725331.1, read on the forward strand.
GGTTTAAGCTTTAGTATAGTGAAATCACATGCTTAATGGCAATATAAGAATGGTTTAGTGGCCAAAATGAAAACTTGGATTTTTGTTGTTCTTGGCACATGTTCCGTTCAGAAGCAAAACTAGGTGAAGGAGTTTGATTTTGGTATTTTTGAGGTTTTCATTGGATTCTACAAGAAAATCATGTAGGAATAGGCCCTGATTATAATTTTTGACAGATTGGTTTAAAAGCTCAAAGAATGAAAATTAAGCTATCAGTGTGATAAAGCTGTTAGTGTTGTGTTTTTGGCTGACAGATTTATTATGGTGAAAATTTTACTATAGAAACTTCATATGTTGATGATGAAATTTTCAAGATTTAGAATAAACATAGAGACCTTTAATTTGATAGTTACTTTGAAGGATTTGGATAAGTACACTAGAAGTTTTGAGTGTTTGAATTTAGACCATTAAAACTGATCAAATTTTCTGGCAACAGTGGTGAATAGTGAAACTGGGATGTGTGCATGGTCAGGTAGCTATTGGAAGTATTTTTTTATTAAAATATACTTAATAAGTGACACACAAAATTTTGAACCACCCCACTTAAAGTTTCCTTGAAAAAGATATGAATTTTCAAAGTTAACTGAAAATTCTGTCAGCTTTTGGGTAACTATGCAAAAATGAAAAGGTAGTGTCATTTAGTAATAAAGTTATCTTCCAATGATTAAATAAAACCCATAAAGTTAGTGTGGGCCCATTAAATACCCATTGAGCCAAATGTGTTAACTTTAATTGTAATACCCCGAATTTTGAGACTCGAGGCTAGAGAATAAGCCTGAGATTAGTGGATTGCTAAGCCCCGGTTTAGCAAGATCCCAAATTGTGATTAGGAGTTAATGGCTACAAAAGTGGACGTGGTTAGTGATTAATGAACCTTTTTAGAGAATATAAAGTGGATTGTAGTCGCTTGTGTTATGAGCAACGCCAAAACCCTATATTTGAGTTCAATTGTGGATTAACATTCAAATTGACTTAGAATAGAGGGAATAATTGAATGGGGTATTGTGATGGAAATGGTGTCATGTTGTGGTATTTAATCATTGGAATTGTTTTAAATTGGATTGGACACATTGGTTGCAAAACTGGAAATGCTGTCCAGTGTGAATTCTGTCTGGGCAGTCTTCTCGTGTGGACGATTTTACTAGGAAAATGATGTCAGAAAATTATGAAACTTTCCAGTCTTAAAGTTCACATCCCAATATTCAAAATGGACATATCATTTGTGCCATTTCATGTTGGGAACGGGGAGATATGACTGTCCAAAGTTTGAGGTTGAAAGTGGACTCTGTTTTGGGGCAGTGATGAAAGTTGTGTAATTCTGGATTTTTGTGGTGATTTATAGTATTGGTAAATATTTTTCCTATATAGAGGACTTAAATAGCTTTCATTTGGCTTTGGAATCACCTCATTTAGATTTTTCTAGAATTAGTTATGATTTTTCAAAGATTGGGCAGAAAATCTGCCAGAAAATCCGAAAATGCCAATTTTGGGAATTATGACATCATCAAAAGGCAAGATGACATAAGCATGGAATTAAAACATCTTCTCATCATCTTCAGCTGCTCATTCACGCACAGCACCTGAACATAGTGTGAGAAAGTTGAGAGAGTTTAGAGAGAGAAAGAGAAGAAAAATCACAAGGTAAGCCGATTTCTCCGACGATTTCGCTCCTAGCGCGTATAACTCCGACTCTAAACTACTCCTCTTTATTCTTTAAGGTTTGGAAAGCTCAATTTTGGTGTTTTGAAAGTTAGGGTTTTCAGCCATCTTTGAGAAAAGCTAGAAGGAGCTTGAGGTAACTTCCAAACTCTTGTATATTGACTATTCTAGCTGCTGTGGGCAATTTAATCGGTGAAATTTTGCCGGATTGCCGTTGGTTTTAATTTATGGAAATGGGTTGTAGGGGCTGTTATGCTGCCCAAATTGATACTAAATGGTAGTTGTAACCTAATGGAATAGTCAATAAAGTGGTTAGGAGTAGAAAGGAACGCGTTTACGGAGCCGAAATCGTAAAACCCCGATTTTCCCCGGAGAACTCATAAATTTCGGCCAGCTATAGAAATGGGTCTTAGAGTTGGATTTTCAATGATTTGATGGTTCCATTGAGTTTAGGAGCGAAAATTAGGTGGGGTTACAGTTGGGCACTTTTTCAAAAAAGGCCGAGAAAGCATAATTACGGAAACGCCCCTGAAACCCTTAAAGTGGGGCTGTCAAGGGTAATTTTGTAATTGACATTGAATTTGATAATTCCGAGTCCGGAAATGGATTCCTTGGGCAAAAATATGTTAGAATAGCCCATGTCAAAATTTCAGGAAAAGTACAGTCGGATCGGGTACGGTGGGGCCGGACCGGGTCCCCGGGGGCATTTTAGCAAATTTTCAATATAGCTTCATATGACCCTCAGAAACACTATGGAAGTATCTAAATAGTACATTTGACATTGTAGGATCGAATGTGAAGCCCCGAGTTGTTGGCACGTAAATCGAGGAGAAAAGACTGGGGGTAGGGAACTTATCTCTCCTGCATGCTCTGATAACTGTATTAATGTGTTGATGCATGTTATTGCTTTGCTTGATTATGTGGAACATGTATGAATGATTTGAAGCTATGTTTCAATATATGCTATGGCCATATGTGTATCGTTCGAAGCATTGAGCTTATAGATTTGTCATTGTATGTGTGCATGAGTTATGTGATGCAAGCATGTCATGCATTAAACACTTATCTTGCCTGCATATTGATAATGTTTCCCTACTGAGATTCTCTCGAATCTCACCCTCCCTTACCAACAATTTAGACAGGGCAAGTGGCTCGTGGAGGGAGCGGCAGGACTCATTCGAGATGAGATTGTGTAACCCCCATTTGAAGAATTGTAATGGGCAATTGTGCCCTGTATATCTTTAGCAAAGGTATGTACCCGAGATTGCCGGGATGATTATGTTGTGCACTCTGATATTTATATGAATGTGATTTATCTTCGCGTAGTAATTGTATTCGAAATGTGAATATGAGACCAAGTTTATAAATGATTTCGAAAGGTATTTTTTGAAAACCCCATCATGTGATGGGTTAGTAAATTTTATTTGATTATTATTGGTCTCTATTTCATTTTAATCGTGTATTTCGGATATAATTACTGAGGGGGTTACATTAATGGTTACCACCTAAGGTGTCTTGAGTTATTAAAATTTCTGACAAGTATAGGCTCAAAGACTAAAGACAAGTCCTAGAGGCTAAAGTAGCACATTGGACATTTATTTGTCATGGCTATAATAATTTAGCCATTTATCTAGGGCCATGAGAGGACAATGAAAAGGCAATGGAAGCAACTTCAGTAGTTGGAAGAAAAGGTACAAAACAGGGGACTCAAAGACAAAAGGTAGGGAACTTTCTTACTTGCATGTATGTGATATTTATGTTATGTATTGATTTGCTATATTGCTTTACTTGATTATGTGAAGCATGTATGAATGAATGAAGCTCTATTTTTGTTTTTACTATGGCCATAAGCATATTGCACGAAACATTGAGCATGCAGAATATCATTACGTGAAAATGAGCCTATGTGAGGCAAGCATATCATGCACTAATATTCATCTTACATCTATTGAATGCAATATTTGCTACTGAGATTCCCCCAAATCTCACCGTCCCCCACCAACCATATAGGCAGTTGAGAAAAAAAGAGGAGTGCAGGGCTCTGTTTCAAGAATAAAGTTCCAATGACGAAGAGAAGAATACTTCATACACTAGTCCGCTGTGTAAATTAATATATTTACAATGGATAACTGTATAACCCGCACGAGGAATGAATTAATTATTCAAGTGCAATACTTGAATTAGAAGTGGGTAATCACACGGTACGAGCCCATTAGTTAAGAAACCTTCTGCATATAAAAATAAGCAAAGAATCACTCTGATTAAGATAATAAAGAAGATTAAGGAAAGATAAGTCACAATGAGTTGGGAACCTATGTGAATAATCTCTGAAAATTTTTTAGTTTTTCAGAAAACCCCTTCAAGTGCAGGTTTGAGTCAAGTATTGGAGTTGGGATTTGAAATTTTTTGCCAACAAATATCACTTAGTGGTTTAGATTCACTATGAAAGACTCATCAAAATGATAATGTAACTATGGTGTTACATTTCATAGCATAGAATCTAGTATTTGGCTAGTATGCTATCTTGATGTGAGTTGTATCCTTTTTGATACTTAGATAATCCTTAGTGATACTAGGATTAAGAAGTATGGGTAATAGCTGAACCCAGAGAAATAGAATTTCCCCTAACTACTAATTGGCATACTGGTATAGAGAAAGGGTAAAGCCGTATATCCAGTGAATTGGCTGATTATATAATCCCGTACCAAAGGAAGGGGTAGAGTTGTATATAGAGAATGAAATAGACTAATAGTAATGTATACCTAATGGAAAAGGGTATGGCTCTAGAGAATCTAATGCCGAACTGGCTTGTAACCTAGATTCCAATGGATCGCAGTGGTTAAGTGTGCTCAGTCGAGACTAATTCCAAGATGGGTAACCCCCCTAGGAAGTTAAGTCGGTAGGGTTACGGAGACTTAAGGAATAGTAATTGTCTTAAGATGTCTCCATAACTACAGATCATCTTAGTTAGATGAACTATATTTAAAGGCATATAGAATAAGAATTTTGAACCTCAAGAGTAAGGTTGAATCTTCAGTGAAGCTTGCGGTTATTACTTGAATATTGTAAAGGATAGAATTAGAGCCACGAATCATGATGATTTTTAGCATACATATTAGGTATGATTGAGAACTCAATTAACATTGACGTTATAGATCTAGTATGAAGTTAATAATTGGATTGTGATCCAAGAATCTTTTTTGAGCCTTAGGTTCTTAAGAACACTAAAATGGCTTACAGTTGTTTAAGGCATAGAATATAGTTAAGGATGCTCAATTGATGATAGGGCATGACCTTGAGGTTAAGAAGCAATAAAAGAATGCTATATATTGCTTCTTTACCTAGAATGTTTTAGTAATCTAAACAATGACTCAAGATGATTCGAGGTATTAAGAGAATGATTTAAAGAATATGCTAGAATATAGAAGCCTTTGTAAGAGAATTCAATGCAGAAGAATGTAATAGATGCTTGACCATATACCGCAGTGAATTGTAACCTAAGAATCAAACGATAGTTGAATTGATTCCTTAGGTAATTGAATTGAATTGAATGAATTGAGGTATCAGAATGAATTGAATGAATTAAGGTACTAGAATGACTTGAAGGAATTAAGTTTTGTGGAGGTTGCTTGTTGCTAATCTAGTATAGGGAAAGATCTTGATAATAGAATATTCCCTTAGAAAGAATGAATAAGAAAGTTGTTCCCAAATGGAATAGAGTAATAGAAAGAGAATAGTCAAGAATTATGGTCTCATAGATGTGATAGAGAATAGACTGTATAAGTAGCTTACGGATTCCTTGTGTGACCTAGGTAGATTACCCTGGTAGGTAAAGGAAATAAAATTACGCCTGGAGCTGAACCGATAATGAAAGTCTATATAGAATGACCCCAAATGAGATGGCAAAATATAGACTTGGTAGAGAAAAGGGGTTTGTGACCCAAGAAGTCACCGTGGGGTGCTCCAGTGCTATTGTGGAAAGAAAGAAAAAAAAGAGAATTAAGAAAGAACAAGCCTGATAGAACAAGTCAAGTGAACGCTTGCTCTCATATCTTATGTAATGGTTATGCACGTATGCATATATCGTTGAGTAGATTTGTTTCATGAATATATTGTGGGTAGGTAGACCTATTAGGATAGCATGTCCTTAGGCAATAAGACCTAAAAAGCATTCAGAACTAGAAAGGCAGAAGTCCAAGGTTATAAGACCAAGAATTCTCGGGTAGTGTCCCAAAATGGCTGTAAAGCTTGAATAGAATGGCTGTAAGGTTGGAATAGAAGGGATTGTGTCCTAACAATTTCCCAATGTACTGGGTGTCCTGTAAATGAATATAAATGCTTGAGAATGGATTGTTTGTTTTACGTGCTTCGTGAACATTATACAAGGATATGAATGGCTTAAGTAGCAAGAGTGGAGCCTGGAGTGTATACAAAATGAATGACCTTCTAGAACAGTTGTCTGTTTCCTGAATATTAGTGAACATTGAATTTTGAACTGAACAATGCACTTGTTATTATCATGAATTGTATGAAATAAGTTATGGACATAATTTTTCAAGAATTGATTTTTTGAATAGAATATTTGAACAAAATTTTTCACCAGTTTGTAGTGATCATTTTTTAACAATGTTGTCTCAAAAGAATGGATCCTCAAAGGAACCCAGAATAGTGGGTGCAGTACAAAACTAGAAAAGGCCAGAAACTGTTGCAAAAATTCTCAATTTACTACGTCTTGTTAGATAAATTTAGAATTTTTCTTGAATCATTTTGCCACTCACTTGAAAGAAAGAATTGCTAAAAGAATTTCTTAAGTGGGATGATGTCTATAAGAGGATTTCATAGAGCTGAAAAAAGGGTTGAAACTCGTACTAGCATTGAACATTCCCCATCCTAGAATGTAACCCTTATGTTGTCACAGTGAAGCAACCAGTTTGGTCTGCAAAGAAAGAAGACAAAAAGGATTGGGAAACATCCTGGTGAAGCAGGACGGAATAGTGTCATGTGCCTCTTAACAGTTGAAACCTCACTAGATGAATTGCGCCACTCATGAATTTGAGTTGGCAACAATTATGTATTTTTTGAAAATGTAAAAGCATTATTTTTGTATGGTGCGATTGTGAAAATATACTGTAACCATAAGAATTTTGAATATTTGAAAATAAAAAAGGTATACTATGAGACAGTATAGATGAATGAAAAAGCAAAGATGTAGTAAGGCTGAAGGTCATGATGATATGGGAACCAAAACTGGCAGAAGGGTTTAGAAATCTGAACTTGTAAACTCAGATAGTACTTGCCAGCTACAATACTAATCAAGAGAAAAGAAGTTTGAGAACTTTAATTAAAGAAGCTCAAACGCAGGTAGGCTAGCAAGGTAAATCAGAATAGAATAGAAGTAGAAAAAGAATTGAATGAGAAAACCTCTAGAATTTGAGGTATTGGGAATTTGGAGTGTTCTCTAGAATTTGAGGTGACAGAAAGGAGTATAAGTAATAAAATAAAACCCTCGCTATAATGGTCCTTTTGAAGTATTATTAAGAGTCCAACCGATAGAAAATTTTGAGGATGAAATTTATTCAACGAGGGAGAATTGTAATATCTCAAATTTTGAGCTTAGGACTTTGAGGATGAACCTATATTAGGTAGAGCCACTTTTAGAATTCCCATATATCCATTATGTCATTTATAGAAATCGAGGAGTCAGGATTGTAAGATACAAGTGTAAGTAGTTGGAGGGAAATTCATTGGTGGCCACAGGGCACAGAGGAGCCATTTTTTAGATTTGAGGGATCCAGATATCGCGTGGTGTGCCTTGATATGCATGCCATGGTCCCCAGTAGATTCTTGAGTAAGTACTAATAAAGTAACTTTATTAAAGTAATGTTAACAAAGTACGCCATGATGACTTATGATGGCACACCTTTTTTGTTGGCTAAACAAGTGCTTGACATGTGTCCCTTAAATGACAAAGTACAAAGCATTTTTGTTGGCCAAATGAGGAGGTGACAAGTGTCCCTCATCTTTACATCACCTTTATGCCTTTTGTGTTGGCATCCCCAGAGCGCACCACCTAGAGCATGAGTCTGGGGAATCCACCTGTCCTTGGTCTAATAAGGTACTTGACTTTCTTGAACACCGAGCTGAGAGTTAGGGGAAATTGTCAAGCCCCTTCCTTCCCTTAATCATGTCAGCGCTACCTAAGAGAGAGTAAGAGAGTATGTGATGCATGGATGACACATGGCAACCTTACACCTTAATCTTGTGAAACTTGTCACAACAAAAAGAGATCAAGATGCAAGATTAAATCTCAGCCTTTCCTTTCTTTTTAAGACACATTTTGGCCAACTCTTAGAGGAAAGAGAAATGATAGAAAAAAATCAAAGTAGAGAGAAAGAAGAGAGAAGGAGGAGGAATAGTAACTTTTCCTGAGTACCGGAGCCGACTTTGACCTCGAATCACCGTTATCTTCCAATAAGTCCTTTAGGAAACTTCCTCTACTCACTGTAAGCTTCCATTATATGGTCTCAAATTTCTTATTTGATGTATTTGGTATTAGTTAGTTAGTCAGAGTGCCGCCAGAATACCGAACCACTTGTAGAAACACGAAGAGGTAAGCGTAGGGTTCCTTTTGAACAAAATACTTTATGATTTCATTGAGTTTTTTAGCTCTTGTACCCCTCTAAATTTTTGGTCAAGAGGTGTTTTTGAAGCCTAATGTTTGTTTAAGCTATAGAATGGTGAAATCACATGCTTAATGGCAATATAAGTACGGTTTAGTGGCTAAAAAGAAAACTTGGATTTTTGTTGCTCTTGGCACATGTTTTGGTCAGAAGCAAAACTAGGTGAAAGATTTTGATTTTTGTATTTTTGTGGAATACCCATGTGTTTTGGGTTAAGGGGCAAAACTAGGAATAGGCCATAATTAAAATTTTGGGTTAAGGGTAAAAAATACCCATGTGTTTTTACACAAAGTGCATCCAGCACCATATGCTTTTTAGAGGTTCAAAAGTGCACATGAATTTTGAAAATAGAGTCAAATTTACCATTTCTATCAAAGTTGGCTGACGGACATTATAAGATATGATGTAAATTGATTTATACCAGTTCCAAATCAATTTATACCCTTCACACCCAACACAACCTCTTCCTCTGGCATGTTCCAGGCCTGTAGTAATAGCTTCTGATAGACATCACTCAATTCACCCCCTCTTGATCAAGTAATAGCATGAAAATGGTATTGTGTTGCTCTACTCTCTGAAACTCATGATCTATGATATAGTCACCAGTAGACGGGATAGGACGGTAGTAGAAAGATGAGGATGTGTTCAGATCAATATTCTCCGGTGATGTTGAGAGAGTAACAGTAGTGGTGAGTTGGTGTCAATGGAGGATGTTGATGGAGAATGTGGTGACCTTTGGTTCTAGCATGCTTCACTCAGTACATTGCTTCTCAGTTCTCCAGCTATGGTGGTTTTCCATCATACACCAAGGCAAAGAACAAGGTTGATGGTGAAGATTAAGGGTGGTGCAACGGTGATATGATGTATCACTGGAAATGGGGCCGAAAAGTTGAGCCTTGTTGCCGGAAGTTGGAAAAATAGAGGAGAGGAAGAAGACGATAGTGATGGTAGTATGTGGTGGAAATGGGTAGATACGGATAGAGGAGTAGTGTTATACTCCTCCTCTATCTAGTTGGAGCTCTCTAGTATGTGCCATGGCTATCTATGGCGGTAAGGGAGATGGTCTCTAGAAATGGGTGTGAGAATAGAGGTGGAAGTCAGTGGTGATAATGACAGTAACTTACGATGGATAAAGCAATGGACTAAGGGGTGAATAAGTTTGATGAAGATGGTGGAGATAGATGAAGAGAAGAGAAGTCGAAGATGGTGTGTTGTTTGCTGGAAGTAAGGGTTGGTGGTTAGGAAGCTTGAAGATAATAGTGACGATAATGATGTGAAGCAGAGGAAGGAGAAGGAGGATGGTACTTATCAGATAATGGTGGTGGTTGAGAGAGATGATGATGTACTATGGTTATGAAAAAGAAGGTGCTGACAGTGATAAAAACACAAAAGAAGCCTATAGTTGAAAGAGATGATGATGTACTGTTGATGTTGGCTGGAGGCAAGAGAAGTCTGGTCAAAACGCACACCATTTTTTTTTTAATATTTCTAACTTCCTATATGATGTAAATAGATTTACAACTCGTATAAATCGATTTACATCATATCTAATAATGTTTGTCAACCAACTTTGACGGAAATGGAAAATTTGACCCTATTTTCAAAGTTCATAGGCGCTTTCAAACCACTGAAAAGCATATGGTGCTGAACGCACTTTGAGTAAAAACACATGGGTATTTTTGACCCTTAACCTTATAATTTTTTATACACTGGTTGAAAATCTAAAAGACTGGAAATTAAGTCTATTAGTGTTGCATTTTTTACTAGTAGCTTTATTGTGGTAAAAATTTCACTATCCAAACTTCATCTGTTGATGATGAGATTTTTCATATTTAAAGTGCACATAAAGGCCTTTAATTTGATAGGTATTATGAAGGATTTAGATAAGTATACTAGGAGTTAGGAGTATTTGAATTTAGACAATTAAAACTGGTCAGATTTTTTGGCAACAGGGGAAAAAAGGGAAACCAGGATGTGTGCGATGTTAGTTGGCTGCTAGAAGTATTGTTTCATTAAAATAGACTTAATAAGTGACACATAGAATTTTGAACCACCCTAATCAGAGGTTCCTAGAAAAATATATGAATTTTCAAAGTTAACTGAAAATTCTCTTAGCTTTTGGGTAACAAAAATGAAAAAGGTAGTGTCATTTAGTAATAAAGTTAGCTTCAAATGGTTAAATAAAGCCCATAAGTTAGTATGGCCCATTAAATAGCCATTATGCCTAATATGTTAACTTTCATGGTTAATCAACCAAGGTGTCTTGGGTTATTAAAATTTGGGAGAAGTATGGGCCTAAAGAATAAAGACAACAAGTCCTAGAGGCTAAAATAGCCCATTGGAAATTTATTTGTCATGGTTCTAATATTATAGCCATCTATCTAAAGCCATGAGGTGACAAAGAAAAGGCAATGGAAACAACTTCAGTGGTTGGAAGAAAAAGTAGAAAAAGGGGGACTCAAAAACAAAAGGTAGGGAACTTACTTGCATGTATGTGATGTTTATGTTGTGTGTTGATTTGCTATATTGTTTTACCAGAATATGTAAAGCATGTATGAATGAATAAAGCTCTGTTTTTGTTTTTGCTGTTGCCAGAAGTATTTGCACTAAACATTGAGCATTCAAAATATCATTACGTGAACATGAGCCTATGTAAGGCAAGCATATTATGTACTAGCATTCATCTTACATCTATTATATGTAATGTTTGCTACTGAGACTCTCATGAACTTCACCCTCCCCCACCAACCATATAGGTGGTTGAGCACATAAGAGGAGTGCAAGGCTCTATTCCAAGAAAGAAGTTGTAATGAATAAGAAAAGAATTATTCATGCACTAGTCTGCTATGTAAATTAATATATTTGTAATGGATAACTGTATAACCCACATGAAAAATGAATTAATTATCAAAGTGCGATACGAGCCCATTATTTAAGAAACCTTCCACACATAAAAATTAGCAATGAATAACTCTGATTAAGATAATAATGAAGATTAAGGAAATTTGAGTCACAATGAGTAGGAAACCACTGTGAATAATCTTCTAAAAGTTTTAAGTTATTCAGAAAAGCCCCTTCAAGTGCAGGTTTGAATCGTGTATTAGAGTTGGGTTTAAAATTTTTTGTCAAGAAATATCACTTATTGGTTAAGATTTACTACAAAAGACTCATTTGAATGATAATGTAACAAGGGTGTTACAATCGCCATGGTAAATTATCTCAAATGTTAACTAAAGTAAGTTAAGCAAGATGGTGAAATTTGGAACAAATCTTTTGCTTTTTCCTAAGGCCAGTTTTTGGCCAAGTAATTAGTCAAGGATGGAGGAAAAATATGAATATTCTCACTCTCTTACTATCTCGTTTTGGTCGCCCAAACTTCAAGGAAGAGCAACGAAAGAAGACACATTTGAAGGTATGGATTCTAGCTTGATTTTCACCTTCTTAGCCACTTCTTTAGGCCAAATGATCTTCATGAAGCTTGTTCAACTCTTTAAGAGCTTCATTTCTCTGGTTTCAGTTTTTGAAAAGGAGGTGTTTTGAGTATTCTGGCAAGAGGTAAAGGTGGAGAATCAAAAAAAGAGCTCAAGAAAGAGCTAGAGGTGAGTAACAGCTTTATTTTGAGCTATAGATTGTGTTGATTGATTGAGGATTTTGGCATGTTAATTTCTCCCCTAATTTTTTGTTATACTATGGTTTGGCGGCGTCATGGTGTTTCGATTGCATAAATGGTGTTTTGTGATATTTAAAGAGCTTGCAAAACAAGTTTAAGGATTTAATTGTAAGTTTGGGGATTGTTAGATTATGTCTAATTTCTACCAAAATAGGACACATAAAAGGAGTAGGAATTTCATAATTTTCATGTCGCCAAAGCATTCTACATGAAAAACTATGTAGGAATAGCCTCTGACAATAAATTATAGATTACTAGAATTAAACACTAAAAATTCAAATTTAAACTATGCTGCCAGTGTGATTTCCTGCAAGGCAGTGAGACTCTAACATGTGTTTGGATAACCAAATAATGTATAATAAATTTAAATTTTCCAAAATCAAAAGTAGACTAATCAAGCTTTAATTTTGGTAGGTCATTCATGTCATTTGGATTTGTACAATAAGAGTTATGTATTTTTTAAGTTGGTCATGTAAAACTAGCATGTTTCTGGGACAGTGTCTAATGAATGATAATTCTAAAACACTGAGCCTCTATTTGGCTAAGGGCAATATTGTCCCTGAAACTAGACTTAATAAGGGTCACATAGCCTTTGGAATCACTGCAATTAGATATTTGTACAAAAAAGATATGAACTTTCAAAGTTTATTGAAAATTTTGCCAGCTTTTAGTTAATATGCAAAATTAAGAAGGTAATGGCAAAATGTAATTACCTTGAATTCTAAGGGTAGAAATAAGCACTTTGAGCTAGTTTGACCACATTGATCCTTTATTTGACTTACTATACTAATCCTAATGATAACCAACCTAAGTGTTTGAATTATAAGGAATTAGGATAAGCAATAACTCGTCCAAAAATTTTGATTTATAATATTTGATATTGCCCCTGGGCACTGAAAACTAGGATGAGAACAAGACAAGAAAGGCTAAGGTAGTCACTTTTCCCTCATATTATATGTATCCTGCTTCATGCATATTATTCCCATTATGAATACTTGAACTATGAACATGAATTAGGCAGAATTGCCCATTAAGCTTTCAGATGAGAAGGGCTTTGCCACATTAGAACACCCAGCACTGTGGGAAGGGATGGTGAGTCCTTCAATAGAATTGTTTGCTACATAAGCACATCTCTGAATGTTAAATGAATATTGAATTGTCTTGTATGTGATAGTAGATACGACATGTTTCTCTATATGCATTTTATATGAGTGTTAACTGTTACTACTAGGATTCTTTTGAATCTCACCCTTTTTGGATAACAAACCTACAGCACAGCTTACATGAGAAGAAGGTAGCTATGGACAAATAGAGTTGAAGATTTGAAGTTTATTTTCTATTAGTTATCTAGTTGTTAAAGATTTGTATATAATACATATAAGTACCCTGTAACAGTAAGACTACTAGTAGTGTAGTGCATCCACTAGCTGTAAACTTGAGCACTTGTATGTATAGGCTTAAATTAACTAGCAACGGGTGATAATACAATGTGTGCCTATTAGATAACGAATGAACTGTGAGTTTCCAGAAGATAACACTTTGAGGCTTACTCTGGTATTAATAAATGGAACTATACTTTGATTAGTTAAAATGATTCTACAACCATTTTAAGACTGTTTTAAAGTAATTTAAAAAGTTTTTGAAAAATAGATTCAATGACAAGTTCGAACCCTGTGTTGTAATAGGAAGTTAAGTAGTTTTCAAAGGTTTGTAAGTCCCAGGGTATAAGCCTGCCTAAATGGTTTGAATCTATTATACATCTAAACTCATCTGATGACTGCGATAAGAAGGAAGTTACATTTAGTGGTATCAGAACATGAGATACTAGCATTTGGCTATTACACCCTGCTGATGTGAATAGTATCTATGAGTAATGCTAGAATAATCCTGAGTGATAATAGGATCAAGAGTTATGGGTAATAGGAAAACCTAGATTCAATAAATCTCAACGGCCTGCTCAAGGAAGGGGCAAACCGGATGTAGAGACAAAAATAGAGTAGTGATGTATACCTAGTAGAGAAGGGTATGAGCTCCAGTGTAGATGATGCCGAGTTGGCATATGACCCTAATTCCAAAAGAACTCCATGGTTAAGCGTACTTAGGCAAGAGAAATCTTGGGATGGGTGACCCCCTTGGAAGTTAATTCAATGAGCTTGACGCTATAAGAGATAGATGAGGTAGCACAGGATATGGATTATGTTGCTAACTCATGAGCCTCTAGAGCTAACTAAGAATTAGATCCCTACTATATATGTTATGGGAATACATAGAAAATATATACTAAGAAGATGGTACTATTTATGTTTCCATTGAGGATAGTATCTAGTATCTCTAGAGGACTAGTAAATGACATAAGGAATCTCCAAGCTAGATAGTCATCTAAGTAAGATGAATAGTGATCAAAGGCATATAGGTATGACATACCGAGAGTATGGTATAACAAACAGTACTGAATTGAAAGAGGCCAGGAACTGGGATAACGATACATAGTTGTCTGGGTCTTACTGGTTAGTAACAAGATTGATTGAGAATATCTCCCGAATCCTTTTCCATTAATAGAGCTCATATGAATAGAAGAATTGTGTTTGAGTGGAATGGTCACTATAAGGGTAAGCTTCCGAAAGCTAAGGAAGAGGTTGATATTCATACCAGTATTGATTATCCCATATCCAAGTGTGACCAACGTGGTCTGTAATGCTGATGTAACCCCCTCCTTAATTATATCCGAAATACGCGATTAAAATGAAATAGAGACCAATAATAATCAAATAACATTTACTAACCCATCACATGACAGGGTTTTCACAAATACCTTTCAAAATCATTTATAAACTTGGTCTCATATTCACATTTCAAATACAATTACTACGCGAAGATAAATCACATTTATATAAATATCAGAGTGCAAAACATAATCATCCAGACAATCCCGGGTACATACCTTCGCTAAAGATACACGGGGCATAATTGCCCATTACAATTCTTCAAATGGGGATTACACAATCTCATCTCAAATTTATAACCCTATATTCAACCGAATCATATACAGTCTTCACAACTCATTGATAACCAACTACCAACTCTCATCTCGTTGGAGTCCTAGCCGCTCCCTCCATGAGCCACTTGCCCTGTCTAAATTATTGGTAGGGGAGGGTGAGATTCGAGAGAATCTCAGTAGGGAAACATTATCAATATGCAGGCAAGATAAGTGTTTAATGCATGACATGCTTACATCACATAACTCATGCACACATACAATGACAAATCTATAAGCTCAATGATTCGAACGATACACATATGGCCATAGCATATATTGAAACATAGCTTTAAATCATTCATACATGTTCCACATAATCAAGCAAAGCAATAACATGCATCAACACATTAATACAGTTATCAGAGCATACAGGAGAGATAAGTTCCCTAGCTCCAGTCTTTTCTCCTCGATTTATGTGCCAATAACTCGGGGCTTCACATTCGATCCTACAATGTCAAATATACTATTTAGATACTTCCATAGTATTTCTGGGGGTTATATGTGGCTATATTAAAAATTTACTAAAATACCCCCGGGGACCCGGCCTGGCCCCGCCGTACCCGGTCCGACTGTACTTTTCTTGAAATTTTGACATGGGCTATTCTGACATATTTTCACCCAAGGCATCTATTTCCGGACTCAGAATTATCAAATTCAATGTCAATTTACAAATTTACCCTTGGCAGCCCCACTTTAAGGGTTTCAAGGGCGTTTTCATAATTATGCTTTTTCGCCCTTTTCTGAAAAAGTGACCAACCATAACCCCACCTAATTTTCGCTCCTAAACTCATTGGAATCATCAAATCATTGAAAATCCATCTCTAACCCCTCCAAACTAGGCTTGGCCGAAATTCTCAATTCCCCAGGAAAAATTGGGGTTTTTGGGTTCCGGCTCCGTAAACGTGTTCCTTTCTACTCCTAACCACTTTATTGACCATTACATTGGGTTAGAACTACCATTTAGTATTAATTTGGGTAGCATAACACCTAGGCCAACCCATTTTCCAAATTTACAAACAAAGACAATCCGGTGAAATTTCACCGATTAAATTAACCACAGTAGCCAGAACAATCAAAGATTGAAGTTTCGGAAGTTACCTCAAGCTCCCTCTGGATTTTACTCAATATGGCTGAACCCTAGCCCCTTTTAAACCATGAAAATTGAGCTTCCAATACCTTAAAGAACATGAAAGAGAAGCTTAGAAGAAAGGTTATACGTGTTAGGAGCTAGATCGTCGGAGAAATCGGCTTACCTTGCGAGATTTCTCCTCTTTCTCTCTCTAAGAGCTCTCAACTTTCTCTCACAAGTTTCAGCTGGTTTAGCACGACAGAAAATGAGAGCTGAAGAATATGAAAACATAGTTAATTCCATGCTGATGTCATCTTTTATTGAGATGATGTCATAATTCCCATTTTCGGATTTTCTGGCAGATTTTCTGCCCAAACTTTGAAAAATCATAACTAATTCTAGAAAAATAGAAATGAGGTGATTCCAAAGCCAAATGAAAGGTATTTAAGTTCTCTTCATTGAAAAAATATGACCCATTACCAGAAATCACCAAAAAATTCCAGAATTACACAAATTTCATCACTGCCCCAAAACAGAGTTCATTTTTTACCTCAAACTTTGGACAGTCATATCTCCCAGTTCCCAAAACGAAATGGCACAAATTATATGTCCATTTTGAAGCTTGGGATGTGAAATTTAATATTGGAAAGTTTGATAATTTTCTAACATCATTTTCCTAGTCAAAACATCCACACGAGAAGACTGCCCAGAATAGAGTTCCACTAGACAGAATTTCAGATTTTGCATCTTTGCTTCCAATGGTTCCATTTTCATACCAAACATCATTCCCACATAAATTTTCACAAGGAATCCATTGGAAACACCAAATCAATCAAATTCACATCTCATTGACATGTTTTCACAACAATCTCAACATGTCAACATAATTCACATTTCGAAACCAAACATTGCAACATTTCCATTCCAAAGTTCCAAACCAATTTCAATGACATCAAAACACACTATGACACCATTTCCAACACAATACGCCATTGAATTATTCCCTCTATTCTAAGTCAATTTGGATGTTAATCCACACTTTAACTCAAATACAGGATTTCGGCGCTGCTCACAACAGACACGAATCATATTCGAGTGCCAAATCACATCATATTCTCCAAAAGGGTTATTTATCACTAACCACATCCACTTTTGAAGTAATTAACCCTTAATCACAATTTGGGATCTTGCTAAACCGGGGCTTAGCAATCCACTAATCTCAGGCTTATTCTCTAGCCTCGAGTCTCAAAAGCTGGGGTATTACAGCTGAGACCTGTGTAGTCTGTAGTGATGTGACCTAAGTGGTCTGCTAATGAAGTGACCTGATGGGTTATAGTGAAATGAGTATACAATATTGGGATGTGACCCAGTGTAGCAGGGCCAAATAGTGGTACATGTCTCTCAACAGCTGAAGCCTCACAAGATGAGTTAGCCACCCATGATGTAAAGCTGGCATCGATTACCTTTAAGATTAAATATGGTGATTTTAAATATGCCTTTTGATATTAAGGATTGAGGTAAAGTTAAAGTCATGTGAATAATGTTGATGCCATAAGAATATTACCCGAATGTTGGAGGATTAAAATAAGAATAATGAATCTTAATTCTAGTATGCATGTATATTGAGTATAACTGAGGGAACATGATTTTCTTACCTCAGCGATATTGAGGTTCTAGGAGTTGAACTGTAATCTAAGAATTGAATATTTGAAAATATTCTTAAGGAATTTGAAATAACCTGAGTGGCTTGAGGTGTTAGAATGTGGTACAAAAATGTGTATGAGGTTTTTGGAGGTTACTACCTGTTAATCTAGCATAAAGAAAGATCTTGATTATAGAATATTCCCTTAGAAAGAATGATTGGGGGTTTGTTCCTCGATGCAATAAAGTAGTAGATAGAACCAGGGTAGCCAAGAGTTATGGTTTCATGACTGAGACAGATAAAAGCATATATGCAAGTAGCTAATAGATTCCTTATACGACATGGGTAGATTACCCCCGTACGGGAAGTTGAATTTGTGACTGTGAATGGAGCTGGACTAATATCGAAAGTCCATATAGAATAACCCTAGATGGGATGGCAAAATTAAAGAAAGTAGAATTGCTAGAGAAAAAGGAACCTTATAAGATCTAGGTTCTCGTTACCATAGTACTTACATTTAGAGACGGACAACAGAAGAGGGCAACCTATTAGGAGTTCTAAATGGAAAGGGCTACCTATAGAGGGTTCTGATCGAAGAGCCACCAATGGAGAATTTTGAGTAAAGGGGATGAATAGTCGAGTAGACTAAGTAAAGTACCAAGTGCAGTATCGTAGCATAGAGCCACCATGATAACGAACCATAGCGTGGAGCCACCATGACATCGAATCATGGAGTAGAGCCGCCCTGATGATGAACCATAAGGAGCTTCTGAGACGTCGACTTTCAAAGGTGGTGCATTGCAATAAGTCGTACTCCTGATGAGTTTCCTAGAATGAAGGGTTTTGGTGACCTAGTGAATCACCTTGGGGTGCTCCAGTACTATTTGTTCAAAGAAAAGTGAGAAAGGAAATTAAGTTAGAACAGGCTCAACAAGAAAGGCAACCATTCTTGCTCTCATATCTTATGTAATGGTTCTACATGTATGTGTTACCATCGAGTATATTTATGTTATGACTATATGATAGGCAGTAAGACCTATTGGACCAGTGTGTCCTCAATTCGTAAGACCTGATAGGCAATAGGCCCAAGGTAATAAGACCTATTTGACCAGTGTGTCCTCAGGCTGTAAGACCTAATGTGCATTCAGAGCAGGGTTGTAAGATCGATGTGTAATTCGAATTTAAGATTCCAGGCAATGATTCAATGCATGACATTCCAAGTAGTGTCCCAAAGAGGTTGTAAAGCTTGAGAATGATGGGACAGTTAGTCCCAAGGCAATAAGACCCATAAGTATAAGTTGCATCTGGAGTTACCAGAGGCATTTTAAGCCAGATAGGTTTAAGCAAAAGGCCCTTGAGTGTAACTTGTATGGGGAGTTCCCTTAGGCTATAAGACCTAATGAATATCCAGTGGTAGATGGGTAGAGGCCCAAGGCTATAGGTCTCAATATGCCTATGGCATAGGGGTGATTCCCTAGGCTATAAGACCTTACATGCTACCTGGATGGTTGATGTTGGAAAGTGTCCTATGATTTTTTTGTTGGAAAGTGTCCTATAATTACCTAATAGACTATGTGTCATGTGATTGTTGAATGCTGAATGACTAATTGGTGTTAGATGGTTTGTTTTGCGTGCTTCATGAACATTACATAAGCTTATGAATGGCTTGAGTAGCAAGAGTTGGGGCCTGTAATGTAATCAGAGTACTTAGTGGATTGTGTGTCCTAAGGCTGTAAGACCCGATATGCATTCAGCATAGATGTTAAACTGTGTGTACTGAGGCCATAAGACTTGTTAGACTGGTGTATCCTTAGGCCTACAGATTGTTACACATCCAGATTATGGTGAGCAGAGGCTCAAGGTGGTAAGACTCGGTATGCAAGTTTGCATAGGGCTGAGGCCCTAGGTTGTAATGTAACACCTTAGTTACATTATCGTTCTGATGAGTCTTTCGTAGTGCATCTGAACCACTAAGTGATATTTCTTGGTGAACAATTTCAAATCCCAACTCCAATATAGAATTCGAACCTACACTTGAAAAGGAATTTTTTATTACTTAGAACTTTTCAAAGATTATACATTGTGGTTCTCTACTCATTGTGACTCATCTTTCCTTCATTCTCTTTATTATCTTAATCATAATGATTCTTTGCTCATTTTTATGTGCGGAAGGTTTCTTAACTAATAGGCTCGCACCGTGCAATTACCCATTTTTAATTCAATTATCGCGCTTGGAAAATTAATGATTCGTCATGCAGATTATACAATTAACTATTGTAAACATATTAATTTACATAACGAACAAGTGCATAAATAATTCTTCTCTTCTTCGTTGCAACTTATTTCCTGGTACAACATCCTGCAGCCCTCTTCAGTGCTCAGCTGCCTATATGGTTGGTAGGGGAGGGTGAGATTCGAGGGAATCTCAGTAGCAAACATTACAAACAATACATGTAAGATGAATGCTAGTGCATGATATGTTTGCCTTACATAGGCTGACGTTCACATAATGATATTCTGCATGCTCAATATTTTGTGCAACATATTTATAGCCATAACAAAAATAGAAATAGAGCTTCGTTCATTCATACATGCTTCACAAAATTAAGTAAAGAAATATAGCAAATCAAAACATTGCATAAATATCACATACATGCAAGTAAGTAAGTTCACTACCTTTGGTTTTCAAGTCCCCCTTTTGTACCTTTTCTTTCAACCATTGAAGTTGTTTCCATTGCCTCTTCTTTGTCATCTCATGGCCCTAGATAAATGGCTATATTATTATAGCCATGATAAATAAATGTCCAATGGACTACTTTAGCCTCTAGGACTTGTCTTTATTCTTTGGGCCCACACTTGTCCCAAATTTTAATAACCCAAGATACTTTGGTTAGTTAACATTAAAGTTAACACATTAGGCTCAATAGGTATTTAACAGGCCTACACTAACTTTATCGGCTTTACTTAAGCTTTGGATGCAAACTTTACTACTAAATGACACTACTTGTTCATTTTCGCATAATTATCCAAAAGCTAACAGAATGTTTAGTTAACTTTCAAAATTCATATCTTTTTCTAGAAAACTCTGATTATGATGGTTCAAAATTTTATGTGTCACTTATTAGCTTTATGTTAATTGAAAAATACTTCCAACAGCCATCTTACAACACACACATCCCAGTTTCCCGTTTTACCTCTGCTGCTAAAAAATCTGACCAGTTTTAATAGTCTAACTTTAAACATTCATAACTCCTAGTATACTTATCCAAATCCTTCATAATACCTATCAAATTAATGGTCTTTATGAGTAATTTAAATATAGAAAATTTCATCATCAATAGATGAAGCTTGGATGGTGAAATTTTTGCCACAATAAATCTGCCAGTAAAAAACGCACACTAGTAGCTTTTTTACACAAGCAGACTTAATTTCCAATCTGAGTTTTGAAACCAATATTTTAAAAATTATAACCAAAGCCTATTCCTACACAATTTTTTGTGTAGAATCCAATGAAAACCTCAAAAATACCAAAATCAAACTCTTCCTCCTAGTTGACTCCTGACCAATACGGCTCCCCAAATATAACATAAAATCAAGTTTGTGTTTTTTACCACCAACAAGTCTAATACATCAATAAGCATCATATATCACCTTGTACATGATTAAAAACATCATCTTGCTTCAAAATTTTCCCTTAGCTAAAACTTAAGGGTGGTTCAAGAGCTAAGAAGAACTCAACAAAAACATGAAGTAATTGGTTCAAAATGAAGCTGAGGCTTGCCTCTTTGCGTTTCTACAAGTGGTTCGGTATTTTGGCATACTCTGACTAGCTAAATGACACAAAACACTTCAGATGAGAAATTTAAGACCATATATTGAAGCTTACAGTGAATAGAAGAAGTTTCTTGGAGGAGTTACTGGAAGATAATGGCGTTTTGGGGTTAAAATCAGCTCTGATATTCAGGAAATGTTACTATTCCTCCTCCTTCTCTCTTCTTTCTATTTTGTATGTATTTTTTAGATTTTCTCTCCCTCTCTCTCCACTTGGCCAAATTGGATGGCCTTAAATAGGAATGGATAGTTATGATTAAATCTTATAAAATGATCCCATCTTAGCTTGCCAAGTGTCACAAGATTAGAGCCTTAGTTTGCCATGTGTTATTCAAAGCTCACATCTTCTCTTTCTCTCTCTTAGGAGGCTCTAAAATGGTCAAGGGAAGGAAGGGGCCTGACAATTTCCCCAAACTCTCAGGTTGGTGTTCGAGAAAGTTAAATACCTAGCTGAATCGAGGACCAGTAGATTCCCCAGACTTAGGCTCTAGGTGGCATGCTCCAGGGACGCCAACACAAAAGGCATAAAGGTGAGTGCATCATGAGGGACACATGTCACCTTCATGTCAAGCAACACAGAAGGCACTTTGTACTTTGTCATGATGAGAGACACTTGTCACTCTCTTATAGTGCCACCATAAAAGTTGTGTCATCATTTTCTATCACGACTAACTTTATTAAACCTACTTTAATACTCAGAACTTACTCAAGATTGCTTCATGTATATCAAGGCCCACCAAATAAAGCCAGGCTAGAGTTTGTGTATAGGCCCCACATGGCACCACACACTGGCGTCCACTCTAGAAACGCATGGTACACTGGCGTCCATGTGCGCACATATACTGGCATATTTCACTTGACCAATTAGTCCCATACCTTATCACATAGCTGGGTGGCTTCTTTCAACCAACTAATGGCACTGTATAAGTGTCCCATGTATATCTGGACTGACACTTAATCATACTGCCTACAAATATCGAGCCCTCTGTCCAATAGATCCAAATCACATAATCCTGAGAGTCTTTCTATCTCCTGATAAGTAAAATATTTGTATATTTATTTTCCCTTATAAGATGATTTTGTGGATGATAATTGAGCTTAATTTAATGAATTTGGGTGTAATTGATAAATAAATAATGATTTTGGCATTAAATAGAATTTCTTAAAAAATACTAAATAAGACCCTATTTCAGTTTCCAGGCAATATCTAGAGCTCTAGATGTTAGACTGGGATGTTCTTTTTAAGGATAAATGGCTAAGAAAAAGCTTTACAACTATGTTGAGGCCAAAACCCAATTTTGCCTTCAAGGGTTTTGAACTTTGCTTGGAAGTTGAGAACATGAATTTGTCTCAGACTGACCTTTGCCTACTAATTTGACTATCTGGAAGCCAGAGTGGCTTTTGATTGCTAGAGAGGCAATGGGATATGTGTATGCCAATAAGGCAATATGTATGTGTGACAATTGTGAACAAGCTGGGATTGAGGTGTGGTTGTGGCCACAGAGTAGATCTAGTTCAGCTGATGGCTAATTCGACTATATGATCGGGGGTTCTCAATTTTAAGGGCACTTACCCCAGCATGGCTAGCCACCAGGCTGGTTGCACTGGTGTTGACCCAAGGCCGAAAGGCGATGCTTAAAATTAGAGTCTGTGATGTGTGTTGGTATGAAAGCTATGTGATGTCCTCTGACATTTACCCTGGTACTTAGTAGCCTCTATTTGAACACCGTCAGAAAGAACAAGGAAGTGACTCTTTCTCTTATGCTATAGTAAAGCATTGTATGTATGTTTGTCATGCATTGAGATCGCAACGAAAGCTGACGCATAGACTCATATAACCCCCAGAAACACTATGGAAGTGTCTGAATAGTACATTTGACATTGTAGGATCAAATGTGAAGCCCCAAGTTGCTGGCACACAAATCGAGGAGAAAAGACTAGAGTAGCGGACTTACCTTACTTGCATGTATTTAATATCTTTACTTCTGTAGTGATGTATGTGATTGCTTTACTTGATTGTGTATAACACATTTGAATAAATGAAGCTCTGTTTCTGTTTTGCTACGGCCATAGTTTTGTTACATGAAACATTGAGCATACAAAAATGTCATTATGGGGCATGCATCTAGATAAAGCTAACATGTCATACACATAGCATCTATCATGCATGCATTATGGTATCTGTTTGCTACTGAGATTCTCTCAAATCTCACCCTCCCCTACCAATAATTTAGACTAGGCAAGTGGCTCGTGGAGGGAGCGGCTAGGACTCCTTTGAGATGAGAGTTGGTAGTTGGTTATCAATGAGTTGTGAAGACTGTATATGATTTCGTTGAATATATGGTTATGAATTTGAGATGAGATTGTGTAATCCCCATTTGAAGAATTGTAATGGGCAATTGTGCCCTGTGTATCTTTAGTGAAGGTATGTACTCGGGATTGCTGGAATAAATATATTGTGCACTCTGCTATTTATATAAATGTGATTTATCTTTGCGTAGTAATTGTATTCGAAATGTGAATATGAGACCAATTTAATTAGATTTTAAAAGGTATTTTTGAAAATCATATCTCAAGGATAGGGTTTTAAATGAGTTTTGATTATTATAGGTCTTTATTTCATTTTAATCGTGCATTTTGAACATAATTACGGAGGGGGTTACATTGAGTCTTCTACCAAGAGCCAAAAGTAGAGAATCAAAGAAAGAGCTCAATAAAGAGATAGAGGTGAGTAAGAACTTCATTTTCAGCTATAGATTATGTTGATTGATTGAGGATTTTGGCATGTGAATTTCTGCCCTAATTTTTGGTTATACTAGGGTTTGGAGGTTTCATTTTGTTTTGATTGTATAAATGGTGTCTTATGATGTTTAAAGAGCATACAAAACTAGTTTGAGGATTTAATTGGAAGTTTGGTGATTGTTGGATACTATGTCTAATTTCTGCCAAAGCAGGACACATAAAAAAAGTAGGAATTTCATAATTTTTGATGTTTTCAATGCATTCTACATTAAAAATTGTGTAGGAATAGCCTTTGGGAATAAATTTTGGATCACTGAAGTTAAACACTGAAAATTGGAATTTAAACTATGCTACCAGTGTAATTTCTTGTGAGGCAGTAAGACTCTAATGTGTTTTTGGATAACCAAATTATTTCCAATGAATATGAAGTTTTTCAGAATAAAATTAGACTAATCAAGCTTTAATTTGATAGGTCATGTAAAACTGGTATCTTCTGGGACAGTGTCCAATGAACAATAATTATGGAATACTATGCGTCCATTTGGCTAAGGGCAATATTTTACCCTGAAAGTAGACTTGTCACATAGCCCTAAGAATCACTGCAATTAGACATTTGTACAAAAAGATATGAATTTTCAAAGTTCATTGAAAATTTTGCCAGCTTTTATTAATGTGTGAAATTAAGATGGTAATGGCAAAATGCACTTACCTTGAACTCTAAGTGTAGAAATAAGCACTTTGGGCTAGTTTGATGACATTGATTCTTCATTTTACTTAGTGTACTAATCCTAATGATAACAAACATAAGTGTTTGAATTATGAGGAATTGGGATAAGCAATAACTCGTCGTCCTTAAATTCTGATTGATTTATAGAATTTGATATTTGCCCTGGATACTGAAAAGCAGAACGAGAATAAAACTGAAAAGGCTAAGGTAGTAACTTTTACCTCATATTCTATGTATCATACTTCATGTATATTATTATCATTATGAATACTTGAACATTGAACATGAATTGGTAGAATTGCCCATTAAGCATTCAAATAAGAAGGGCTTTAGCCCAGTAGAACACCCAGTACTGTAGGCAGGGACGGTAAGTCTTTAAGGGTCTGTTTGGGAATTCAGTGCGGCTAAAAAAAAGCCCAGTGAGGGGCTAAAAGCCCAGTTGGGCAATCAGGGTGTGATTGGCTGAGCGTCCACCTTCACTGGGCTTCAATGGTGGACGCTGGTTTTGGTCGAAGCTGGCTGGCAGAGCGTTGAGGAGCGTTGATGAGGAGCGTTGAGGGTGTCAGTGGTGACCGTTGGGGCAATTATTGCCTAATCAAAAATCACTCTCTTCCCCCAATTAATTCCCATCGGTTCCTGCCATCAACCAATTTCCTCCATTTTCTTGTAGTTTTTCCTGTGAGAGCTCATCATCTCT
Organism: Inga leiocalycina; assembly: GCA_963242795.1. Classification (NCBI taxonomy): domain Eukaryota; kingdom Viridiplantae; phylum Streptophyta; class Magnoliopsida; order Fabales; family Fabaceae; genus Inga; species Inga leiocalycina. The sequence goes on from OY725331.1 coordinate 38,776,648, forward strand.
TTTCTTCCTTCTTCAAAGCACGGTGAACGGTGTTGAGAGGGAGGAGTCGCCGGATCTGAACTCTTCGAAGACGTCGTCGGTGGCTCGGTCGAAGCTTGGAGGTCTTCCTTCTCTGACCTCTCCCTTCTTCTTCCTTCTTCCTTCTCTGACCTCTCCCTTCTTCATCCTTCTCTGACCTCTCCCTTCTTCAAAATTCAGGACCGTTGAGTGTGGCGTCGTCAGAGGTCCGACGAAGCTCCCACTGGTCGGTCAATCCCCCTTGATCGGTGGCCATTTTGAGTTGGCCCTGTTGTCGGCGATATTGGTGTGGCTCCACATGCTTGTCGATCGACTTCGTGGCGCAGATCTGCTGGTAGCTGTTCGCATCGGTGGTGGGCGGAGCTTGTGTGGTGGCCGGATCTGTCAGCCGTGCTTCATTCTCCCCTGCTGTGATCTTTGGATAATCATAGGTAAGTGGTAATGTGCTTCAGCTGACATATATTGGCATGATTTTCGGTGACATTCATTGAATTAGGCGAAACTGATATTCCGTTTATTAGCGCTACTTTGTTTCCTTTACATTGAAGGTCATGTCTTTTTCTGAACAATTCCAGTATTTGGAGGCCTTTTTGTTTTGCTTTAATGGAAGTTTTGATGTTACTGGTAATTATTGTTGCCCGCATCTTATGTGATATTGGTGTGATCACTGCCGTGCTCCTTCTTAATGGTTGATGCTTATTTAGTGATTTCGTAGTCGCAGAGAATCTGATCATGATAAAGTATACATATTATAGGCTCTGTTGTTTGACTTTAACTCATTTTTAATAGAGATTCGGCCATACAACAGAATTACATTCAGTATTTATTGTCTTTTCTTGACCCTATATGAAATTTGTTGGAATTCGGGTGAAGTGATTTGGTCACGAATTACAAATCTAAATTGGTGTAGTACGGCCTGTTAGATATGATTAGTTTTGATGATGTCAAATATAGATATTAAGTGATAAGAGCAAAAAGTTCATATAATGTATTTCTTTGACTAACTACTATATTTAATGTTACATATTTTGTAGATTAGTCAACTAAAGAATGAAGAAGATTGAATTAATGAAAATGAACAAGAGGAAGAAGAAGAAAGAAATTGAAGATAGTCAAGGAGATGCTTACTTGGATTATGAAGAATGAAGAACTTGTTAGATCTTACAAGAAGATAAAGATTCAAGTTGTTAGATGTGATATTGGAGGTTTCTATTATGATACCGGAGGTTTCTATGATCAAATAATGGTTGGAATATGTTAATATGAAGTTAAAATGACTTATATATGAGTTTTGGCACTTTTAGGGGAGTTATGCTCGAGCACAAGGTGTTATGCTCAAGCACAGGAAGAACATGCTCGAGCACAGCTGATTTCACTCGAGCACGGGTGCATACTCTGTTCTACTCTGTTTTACGTTCAGCCTGAGCGAGGTCTGGTATTTTGATCATATCTCTCAAACCACACGTCGGATTGACCCGAAACCGGTGGCATATGAAAGAAGACTCCCAACACGTAAAATTGGCACCAGAATCACATTAAAAGAAGATCAAATGAAGGAGATATGACTCGTCGAAAATGAAATTGAAATCACCGTCTTTTTCTGACACAGGTTCGGTATTTTGAGTATATCTCACAAACCACAGATCGGATTGAGACGAGACCAGTGCCAAATGAAAGTAGACTCAAAGAGCTTTCCATGGATAGGTAATTTGAATCATTTTAACGTATATTCTAGGAGCTATGCCTTCTGGAAGTTGATGCTTGTGCAGACTAGCGAAATATACACTCCTTCGATCATAACTTGCAGAATACAAGGAGTTTGGAGCTGATTCTTGTTGCATTGGAATGCATATGATAAGAGCATTCTTATGATACATCATTTGAATCAAATGAATCAAATTTTTCTAAAGTGGCCCCACATCACCTGCGAGTGTAAAAACTTTCTCTCTGAAAGTGTCGTGCGAGTGATGTCCAGAAGCAGCTGAAATATGAAGAAAGTTGCAACACTCGAGCACTAGGATTCATGCTCGAGCATTGGATCATTTCTCACTCGAGCAGATGCGAGAGAAGAGCTGCGAGTGACAACCCGAGAAGAAGCATGCACGTGAAAACAGAAGACGCACTCGAGCAGGAAGTTTTGTGCTCGAGTGATGTTGAGAATTCACTCGAGCAGATACGAGAGAAGAGCTGCGAGTGTTTGGCCGAGAGTCATGAAGTTCAGAGAAAGTGCAAGTGTGCTCGAGCACAACCTTATATGCTCGAGTGACACATCAAATACTCGCGAGTGAGAAATTTATCTCTCTCTATTTCTGATACGAGTGCTGTCCAGAGAAGAGCTTCCCAGTGCAAAATACAAGATCACTCGAGCAGAAGAAGTTGTGCTCGAGTGAGGCCATATATCACTCGAAGTGAGCCATTCATGCTCGAGTGATATTCTGCAGAAGACCAAAACACCAAGTCTCACAGCGAACAATCCGAACATGATTACATGTTATTAAATCAGTGTGTTTTCACTTGTTATTGATTCTAAATGTTAGCTAACATATTTTTCAAGTGTGAAACAGGATATTAAGCGTTTGGATTACAGATTCAAACAAATAAAATATTACACACAGAGGTTACCAACAACGACAAGCAAAGGACCCACCATGAAAAATTGTCTGAATCATAAAACACTCCACAACGTGATGTACAGCTCAAAATGAATTTCTTTGCTGTCCAACTAGACGCTCCACCATGCTCACAACGGATAGGAGCTCATTTTCAAATATGCTCAACGGTCAAATGAAGCAATGGGATTCCAACGGATGAATGTTCACAACGGTCATCATCTTCATCAACTATAAATGAGATAGCATTCAACCTTGATGAGGAGCAGAGGAAGAAGAGTGAACTGAGAAAAACGAAAAGAGGAAACAGAGAAAAACGGAGAAAAACTGAGATAGCGTGCAACTACATAGAAATGTGAATCCTCTGCTTCTATCCATACACTCTCTATTTTCAGTTTCTGTATTACATATCATTGAGAGAGTGATTATTTGTATTATACTTCAGTGAGATTATATCCACTCTGTGAGAGAGTCTGTAAACACCTTCATCTATATTTCTGAGTTGATCTCAAGGTAGAGGGACCTTGAGAGAGTTGATTCTCTTACGGAGAAGCAGTAGAGAGAATTGCCGTAAGACATTCTGCTCGTAAGACTTACAAGGTGCAAGCAGTAGAGAACGTTGCTGCTCATAAGACTTACAGGGGTGTAAGCAGAAGAGAACGTTGCTGCTCGTAAGACTTGCATAAGTAAGCAGGAGAGGAAGATCTTCGGGATTGCTCTGCTCGTAAGACTTGCCGTAAGGGGGAGTATTTCAGTGAGAGATTTGTAAAAGGTTTCACAAGTACCCGGCTAAACTTGTGGGATTGTAAAGGCTTTTCTTGTGCCCGGATTAAACAAGAAGATAGTGGATTTGAAAATCTCAGGAGGAGCCTGGGGACTGGACGTAGGCCATCACAGATTGGACCGAACCAGGATAAATCACAGTTTGCATATTCTCTTCCCTAAACTCTTATATTTCCAGCATATATTATTTAATCTAACTGTTGATTTATAAACCTTCATACTTACTATTTTCGTTAAGATACGAAAAAATTTTTAAAGTTCTTAAGTTTTTATTATACACCCAATTCACCCCCCCCTCTTGGGTAATAGCCGGTTCTAACATTTGGTATCAGAGCCCGGGCTCTTGTTTAAAGGACTTAACCGTCTCAAGAGTTACAATGGCTAATTTTGGGTGTTTTATACTTTCAGAAGGTTTTGATTATACAATCCCACCTCTTTTGAAAGATATTGATTTTTGGTTTTGGAAAGCTAGAATGACTAGTTTTATAAAAGCTTATGATTTTGATATGTGGAATGTTTTTATAAATGCTTTTGATTTCAAACCAAGAAAGGATTGGACAGAAAGTGAAAAGAAAATGTTTTCGTTGAACATTAAAGCAATGAAAATTCTGTATAGTGCTTTAACCGAAAATGATTTTGAGAAAATTAGATTTTGTTCTAATGCTAAACATATCTGGGACACTCTTGATTCTATGTATGCTTCTAACAATTGTGTTGAAGTTGAAAGTATTGACAGTTCATGTGAAACTACACGCTACGCATCTAATGTGCATGAACAATTGGAAGTTGATGATGAAGATGAAGAAATCATAGAACACTTCCATACAGTCAACATGGATAGACAAGAAAAAGAGGATTCCCGAAAAGAGTTCAGTATGAACGAACATGAAAAATCACTCTCCGGAGCTCAAGATGAACTTAAGGTAAAAAGTTCCAATTCTTTGTATGATTTTCATAAAAATGATTTTCAGAGTTTACAAAAGTTTGTTTCTCAACCAATTGTTGATTCTATTGAGAAAAGCAAAAATGTTTTCAAATATGCTGGAAAGTTTGTTGGGAAGAAAGAATATTCAAATCAAATCCATTCGAATTTTTACTCTCATGATCGACATAATAGTTGCATGATATCCCATAATGCATATCTTGATACAATTTGCAATTATTGTGGTAAATCTGGTCATATTTCTCATACATGCTATATTAGAAGAAATTCCCATGTGAGAAATAAGTATATTTGGGTACCGAAGAAACATGTAAGGCTTAATATTAACAATCAAGGACCCAAGTATATGTGGGTACCAAAATGTCCATCTAGTACTTTATGTATGCAGGATGATCCAAAAAGAAATGGACATAAGGGTAAAGAAAAGATGAAAAAGAAGCCAAGAGTTTCTCATGCGCCAAGAAAGAGGTTCATACCATTTATATCAAAAAGGAAAACTCTCAAGGCACCCATTGCTAGAGTTACAGAGCATAAACAGAGAAAGAAGCAATGGATAAAAGGAGTATGTTCTACCTCAACGAAGGGCTATCATAATGTGCCATTCAACTATCTTGAGAAGAACAAGAAGAGGAGGATCTCTCATTCACAAAGAAAAAGATTCTCGAAGTCTACATCACATGAGAAAGCTTTGCATAATCTCAAAGCCAAATATGCAAAAACAGAACTTCAAAGAAAGATGCAGTGGGTATGCAGAAACAATCCTCCGAATATCTAAGGCAAAGGTACACAATGATAAAACCTCCTATGCTGTTGTTTGTAATATTTGTTGAGGTTTTATATTTTGGAACCTTAGGAATGAGCATTGCAAATAATTTTGAAATTATGTTTTCGCATCTCTTAAAAAAACCATTTAATAGACTTATTTATAAAGGTATTGTAATGCTCAAAAGGTTAATTCTTTATGCATGTATAATGATTTGAAAAGAAAATATTTCTCTTATGCATAAAGACATGTTTAATTCATTATGCTCAATTGTCTCAAATTAAATATATTCTTAGAGCATGTGAATTATGATTCCTACAAGGTAACCATGAGTGGATCCAAGTAAAATTGGATACCAAAGGAAGAAAAATATCTATAAGGTTTTGTAGGAAGAAGAAAGGAAGAGCTTCATCTCAAGATTATGACTACATAAGATTTCACTCAAATCTTGGTGAAGTTGGACCTTGAGGCTACATCTTAAATATGTAAACAAAAGGACGTACTACTTGAGGCAACACTGCAAGTGCCTAGCTAGCAATGAAGGAAGAAAAGGTGTACAGTGAAGCATTACTCAAGTAACCAATCAAGTGATTATCATCACTGTGTGACAACTGGGAGTAAATGTTCAAGTGATAATACCAACTGGAAGATTGGAAGGTAAAAGTCAAGGAATTATGCACAAATGAATTCCAAAGGATAATTTCTCAAGTAATTACGAGATTACTTGAGCACGGTACTGTCTTCTTTATTCTTACCTGATATTATGCTTATATAAATTATTTATTCGGGTAATGAATAACTTGCTCATTATTGCATACCATTAGCAATCAATCATTTATGGGTTTTTAAATTGTTTTTAGATTGCTAAATGGACTGAAAGTGAAATTGTGCATAATCTTTCTATGTATTTAAGTTTCGAAATGAATATTTTAAAAATGTACCTAGATTCCAAATTATGCATAATTTTTCTATGAATTGTAAATTTGAAATGCACATTTCATAAATTTACTTGGATTTCAAATTCATCTTCTTATAAAAATGCATACACATTATTTGAAAATTATTCATATCTTGTTTGCATTCAAATCAGTTTCAAAATTGGAAGTTAATATTTATGTATATTGAATGTCAGAAATGCTTCAAATCCATCCCTAGAGTTTTCCTCATCATTCACATATTTGTTTTTTAATCTTAAACCTGTTACTACTTGAACTCCTCAATCTATATGAGTGTCAAGTATATTCCCTTGATAAGAATTCAACTTGTGAAAGCCTTGTGCCTAATGCATAAATCATTAGTTGGCCATGTTATTCCAAGCATTATAAATGTTCATTAGTGCATTGAATCTTAATGCATTAACCATTATTGTGGAATAACTTACCGGGATAATATTCTAGAACTATAGTCATTTGGATCAATGAGTATGTGTTTCATCATTCATAAATTCTTATACTCATATTGTTGCTCAAATGTATTACCATTTGTCTTCATCCATTTTTTTTGAGTAACTAGAATCTTGCACTTTAAGTCTTGCTGCCTTGAATATTTATCCATTTTAAGACGCAACTCTAAAAGGCAAGGTTATCTCTTGATCAATACTAAAGTCATCATGCTTACATATGTCAAGATAAGCCATTTTGGCTAATTCATTTTTCATATGACTTTTGTTCTTGAGAAAATTCTCCAACATGTTAACTCTTATAATTAACATGTTATCTTAGTTGAATTCCTTAGTGAAGCTTTCTGATTTATATATTTTACAACTGATGACTTCCATTGTTTTTGGCATAAGCATTTGTATTTAACAAGCTTCATAAATGAGTTTTCATGCATTCAAAATCTTAATGTCATAATGCATATTTATGATTTGAAAGAACATTTGAGATTTTGAAACAATTTGCATATCTCATTATCATTCTTGAAAATTTGGTTTCATTCATGATTTATCATTTCATAAAAGTTGGTCATTATGGATAGATTCTCTACTCTTTTTGATTCAACCTACATGGATTGCATAAAAATCATATCAATGACATATTTTCTATATAAAACGTATTTACAAATTGTCATTGATCTTTGAAAATCACCATTCATTGATATCATTTATTCATTACTCTTCATGATCTAATGGTTTAAATTGATTCTATTGGATAAAATTATATCTTAGTCTTTGTTGGTTTATGATACTCTTTGCTCAAATTTCATATGATTAATTGCATAAGAGCATAAGAGTTGTTATATCTAATATTGTACAGACCCAAGAGAAGTTGGGTACCAAAGAGCATATCATTATACGTTTGCAGGAGTTGATAAAAAATGCTCTACTTTTAGATACAAAGACCAAAGGCTAACAAAAAAGACATGACTGATAGTGTTGCAGCGTGAGTTGAAGCAGAATATGTGATATTACTCAAATGACATCTCATCACTAGCAAAAAACTAGCTAGTGATACAATTAGAGAAAGAGAAAGAGAAGGAAGATCTCTTAGTAGACCCAGAGGAGATTATTTCAAAGCAGCACAGAGCCAAGAATAAGATTATCCAATATGATTCTCTGTTGTCTACCCATCTTCCTTATCATTTCAAGGTGATCAGACATTTTCACTATGATATGGAGCCGACAGAGATGTTCAGAGGAAAATGCTGAGATGCATAGAATCATCAAGCTTGATGAGCCTATGAGGATTCTCAACAACTATTCTAGCTCTATGTCTAATCTTCACTAGATTATCTACTATACCTTCACTAGAGCTATGGTGAGCAAGGCCAATAACTTTACTTACTTCATTGAGAAGAATTATCACATAATAGCCTATATTATAAGCAAGGAGGAGAGAAATACTGGAAAGATCATGTCTGTCAGAGAACAAGAGGTCTATATATATACTTCTACAAGACTCACTCCAAGTTAACACAAGCGGCATAGAGGATGAGAGCTGAGACTTCAAGAATAAATGAGAGACAACATTTTGCTAGAGTTGGTCTCCCTGATCCTGCATTCTTTGGTCCATTTGTCTAAAGCTTTCTGAGAGAGGAGCTTCAACAATCACACAGAGCTTGCTACAAACAATGCTGAGATCATCAGTCAATGATAAGATGAAGCAGCTATGTGAACCAGAACTTCAAAGTTCTATTTGAGATGATGGATGACAAAATAAGGGTGTTATGTGCTATGATGAAATTAAAAGTTCTCAATGATGTTTGCTAAGCAAGGGGCACATACTAAGCCAATATGCGCATAAAGCCTTACTCCGAGCTCATCCTGGTATCCTAAAGTGCTCACAGAAGACTACACTTCAGAATCCCTCAGTACTAGTCACATCATTCAATATTGACTAGGACATAATGCACCAATGGACTACAAAGGATTATAACTCGAGTGATTACGATATTACTCGAGTGAGGTATTGTATTCTTGCTTAATTCATAATCCTTGAGTTGTATCACTTGAGTATACAATCGTGTCATGATTGAGCAGAATCACTCAAGTAACCACTCAGGTGATATTGGGTTATATCTCTTAAAACCTCTTATTAGCAATTGCCATTTAATTTCTCTCTAAATCTTTCAAAATCATTTTCTCTATAAAGTTTTCAATGGTTTCTCAAATCCAGGAGAGTTATTAACTGTTTTCTTGATAATGTTTAAAACCATGCATCAATTAAGGGGGAGCTTCACATTCACATGTGTTTTATATATTGAAAGTTCATCTCCTATTGGAAAGAAAATCCTTTTAATATACTCATCTATATTTACCATGTCTTGATTAGTTTTGATGATGAGTTATTCTTACATTGTTCTTTTCATGATCTTAATTGTAATATATCATATGGAAAGGAACAGTTTGTTACTTGATTGAACTAACAATTCTCTTTGCAAAGAAAGATTTAAATTTATGACAGGAGAATTTGTTTTGCGCAATAGCATTCCTCAACATACTACAAGAAGACTCTATCAACCTTGAGGATGTTTTTAACGCTCAGTCAAGGAATATATATTGGCTGTAACATTCAGAACAACAAATACATATGCCAATACAAATGAGCATTGAACATGCTAAACAGAAGCTCAATTGAAGAATCCTGGCAACAACATGAATATATATTGAGTTGCATAACAGAAGTGTGGTGTACATCAGAGTTGTACAAAGCACAACAGCATACACCAGCATTGCCAAAGAAGCAACGGACTTCATGGAGCGCTTCACCAATTTCCAAATCTACATGAGCATTTCTAAACCTTCTCTATTTACATTTCAAGAATACGTTTCATATATTTCATTGATCTTGATTATAAAAGTTTTCTTGAAAACCTCTCCAAATCTATTTTCAGTTCCTTCACATAGGGGAGAGTCAATTGTTTTCTTGGTTCATTCATTTTGATTAAAATAATTTATACTCTATTTACTTCTTCACAAGCCTTACTTCTTTATATATTTCAAACTTTTTGCTGATGTCAAATAGGGGGAGAAGAATGTAAGAAAAATATGTATGTTGCACTTTGCATTATAATATGTTTGCGCTTTGCATTATACATGTATGTTGCACTTCATTTAGACATATTTTTCTTAAAGGATTTGTCATCATCAAAAAGGGGGAGAATGTTAGATATGATTAGTTTTGATGATGTCAAATATAGATATTAAGTGATAAGAGCAAAAAGTTCATATAATGTATTTCTTTGACTAACTACTATATTTAATGTTACATATTTTGTAGATTAGTCAACTAAAGAATGAAGAAGATTGAATTAATGAAAATGAACAAGAGGAAGAAGAAGAAAGAAATTGAAGATAGTCAAGGAGATGCTTACTTGGATTATGAAGAATGAAGAACTTGTTAGATCTTACAAGAAGATAAAGATTCAAGTTGTTAGATGTGATATTGGAGGTTTCTATTATGATACCGGAGGTTTCTATGATCAAATAATGGTTGGAATATGTTAATATGAAGTTAAAATGACTTATATATGAGTTTTGGCACTTTTAGGGGAGTTATGCTCGAGCACAAGGTGTTATGCTCAAGCACAGGAAGAACATGCTCGAGCACAGCTGATTTCACTCGAGCACGGGTGCATACTCTGTTCTACTCTGTTTTACGTTCAGCCTGAGCGAGGTCTGGTATTTTGATCATATCTCTCAAACCACACGTCGGATTGACCCGAAACCGGTGGCATATGAAAGAAGACTCCCAACACGTAAAATTGGCACCAGAATCACATTAAAAGAAGATCAAATGAAGGAGATATGACTCGTCGAAAATGAAATTGAAATCACCGTCTTTTTCTGACACAGGTTCGGTATTTTGAGTATATCTCACAAACCACAGATCGGATTGAGACGAGACCAGTGCCAAATGAAAGTAGACTCAAAGAGCTTTCCATGGATAGGTAATTTGAATCATTTTAACGTATATTCTAGGAGCTATGCCTTCTGGAAGTTGATGCTTGTGCAGACTAGCGAAATATACACTCCTTCGATCATAACTTGCAGAATACAAGGAGTTTGGAGCTGATTCTTGTTGCATTGGAATGCATATGATAAGAGCATTCTTATGATACATCATTTGAATCAAATGAATCAAATTTTTCTAAAGTGGCCCCACATCACCTGCGAGTGTAAAAACTTTCTCTCTGAAAGTGTCGTGCGAGTGATGTCCAGAAGCAGCTGAAATATGAAGAAAGTTGCAACACTCGAGCACTAGGATTCATGCTCGAGCATTGGATCATTTCTCACTCGAGCAGATGCGAGAGAAGAGCTGCGAGTGACAACCCGAGAAGAAGCATGCACGTGAAAACAGAAGACGCACTCGAGCAGGAAGTTTTGTGCTCGAGTGATGTTGAGAATTCACTCGAGCAGATACGAGAGAAGAGCTGCGAGTGTTTGGCCGAGAGTCATGAAGTTCAGAGAAAGTGCAAGTGTGCTCGAGCACAACCTTATATGCTCGAGTGACACATCAAATACTCGCGAGTGAGAAATTTATCTCTCTCTATTTCTGATACGAGTGCTGTCCAGAGAAGAGCTTCCCAGTGCAAAATACAAGATCACTCGAGCAGAAGAAGTTGTGCTCGAGTGAGGCCATATATCACTCGAAGTGAGCCATTCATGCTCGAGTGATATTCTGCAGAAGACCAAAACACCAAGTCTCACAGCGAACAATCCGAACATGATTACATGTTATTAAATCAGTGTGTTTTCACTTGTTATTGATTCTAAATGTTAGCTAACATATTTTTCAAGTGTGAAACAGGATATTAAGCGTTTGGATTACAGATTCAAACAAATAAAATATTACACACAGAGGTTACCAACAACGACAAGCAAAGGACCCACCATGAAAAATTGTCTGAATCATAAAACACTCCACAACGTGATGTACAGCTCAAAATGAATTTCTTTGCTGTCCAACTAGACGCTCCACCATGCTCACAACGGATAGGAGCTCATTTTCAAATATGCTCAACGGTCAAATGAAGCAATGGGATTCCAACGGATGAATGTTCACAACGGTCATCATCTTCATCAACTATAAATGAGATAGCATTCAACCTTGATGAGGAGCAGAGGAAGAAGAGTGAACTGAGAAAAACGAAAAGAGGAAACAGAGAAAAACGGAGAAAAACTGAGATAGCGTGCAACTACATAGAAATGTGAATCCTCTGCTTCTATCCATACACTCTCTATTTTCAGTTTCTGTATTACATATCATTGAGAGAGTGATTATTTGTATTATACTTCAGTGAGATTATATCCACTCTGTGAGAGAGTCTGTAAACACCTTCATCTATATTTCTGAGTTGATCTCAAGGTAGAGGGACCTTGAGAGAGTTGATTCTCTTACGGAGAAGCAGTAGAGAGAATTGCCGTAAGACATTCTGCTCGTAAGACTTACAAGGTGCAAGCAGTAGAGAACGTTGCTGCTCATAAGACTTACAGGGGTGTAAGCAGAAGAGAACGTTGCTGCTCGTAAGACTTGCATAAGTAAGCAGGAGAGGAAGATCTTCGGGATTGCTCTGCTCGTAAGACTTGCCGTAAGGGGGAGTATTTCAGTGAGAGATTTGTAAAAGGTTTCACAAGTACCCGGCTAAACTTGTGGGATTGTAAAGGCTTTTCTTGTGCCCGGATTAAACAAGAAGATAGTGGATTTGAAAATCTCAGGAGGAGCCTGGGGACTGGACGTAGGCCATCACAGATTGGACCGAACCAGGATAAATCACAGTTTGCATATTCTCTTCCCTAAACTCTTATATTTCCAGCATATATTATTTAATCTAACTGTTGATTTATAAACCTTCATACTTACTATTTTCGTTAAGATACGAAAAAATTTTTAAAGTTCTTAAGTTTTTATTATACACCCAATTCACCCCCCCCTCTTGGGTAATAGCCGGTTCTAACACGGCCCTTGATTTATCTTGGGCTGGCTTAGATTTTGGATTTAGTTATGCTTTTGTTTGCGTTATTGTTGCTACTTTTCTGATTGCTTTTGAACTTAATGTTTGCTTGCATTGGCCGATTCTGAACACTATGCCTTTTAATGTTTTTATCTTTTAGCGAGTTAGAAAGACCATAGTTCTTCTCAGCAAGGGGATATCAATCTGGTAATAGGGATTTTGTAATTGGTCATGAAATTGGAGGCACCATTTTATGCTTATTGAAATTGTTGGTGTGAGTTTCAAATGCCAGTCAGGACATGGCTTTATCTCTGTTAAAAATCTGCAGAAATTGAAGTAGACGCTTATGATGAGTGGAAAATGTTCCTCTTTTGATCGAATCAGCTTTGAATGTTATGTTTTCTGCATCTTGCTCCCCCAATGGCCTAAACCCTGTAGGATCTTGTTCGAAGGCCCTGCATTTTCCTTTCTATAGTTTTGCATGGATTTAATTTTTGACGTAGAGCTGGTTTGTGCCTCTGTCGGCTTTTTGTTTAGGCTTTATGATATCTAAATCTCCGATTTACATTTTTCTTCTGGATTTATTAGGCTCAAAACTGTTTTAAAAATCTTAAAATGATAGTAACTTTAATCCATGCTAAATAAGAAATCTCGAATTCCAGACGTGACTTTAGTTCTAACAGGCAATGAATGTGATAGTTATGCATTGCCATTTTGTGCAGAAATTTTTTATTAATTTCACTTGGGACATTTGTTTTTTCTTTTGTGGTCAATTGATTACATAGAAATATGAACAAGGGTAAAGATAAAGCTTCATGGGATGTAGGTTCAACTGCAATTTTCATCGAACTTTGCATTGAACAAATATACAAGAAAGAACGTCTTGGGTCATCCTTCACGAAGGATGGGTGGAAGAATATTTTCTATGGATTTAATGAAAAAACAGGAAAGTCGTATGACAAGAAACAACTGAAAAATCGGTGGGATAGCTTGAAGAAAGAATGGAAGGTGTGGGACAAGCTGTTCTCAAAAGAGACTGGCATTCAATATGACCCTGTAAGGCATATGGTGATTGCAGAAGATGAGTGGTGGGAGAGAAAAATACAGGTACAAAAGTGTTGTTGTTGTGATTAATATTATTAGTATTAGTATTATTGTTGTTGTTGTTGTTATTAGTAAGGATAATGCATTCATTTTATTTACTTGAATACATATAGGAGAATGGAGAGTACGCAAAGTACAGGTACAAAGGCCTCATGTTCGCGAGGGAATTGGACATCCTTTTTAAGGACGTTCTTGCAGCGGGCTCCACATCCTTCACACCGGCTTTTAGACAGCAAATGCCAGTAGTCGAGGACGTAGATAATGTTTACCGACCTACAGTGGACTTAGAAGAAGGATCAGGAGATAGTGAGGAAGATGTTGAACGTACTACTACTGGAGGTAATGTGGGAGTGACAGAGGATTTGGACGGAATCACTTTGACATCAAACACTCAAACAACCACAGCACATGCTTCGGACGGAAGTGGAAAGAGAAAGAGGGTTGAAGGGTCTGACAAAGGAAAAAAGAATAAAAAGGCAACCTCTAGGGTTATAGCAGATGCGGTCAGTAAGATAGCTACGGCATCTGAGAGTAGGGTAGATGCCCTAAACAAGCTTTCCACGAATGATGATAAGGTGCCTGACGTCGTGGCTGAGTTAATGACCATTCCTGAGGTTGTTGAGGACAAAGACTTCAGTTTCCGATGTTCTAACATGATGATGCATCAGATTGGACGCGACATGTTTCGTGGCTTGCAAGGGGATAAACCTACCTTGCTAACGTGGCTGCGGCACCACGCTTATAACAGCCCACATCTTCAGCTTGCCCCGAATCACTGAACCATATTTTATGTCACTTTTGCGAACTTGGTTATGTGTAATTGTAGTGATATGTCTGACCTGATATATGTTATGGTAGATTCTGACCTTATTTTTGCAAACTTGGTTATGTGATATGTTTTGCTAAAACTTACACTCGTTAGAGGACCGGTTGTTATTATTATTATTATGCATGTTATGAATGTTATCAACTTTTTCTACATTATGTCATTTTACTTGAACAATTTGTCATTGTACTTGATTTTATATCAAACAGATTATATCGTCTATGGCAAGTTCGAGTGGTCGCGATAATTCGGAAGAAACAACTGAAGTGGGATCATCTCGTGCCGCTCGTAGAGCCCAACTCATATCCCTTATAGATGAAGAGATGAGGGAATATGAACAGGTGGCTGTCTTGATGGCTCAATATCTCGTGCCATATGTGTGCAAAGAGCCACGCAGAACTAGTAAGCAAACCGGTGCAAAGTGGGTGCAAGAGGTACTGGAAGGCCATGACCGAGTTTGTCCTGAAAATTTTCGAGTTGAAAAGCATGTCTTCTATCTCTTATGCTCTAAATTGGTAGAACATGGGTTACGGAAGACTAGGAACCTTGGAATTGAAGAAATGGTTGCCATGTTCTTATACACTGTTGGACATGCGCAAGGAAATAGAATCCTACAGGACAGATTTCAACATTCAGGAGAAACAGTTAGTAGAATCTTCCACATGGTATTACACGCTTGTGTGAATCTATCGGCAGAACTTATCAAACCGGTTGATCCCGAGTTCAGTCATTGTCACCCAAAAATCTTGCACGATCGGCGATATTACCCATACTTCAAGGATGCAATAGGAGCAATTGATGGAACTCACATCCGGTGTGTGGTCAGTCAGTCAGAGCAAGAGAGATTTATCGGGAGAAAGGGATATCCAACTCAAAATATCATGGCCGTCTGTGATTGGGATATATGCTTCACTTTTGTGTTGGCAGGCTGGGAGGGAACTGCACATGACGCTCGTGTGTTTCAAAATGCAATCTCAACTCCATCTATGAAATTCCCCCATCCACCTCAAGGTACTTATTGCTCAACTGCTCCTACATCTCTCTGGTTTTTTCTTTCCTCACATTTGCTATCATTGTACCGTGTAAAAGACATTTTCGGTGTCTTACTCAGGGAAATATTATTTGGTCGATGCTGGCTATCCAACACCAGTTGGATATCTTGGTCCGTATAGACGTGAGCGTTATCATATTCCAGACTTCAGGCGACGGGAGGGATTTGCAAATCCAAACGAGATGTTCAATTATTATCATTCAAGTTTGCGGACAACTATAGAAAGGACGTTTGGAGTCTGGAAGAATAGGTTTCAGCTTTTGGGGGAAATGAAATCATATAGCTTTGAAACACAAGTCCACATAGTTTGTGCGACAATGGCTATACATAATCTTATCCGGAGAAATTCCCAAACAGACATGGATTTTCAAGCGGCTGAACGAGGAAATATACCTGGTCAACATACTAATGATCCGGTTGATGTCGCATCCACATCTACTATCCATAGATTATCTTCAACACAGATGAATCATGTGCGTGACACAATCAGAGACCAACTTGTTAGGGGTAGATGATTCAATAGTGAGACATTTCATGTATGCATTCTAATTTAAATATAAATTTATCATTTTCTAATTAAATACTATCATGTTTTTTTTTCCATAATAATTGCACCTTTGTTTATTTTATCAATTTTTTTTATAATTTTTTCATTTCAATTATCACAATATATACAACTAATATATATATATATAGTATTCAATAAAATCCATGCCCTTTTCAGTCATTTTCCATCTAAACGGGCTTTTCAAACGCTAATCCAAACAGGTTTCATGTTAAAAAAAAAGTCACTTCTGCCACCGCCAATCCAAACACAAATCACATCTAAAATCTAACTTTTTTTCTATCTGACTTTTCCAAAAGCTCATCTGGAAAAAAAGCTCCTTCTCCGCCGCTAACCCAAACAGGCACTAAATAGAATTGTTTGATGCATTCTCTAAATGTGAATGAATATTGAATTGTCTGGTATGTGATGGTAGATATGGCATGTTTCTCTTTATGCATTTTATATGAGTGTTAACTGTTACTAATTGGATTCTTTTGAATCTCATCCATTTTCGATAGCTAACCTGCCACATGGGCAAGTAGCTAACACAGGAAGAAGGTAGCTATGGACGAATAGAGTTGAAGAGGTAAATTTTATTTTTTATTGTTTATCTAGTTGTTAAGGATTTGTATATAATACATTTAAGTACACTGTAACAGTAAGATTAGTACTTATAGTGTAGTGCATCCACCAACCGTAAACTCAAATACTAGTATGTAAAGTCTGTAAATGAACTAGCAACAAGCAACAATACAATGTGGGCCCACTCGGTATTAATAAATGGAATCATACTCTGATGAGTTAAAATGAACCTGCAAACCATTTTGAAATTGTTTCAAAATAATTTAAAAAGTTTTTGAAAAACCCATACAATGACAGGTTCGAACCCTGTGTTGTAATTGGGAATTAAGTAGTTTTCAAAGGTTTCTAAGTCCCGGGATATAAACCTGGCTAAATGGTTTGAATCTATTATACGTCTAAACTCATCTAATGAATATGATAAGAAGGGTGTTACATGAAGTCTTCTTTAGATATCGTAAGATTTTGTAGATAGCTATCATTTATTCTTTTTAGGGGCTACTTTAAAACTAGCTTACTATACTGATAGGGTAACATATGTCAGGCCTTATGTAAATAAATAAATAAGTTTTACTACTAACCATTGATATCTTTCTCTATTCACTACTTTGCTATTTGGCTTGATTGTTGGTTTTTGGTTTAGCTCCATTTATGTATTTGCAGGCTAAGCTCCTTGCATACATGTTTCTTTTCGTAGATCTAATGCATACTGTGTTGGCACATGCTTATTCCTTTGTGACTTCATGCTACTTCCATGCCAAGAAAGTACTTCAATGGACCAATGTCTTTGATTTCAAATTAATTTGCAAAAAAATGTGACACTGAACAAAGGAAACTACCACA
Source organism: Inga leiocalycina (assembly GCA_963242795.1). Classification (NCBI taxonomy): domain Eukaryota; kingdom Viridiplantae; phylum Streptophyta; class Magnoliopsida; order Fabales; family Fabaceae; genus Inga; species Inga leiocalycina. The sequence goes on from OY725331.1 coordinate 38,794,106, forward strand.
GAAGAGTCATTAGTACGAGGGGGATTGCGTCAACCCACTTTCACACATAATCCACATCAAGTAGGATGTACATATAACAAAATGAAGTGGTAAAAAGTCACCTAAAATCAATGCCCTAAACATAAAGACTTCACAGAACAATAGGGGTTGTTAAGGAATCTCATGCTTCTTAGAAATATAACCCACAAATTGACACCTGAAACATTTCTTACTAACCTTATGTGTTAGATTCCATATGTTTTGATGATAACAAAGATTGGATCAATAATATGAAAGGATTTGATAACAAACCAATGAATTTGAACAAAGTGGCAAAGACTTACTTGAAGTAAGCACTGGAAGTAATAAACAAGTTTTGTGAAGGCTCACTCGAGTAGCTACTCGAGTAAGAGAAGCCATTACTCGAGTAGCCACTTAAGTAAGCAAGAAAAATTTCATCCAGTGAAGCACTACCAAAATTTGGAAGAAGTTACTCGAGGGAGTACTCAAGTAATCTGCAAAGTTATATAGACCATTACTTGAGTAGCCACTCGAATAATGTTATTCTCACAGGCATCACTCGAGTTACCAGGCCAAAAATCTTCCAGTGATTCTCGGCCAAGAAATGCAACATATCACTCAAGTAGCTACTCGAGTAATCAGTGAGAAAAAGCCATTACTCGAGGGACCACCCGAGTAATTTGCATAATTATTTGAAGCATTACTTGAGTAGCCACTCGAGTAACAAGAAAGCAAAGTCTCAGCCAAGAAATTGATGCAATTACTCGAGGGAGTAATCAAGTAATCTGTCGGGTTATTTGAAAGCCACTTGAGTCACCACTCGAGTGATGTATGAAAAAACATGAAGGCCACTCGAGTAGCCACTTGAGTAACCAGATTACTACAGTCAGCACTCGAGTAAACTAATCAGGTAAAGACATGGCCACTCAAGTAATCAAGTATTTTCAAGGTTTGCAACATATCACTCCATGTCTTACCCGAGTGATATCTGATGTAAAATGTTGATTTGCTCACTACCATATTTCTGACAAGTTTACTCGAGGGACCACTCGAGTAACAAACTTGATCACTCGAATAGCAACTCGAGTAAGTAGTCCAGAAAGTAAGCTTTTCATCGAATATCTTTTGATTTTTTATCTATATGATTAACTCTTCATTTCATTAGTATCCTAAGTACATTTGCAGAGAAACAATGAAGAGATCATGCAAGAAGTGAAAAGTCAAACAAAAGTCCGAACGTTCACCTACCACTACCTACCGCAAACGGATAGTTTTCAAATTCGAAGAATAGTCAACCTTTGATGTGTGACTCTAACAGACAAGTTTGAATTGCTTCTAACGGACACTACAAATCATCTATATATATGGAGCATTCAAAGAAAAGAAAAATAAGACACAAACTGAGATTACACTGATCAACACATTCTTAGTGCTTTGTTTACTTATACTCATTCATTGTACTTCAGTGATTACATATTTGCTCTGAGAGAGTTTTTCATTACAAACTCAATATCTGTTATTGAGACAACTTAAGGTAGTGGAACCTTGAGTTGGGGATTTCATTACAACGTGTAAGGGGGAGCGAGTGTCAAGGTGAAGGAACTTGTAGTGTAATGAGGTGCCAAGAACCCACTAAATCTTGGGGAATATAGTGAAACTCTCAGAGATACTCTGAAGACTAGACGTAGGTCAAAGTGGTTGTGGCCGAACCAGTATAACTCCCGGTGTACACTTCGATGATATTTCTCCTTGCTCTTAACCGCTTTTAATATTTTGTCAATTTTCTTATACGCAATGAAATTTCTGGGATCACCCAATTCACCCCCCTCTTAGGTGAAACGCTTGCACTAACATTTGGTATCAGAGCGTAGGTCTTCTTGTTAAGGTTTAACTGCCTAAGAAGGATCCAATGGCAAGCATGGGTGAAGGCATTCTTCCTGACAGAGCTTTTATCACAAGACCTCCAGGATTCAATGGCGAATACTTTTCATTCTGGAAATCAAAGTTCAAAGTCTTCATTATGGCTACTGAATATAGGCTATGGGATGTGATTGAGAGTGGAAACTACAAACCTAAAAAGATTGTAGATTCACAGAGAGGTCCCAAGACACCAGCAGAATATGATGAGAATGACAAGAAACTCATTACACTCAATAGCAAAGCAATTTTAATGATTCAAAGTGCCTTGAGTCAAAATTAGTACTTCAGAATCTGCACACTTCCAACAGCTAAAGAAATGTGGGAAGCCTTGGAAATAGCTCACAAAGGAACTTCAGGAATAAAAGAAAATATGATAAATACTCTGGTTACTGAGTTTGATCTACTTCGTATGAAATCAGGTGAGTCGATAGTTGAATTTGAACTTAGATATACTCACCTTGTTAATCAACTTGCAGCACTTGGAAAAGTCTATGATCAACATACCCAAGTACAAAATATTTTCAATATTCTTTCTAAAGACTGGGAAGCAAAAGTCACTGCAATTGAGGAAACAAAAGGTGAATCAATGCGATCGGTTGCTTCTCTATTCAGAAGCCTTTCTGAATATGAAAGCAAATTAAAATTCAAACGAGAACTAGATGATATTGGTGACAAGAAGAAAAGAGGTCTAGCACTGAAAGCAAAAGATGAAGATGAAGAGCTTGACGATGACAAAATGGGCCTAACATAAAACGATTTAGAAAGTTTTACAAGAAAGGCCAAGGATTCAAAAACTTTCAGAAAGGATGAACAAGCAATAAAGAGCACATCATCTACTATGAATGTGGAAAGCCAGGACATTTCAAATCAGAATGTCAAGAACTAATTCAGAAGAATAAAGAAAAGAGAAAAGGTAAATCAACTTATCCTATAATACCTCTCCACCCAAGCCGACCTCTTCTAACCGGCTGATCATGGCTTCACACTCAAATCACTATTCACAACAGATATGCGGCTCCAATAAAATATAATAAACACGCCTCGGGCTTCTATCCAAGCTGATGCCTTACGATTCAGTTATATGGCGTACGTGAAAATTTGAATTTCAATAAACCGCCAAACTTTTCCTCGCCTCCTTAAAACAACCTTTAAATACTGTTCCATTAACTACAGATGGGACAGAGGGTTCTAGCCATCTCCTTGATAAGCAATGTACATTTCCATTAACCTACACCGTGCTGGAAATTGTCTAAGGAGGGAGGTGAGTTCATTATTTCACGTATGGTTGTCCTTCTTAATGAACAGGTATAATAAATGCATTCTTCAGCTTGTGTTGCTAAAGTTCGTTGCATTTTTTCAGGGAATGAGGCCACTGCTGCAGAGATACCTAGACTATATGAGTCTAATTCATTCACGGTATTGCTTTTACTCTTATGGGGGTAGAGCTGACATTATGTGTAGGTTGTACAAGATTGACAGTTGCGGTAAGCCAAGTTCATATGATCTTTTAAGTCCCACGACCATCTGTGGTTATCAATTATTAAGGGCCCTCCTGAACAATGAACTGTGCTTTGATGTGGTGTAGGTCATCCATTGCGCTCTTCTACAAGGACTTTAACCCGGCTCATTAATGACCATGACGAGAAGCCGGTAGGAGACTCTCAATCATTAGGGAATTAAAACATTTACTTTTTGTCCTGCTACCTAAGAATTTATACAAGTGTCATGAAAAGGAACATCTAGGTTTGATGTCTATTTCTTCTCATCCCTTCAACCTTGGACTGATATTTTCATCTAATGATTACAGAGTTTAGTTTATATATCAGAGCTGCATTGTGGTGTCATGAAGACTAGCATGATCCTGAGCTTCGACGACATAATCCACAATGAGGCTATTCGGACAATTACGAGTTTGATGGGTGTGAAGTCTGATGCAAGTAGTTTAAGAATGTTGTTTCTTGGTCATTTGTACGTCAATTAGATTAAATTGATATTGACCTTGTGCATCAGATGTTTGCCAGTTTGTAAATGCAACATACACTCTTCATCCACCGTTGGTTAATGTCGTCTTGTCCAAGGACCTGACCCTGCTAATGAATGGGACTGATGAAGGATGTGGAGAGTTCAAGTATGTTTTGTATGGTGAGGTCGCTCTATCCACTCTGCCTCATGGTAGTCTGCAGGACATCAACGATAGGATTTTCTTGGTGGTTCAGTTTGCTATTCGACCCAACCAAGGTAGTAATTTTTATGTGCTGCCTTCATGTTTCATCGACTTACTTCCAAAGTCCAAATACTTCTCCATTAAACTATGTTTTTCTTGTGTACATTAAATAGGTGGTGTTACCATGACAAGCTTCAATAGCACATTAAGGATGTTGTTTGAACCTCATTTGGCTTGAGTATTAATGAAAAATATAAGACATGGAAGCTTGAAGCGCTATTCTGTGTTTTGGGGAATGTGTTCTTGACTTATACTCACCCAAGTTGTGAACGCTTGGTTTTATCAGCCTGTTCTGTTTAGCTGTTCAGATGGTTTTCTCATCGAAGTAGTCCCGCTTGGTTTTATCAGCCTGTTTTGTTTAGCTATTCAGATGGTTTTCTCATCGAAGTAGTCCCTATGGTTTATTACTTAGCATTGCATGTATTTTTGTTATGTTTTTTTGTCAGCCTGATCTGTTATATTCCCTGGTGTATGGATGTCGATGTTATGCTATCCTGTGTAGAGAATGTTCAGTTATTTTTGTGGTTTTTATTATTAATGTAACTTAAAGTTGCATTATGGTGTCATAATGAATGGTTCATGAAGGCTTTACTCATGGCAAACAAACAACTCTCAATCATACTTAACAAGTAATTATCGTAAACCTAAACTCCCGCATAACAAGAGGATACTTTATAATATCATACTTAAACCTGATCATGTACTCTACATCATTGGAAATAAAACACTGGACTTGACTCCATATAAAACTGACCTTCTTACCCAAACTCTACAACATTAGACATAAAACAATGGACTTGACTTAGAATTAAACTGACTTGGTAAGACGTTACTTAGAACAAAGTTGCAGACCCAAATTAGTTGTAATAAATTAAAATCAGATCAAAACATGACACACATGATCAGTTGGACATAAAGGTCTCAGCTGGTTGAATCTTCATCAGCACTTACGAATCCCAGTTCCATTCCTAGTGCAGCAGAAGATGGTAATGTCAAATCATATTCATTTCCTTGGTATTGAGTGTGTGCATCAATGGCAGATTGTGTTCGGGCATTGTTGCCTCCATTTCTGCTAATGATTGGAGTTATTCTCATGTACGTGTGGGAAAGAAGGTCTTGAATAAAGATGGCTTCGTCGTGACCAGATTTAAATTTAACCCTCAAGTATGGCATATATGTATTGATAATGTTGAGGTACTCAACATAGAAGCAGAAGCTATGAGTGTCTTCTCTTTCCCAATCAAGGCTCTCTAATCCTTGAGTCCTTATTATACCATAAATGCAACGGAAGACAGAGTACCTTGGTGAATAGAAGTGAGTTGTTCCAGCCATACACTGACCTCTTCTAATGCCATGAATTCTCCATATTCCCTCGCCATAGTCATAGGAGGCAAAAACAAACAAAAGGCCGCATGTGATTCGTAAAGAGTTAACTCCACTCTCTCTCCATAAACGCAACTTCATATATAACTCATCCTCACAAAATGGTTTGAAAGCGTTCATGCTTTTGTTGAATGACGAAAGCAGATTCTTATGTAGAATGCAAGTTGATGATCACTTCATGCTGTTTTAAAAGGTCCTTCTATAATATATACACACATTTGCATGCCATTGCACAATAAAAAAGAGGTCTGCCATTATCTGCCAGACATCCATCACATTCATTTAACTGATGGGTATTAGTTACTGGTTAATGAAGAGCGCAGATGAACATCACAGCCCTTGCCTACAACCATCCTTTTTCATTATCATGTTTTTGTGTTATAAAAGTCTGACCTATTTTGAACTATACAGAAGATAGATACCTTTAACATTATTCATAGTACATGAACGTTGACCATAATATTGATGTGTTAATTACTTTATCCTGAAAAGGTATAGTGAGACGTCACCGTCATTAGCAAAAGCTGGTGTTTATTTATTTAAATGTCAAATTCCAATGGTAAAACATGTCATAAGCTTTAATTGGTTCCTTTATGCAGACAAGGACAGATTCATTTAGGGAAACTATGTAGGTCATTTTCTGAAGATTAAGGCCATAGTGAGTTCTTTAATATAATACCATTAATCAGTCAGTATGCATCGATCGTTTTGTCCTCATATTACCTTTCCTTAATGTTAGTCTTCATCTCATTGACAAGTTTCTTTTTAACCTCAAATGCAGCACCTTCCATAAACATGTAACTTCTAAATTTTTCTCCTATTTGGTTAACTTCAATGCATCATGACTTCATAAGCGTGTTTTTTGGTTTAGGTTCACTTCAGGCATGCCCATCTTTTGATTTAGATGGTATCTCTCGCCTCTGTGTATGAGATGTTGACTTGCAAGATTAGTCTATGCTGTACCTCAACCATGTAATGTTTCTTTTCATAATGGCCATTATTCTTATGCTTTTACTGACGGGCCTTAATATATTTAATCTCATTATTTTACTTGGTTGGACAAACTATGCAGTGGTGTTAATTTATCGAGAAGCTCCTTCTTTCCCCTGTGACCATCCTAAAGTTGATTTCATTTCTAAATACCACTTGACATTTCAGTGGTCATCAGTTCATGGGTAATAGAAGAGTTTGGTTAGTTAATTGGTCATTATAGTCCAATTGCAGTCTGATGAGATTTTGGAGGATTAAAAAAATCAGGTAATTGTTCACTTTTATGGTAACATTTCTGATTTAAAATAATAAAAGGACAACCAGATAGTTCAATCACATACAGTAACAACTAAGACTCTAACCATTAATTGACAGCAATATCAATATGACAGCATTTTATAAGACTAACCATTAAGCTAGATAGGAATTTGACCACAAGCCTTTGCAACCTAAAAAAATGCATAGTAAAAAAAGAACAGCCATGATAAGCATAGTTATGTACATGAACATGGATGATATACCTCATAATACTTAGGGCAGCCATAGAACCTTCTTCATGGATTTTTTTCAGTCCATGATGTCCACCTAGGTGCAATACGACCACAGTAACAGAACCTTTGTCTTCCTTCATAATTAGTTTGAGCGTATAGCCTTAGCATCAAATCTCTGGTATTAGATTTCCTTGACTGAGCTAAGCCCCAACCTTCCATGTTTGTTCTGTAATGAAAGAGATATCACAATGGAAAGTAATGACCTTACCAACCACAATACATTTTCATAACAGCTCTTTCATTAGTATCCAATTCAATCATCATTATATTCACATTATGTATTAAATTAAAATAAATTAAATTACAAATACATGTTAGCATATGTGTCAGACCTATTATTTGTAAGCTGTTAAAGCATATTTATTATTTATCATCTTGATAGAAGGCAACTCAGTATGTTGGCAGACCTCAATTTTTAACTCAGGATTCTAATTCCATATAAACTGTCATCTGAGATAGCATTGTATCATTGTATCAGTCTAATAATAGCTGCCTTATATCACATTGACCAAGATAGTTTGAGGAAAAGAACTCTTGTCCAGATGTCTTGGCAGTGTCACAGGGCCATCCTTGTGAAACTTCTGTTTTCATTGATATCCACTGTTAGTTTCTGATTGTGTCATATATGGAGATGGTATCCTTTTAAGGAAGATTGCTTACTGCTTAATGCTGAATTGTTAGAAATGAACGAACATTGTGAGGATAATCTAATATGCTATATCTGATACTATCAATGCCACATTTTGTCAGTCATAAAAGCATCTTTCTTATTTAGGACCCTGATAGAAGATAGAAGTTATGATGTGACATTGTAGTTTTTAACTCACTATTCTAATTCCATCTAAACTGCAATCTGAAACCTATTCATAGATGTAAGCAGTTTCTTTGTTTCTAGAGGTAATATCGGAGGGCCAGGTCATATAGTTGTGTCTATAAAGAATATCAAATAGTGCAATTTCAAAGTCAGTTCAGATTCAAATTTGAATCCTTATGAATGTTTTTTGGTGCCACAGACCATTCAATCCTATAGGAATTGAATTCAGTGGGAAGAATATGTTATATGTTATTCCATTGGTGGGAAGAATCAGAGGCCTTCAAATTTTTGAACTAAAAACACAAGTTTTCATGTTGGCGCCACCATAGATTCTGTTTAGTTGACTTTCCCTATAAATTAAGATTCCACAATGCACAACTTTTTAAGCCTACCATTTGCATTTGCAATCTTCAAATCAACTAATCCTTCAAAGTATTCTCTGGAAGGTTCCTGACTTGTCCAATATCACTTGTGCTATAAGCCATGGCCCGTACTTCGTTGCTGAAGGATCTACATGATGGCACTGATAGATGGAGCATTATTGTTAGAGTTTTCAGAAAGTGGAATGTGTACCTAAAGGCTTCTCTATCTCAGCTATTCTGTATTACCATGATTTTGGTTGATGGTGAAGTGAGTAACTAATCTCTCCATACTCTATCTATTTCATATTTTAACTTTATTGGTATATGTTACACTACTTGATTGCTTTGGTCAGTAAGAATTAAGAGTTTGTCATGTTTTAATTGCTCAGGGCAACAAAATTCAGGCCAATGTGATCCCCAAAAATGAGCATGCGAGATTTCGTACATGTATTTGTGAAGGGCAAACTTATTTCATTGCAAACTTTATGGTTTCCAAAAATTCAAGTCAGTACAAAGCCACCAAGCACCAATTCAAGATCAGTTTCACAGAGCAAACTTTTGTTAAGGCACAAGATACCAATATACCTCTGCATGCGTATAGCTTTTTCCCAATAGCTGAAATTCTTAAGAGTCAAGAAAGGGACTTTGCTGCTCACTTAATTGGTATGGATGTTCTCTATCGATTTATATTATATCATATATAACACTCCTTTTTCAATTTATGCCTACATGTGCACTTACCTACCGTATTACAAGTTCACTTGTCACAATTTCTCTGCCTTATCTTCATCAATTAAGCATGCTGCAGATGTTATCGCCTTTGTGAAAGAAATTGGAGCATTAGAAGAATTCCGTAGGGACAATGAGACAAAGAACAAGTTGAGAATGATTCTAACAGATGCTGAGTATGCATTTTTATCAATTACTATATTTAGAATATTTTCTTCTATGGAAACATGCTTAGCTTATAACTAATTTAGGTTCAATACTGCCTTGTAGGAACAATGACATTGAATGTGTCTTATTTGATGAGTGTTCAACCAATGCTTATATATCACAGTTACAGAACATGGAAACACCTGTTGTTGCAGTTTTAAATCTTGTCAGGATTGCTTTTTCGGATGATGGTAATTGTATTATCTTACTCATATTGATATTATATCAGCTCATCAGTTTACACCTCCATTGAACATTAAATTCGTATATGCATTTAGATGGAGTTTGTTACCTCAATAACTGTATCTTATTTCTATTGTACAGGTAGGGCACAAGTGTGCAGCTCATTTGGTGCAACAAGAGTTTTCTTTAATCCTACAATTCAAGAAGTTAAAGACATGATTGAAAGGTATGGTTCTTCCATGCGATCCTAGGTCTGCTCTTACATTTATTATTTCTTGGATTTGTAGCTGATGCATCCTCTTACTGTCTGTTTTGACTGTGACAGGGCCAAAGATGATGAGGCATTTACCACACCTACCATTAGTCAACTTCAGCCATACCAGTCAAGCCAACAATCTAATTCTAGCATTTTAAGGAACAATAATAAGATTTTGATATCACAAATTCCTGAACAAAAGATAGTATGCACAAGACACTCTTTTCTGATAGGCTATAACAAGAACTATGTCAGTTTGTGCTTGGTTTTTTTCTCCTCATTTCTTACTGATGTTTTTAAATTGAATGTACCAGGGACAACCCTTTGTGGTTATTTGTTCTGTTCAAAAATTGGAGACCCGACATGGATGGATGTATGATGGCTGTGGCAAGTACTCATCGAAGCTCAGAGAGGAGGCTGACTCAGTTATATGTCCTGGATGTAAAAAGAAGCCACAGTCTGTGGAGCCAAAGTAAATGTGATGATGCATTACAGAAAGAAGTTTCTCCATTATTTATGATGCAAGTGATTATATTTGTTTCTGTATACAGGATTAAAGTCCACTACACTGTTGTTGATAAGTCTGGTGTTGCTTCTGTGATTTTTTGGGACAAGCTTGGTGTGGAATTGCTTGGGAAGAGTGCAGCTGAGTTAAAGACAATTCTGAAGGAGGCATGATCATCCTTATAAGTTCTATCATAATGCTTAAAGTTCATATTTTTTAATTTGTTTTGAAGTCATAAATGCCTTTTTTTAGGATAGTCGTGAATATGACTTTCCTGATGAGTGTGACATAGTTGTTGGCAAAACCATGATGCTCAAGTTAAAGGTGAATGATTTCAACTACAAGCACACAGGTTCAAGTATAAGCGTCCTTCAGTATACAATATGTGAGGATTTGACAAATGAATTCAATGTTGTGGTTAATGAGGTAAGTAACTGTTATTATGGATTCTTAGGTTTGGAAAATATTTTAGATACCTTATCTCTTTCATGGAATTATGTATTCATTTAGGATGAGGATCAAGCTGACAGCAAACCTGATCAAGTCACACAGGGTATATGAAACCATATTTGTCATGTAAATTTGGTTGTACAAGTTAATTAATTTATAGCACAAGCACTGCAATTTATTTATGGTTGTAATATAAGTTTTTTCATGTCAGCCTTCATCTGCTGTGGCTACTTCAGAAGTGCAAAGTGATGTAGCTGGCAATATTACCCCTATGGCTCAATCAAAAGATGAGGCAAGTATTGTAAAAGTCAATGCTTCTTTGCCAGAGGTTGTGAAGGATGTTGCTGCTGCCCCTACAAAGGGAAAAAGAAAGACCTTCTCAAAGAGAAATGTGGTTGCAACTGAATCCACATCAAGAACTTAACCATCTCAGATATGTCCAAGCACTGCTCTTGATGAAAGGCTTTTGAAAGTTGTTAAGAAGAAGAAGTAGTTCTTCCCAGATACAATCTGAAGTTTACCAGCGCCAGAAGACAATTTAGGATATCGTCTTTATTCTGGATGTTGATTCACTTTATCAACACCAGCATCATTATTATCTTTAGCTTTTATTTTCCCACCAGTTTGTTTCAGTTTGATTTTCCTTGGTATTGCTTCAAGAACAGTCATTATCTTAGCTTGTACTTTGTTTGTTGTCTGTTTTAGTTGCGTCTGTGTATTTCAATTCGAAGTTTACTTTCAACTTTAATTTCAACTCCATTTCAATGTTCTCTACTTATGCAGACACAAACTATCACATGATGAGACCATTATCATACGACAAGATGCTTACTGGCATTGCAAAAACTATAAGGACTTTGATATGAAATTAAACAAAGAACAAGGATAAATTACTAATAAAGCATATTGAAAGTATACAGTAGAACAATGTTAATATTGCAGCAAATTGCTATTGCAATCCTAACAATAATTCTACATTTTTTGACAAGAAATTAATGCTTTCTTGACCAACTTTGCTTGGTCAATTGTTGACCATTATTCCCAAAATCCAATATCACTGTGATTAGTTTAATCATTCATGATGGTGGTACAATTATGCTAGAGGAAATAATTATATATATATACTGATCAAATGGAGACAAGGCTTTAGCTAATCATTTAGGCTCTTCTACATCTGTAAAATACCATATTATGACCATTAAAAACATGTGAATTCTGAAATGGTTAATACTCTTCAAGTCTCCAAGGCCTTACTTAATATTGTAGCGCAGCATTCTTATATATTGATGGGAGCAAGAAATGTAAAATCACATCCAACCACCCAAGTACTACATTTTCCATCATGAGTTTGAGCTGCTTGCCCAATGCAATCCATTAAGTACCGCTGCATCTCTTTTAAATTGATTAATTGATCAGGTTTTTTTCATTTCACTGTTTACTTCAATAATAAAATATAGCTTCTAAACTTAGTATAAACCCTTTTAATTTCTTGCAGCAGATGTATCTTAGTTTTAGGTCATATCCCTTCAATTTGGATATTAAAACTTGATTCCAACCTAAGGTAAATCTTGAGAAATTTGTCAAGGTAATCCTGTTATATTTCCCTATCCACATTATAGTTAAGGTAAATGTTTCCAACTTGAACCTTATTACATATAGCGAAATGATGTGTGTCTACCACATCAACCACGTTCCCCTTCACTTCGTCTATCTGACAGTGACTGAAGGGAAAGGACTACAAAATCAGAATAAAGTGCTAGAATTAGGCAGCATAAAAGTGTCATGTCACCATCACACAATCTTTTATACCTTTAGGGCAACGGTTAAGTACCTCATAACATATTATAATGATATATCAATGTCAAATAGAAACAACTACATATTCTCAATTCTTCCCTCACAAGTCCAGGCAAACTGGAAGAACTACATTAATGTCTATTCTTCATGATGTTTGAATCATCCATACTTACCTAAGCCGAAGGTAATACAAAAAAAACTTATATGAATGGTTTCCTCTTTCTTATTTTTAGATTTCTATTACATTTTGTTAGCTATGAAGACTGATATATCTTTCACATTTAATTGCTTGATGATTTGGTAAAGTCAGTTGCTGCATAATGAGTAGTTCAACACCTTCATCTTCTCAGGAAAATGGTGAAAGCCTTTTTGGTACACAAGGTCGAAGGAGTCATTCTGACATTAACACACAACCATCTGCAGTTATATCAGCACACAACTTTATTGATGCACGCAAACATAGAAGAGGCAGAGCCATTTTGCAGGATTTGACTCATGTGGCTTCAAACCTTGAGAATCATTTTCCATGTTCTCCTTCTACAGGTTTTATTTTACCTATGGTCTAACAGGTTTTTGTACGATATCCCCTGATGATATTTCTTCTTTTCTTTTATGAGTATATACCAGGTAATAACTTGTCAATAGGAAGTAGGTCTAAGTCTCATTCCAGCTCTTTTCCAAAACCTATAGACCAAGTCTTCAAGCGTAAAAGTGCTAGACTTAAGGGCCTCATGACTAATATGGAACCTCAAAGGCTACAACCAAATTCTGTGACTAGACAGCTAAATGAGATCAGAAGCTCAACAGTGCAAAAGAAAAAGGTGAACAAGAAAGCAGGTAAGATACATGTTTCAATTACTTTCTGTAAAGATACAGCATATTGGTTGGCATATCTAAAATAAAACCTGTATGATTCAAAATACCAACCCCCTTTGTGGTTGTCAGATATATTGCACTCATGTTTTTTTTATTTTTCAGTGTCAACCAAGCAAAGGGAAGTACCTCCATGTAATCAGAAAAACCATATAAATTGTATGTAAGATATATATTTCTAACCTGTCAGCTGACTTGAGAAGTCATGATACAAGCCATCCATCCACAGGTTAAGGATTTAAATCATTTCAAAGTGTTTTGCTTTACTGTTGACTCATAGCCTATATTATTGTTATTTATGAAATATTTTGCCTTATACACATTTCATTAACTAATGAAATCAGTATAACATAAATTTAGATGTTTTGATTTATATAATGAAATCAGTATACCTTATACTATGACTCATTGCCTATATGATTGTTAGTTGGTGCAAATGAATCTACATTTGTAAGTCAGCCAGCAAGGAATCAGTGTTATGAAAGATTGTTGAAAGTTTTTAAGCAAAACTCTTATGGATGGACGATTACTATCATAGCCTATATTATGATGATGCAAATTAGTATTAGTATACCTGAATGATACAACATTATAGCCTATATTACTAGTTTTCTAAAGTAGCCATCAGACATCTCAACTGATTAAAGATTGTTTCAAGTTTTGCAACCCAGCCAGTGTGAAGTGAGGTAAACTACAATGAGACCTTATAAACTTCTAATAATGTTGCTCGTAAATTCATTGAAGCACAACCTGAATTATTACAATGTTTTAACTTTCATCGTATTTCCTGTCATGTTTAGTTATTCTTTAGCCTGGTCTGGGTATTACTTTTAGTGCTTATGTTAGCCGTTGCTTGGTCTGCTGAGGTAAAACACATAGCAAAAGTTTCCATGTTAATTTCTACTATAATTTTATGAGCACCACTTAAAACTTAATGGTTTCATATAATATTTTTAACCCACTGCAACCACCTTTTGCAGCAAATGTATAAACACTGCACATTATATATAGGTAACAAAATACAGTTCCTTTTATCAAATGTATTCATTAAATGCATCAACTCAATTTGTGCAAAATATCTATGTTATATGTTTGAGAACCTAGGCAGCTTTATATCAGTTATTCTGCTGTAAACTTTCATTTAGTTTCATGTAGATCCTACATTTGTTTTTTATTCATTCCATAAGTGAGGAAAATTGCTGTCACCTTTCAAGATAACTATTTTTTAAATAGCAGCCTGATTTTTATTACAAACTTCAGGAAATAATCCACATGAAATCCAAGCACTGGGTGAACACACATCATTGCGTAAAAGTAATATCCTAGCAACACATTTAAGAACTAATAATGATTCAAAAGCAACAGCTGTCAAGAAAAGATGCAGCAACGTCAGTAGGAAATTTTCATCAACAAGAGCATCATCCAATATCTTTATTGGTTCAGGTTACCTTGACTAATGTGTAATATGTATTGTTTCATACAACTCTGAAATTATCCTTATGGATAATCATTTAAATTTGTGCCATTTTCTTGGTGTTTGAGTAGGCGACTATCATATAATGAACAATTCCAACCAACTGTTCCAACCAAATCCTGACAGCATGCCTCATCATCAAGATATTTTTGTGAAACCAAAGCCACCATTTTATACAGGTATTTATATGAATGGATTTATTATTTATTTTTGTGTAATAATTATGATGCATTATAGGTCATTTTTAAAAACATATGCATGATGGTCAGTCTTTTATTTGATAAAAAATAACTTAAAATTGTGATATTTGGGTTGTGTTCATTTTTTTTGCAGTTGATGGTAAACATTATAAAGATATTCAAATTAACGTCCATGTCAATGAGGATCTCATCCGTAGGGATCTGTCGTCAAGTTCAGATGAAGATTCAGGTAACTTAGTATGTAAATTTGGTTTTTTGTTAATGGCATAAAGATCCACTTAGTTGGCATATAATGAAAACCTAATATTATGTTCATATAGATGAAGAGTGCAATATGCTGGAAGACTATATTATGGCTACAAATGAAGGTAGGAACGAAATTCCATCTGGAGCAATAGAAAATGAAGGTAATGTTGCTTAAAGACATTATTGACATTTCATTGAGTATCATGCTGCATTATCCTATTGTACTCTAGCTTCTACCACCATTTATATACACAGTTTGTAGATTTCAGCCTAATTATGCTAAAAAGAAATTGGTATCCACAGTGGAGCTACAGGCTATACATATACTATGCAAAAGATGTACTAAAACAAAATTTTGATGCTCACTTTGATTTAAAGGATCCTATATAGATGAAGGTGATCCAATATATACCTATAAATACTGTCATGCTTCATTTTGGTATAATGAAAGACCTAAAAAGGACATCAATAAAAGACTTCCTAATTCCTTCTTCATGTGTTGCCTACATGGGAAGGTTGAGCTACCAGGATTGAAGACACCTCCTGAATTACTACAAAGACTATTCTTTGAGAAGAATGATTTGGAGGCAAGAAATTTCCATGCACACATAAGGCAATATAACAACATGTTCTCATTCACATTTATGGGAGGAAAGATTGATCATTCAAAGAACTCAGGCGGGGGTCCATACTGTTTTGTCTTGTCAGGACAGAACCACCATAGCATTGGGAGCTTACTACCTCCTGAAGGTTCACATCCAGTATACTCTCAGCTATACATTTATGATACCGAAAATGAAGTGCGGAACCGAATTGATTTAGTCAAGTAATTCTCCACAGTTGTTTCTTTGTTTAACCAATATTTAGTGACCATATTGTAACACTTATATATGATATAATTTCAGCAACCATAAAAAAGATTCAACAATCAGTGAAAAAATTGTGGCTGATATGATAGACATGTTGGATGAAGTAAATCCTCTTGTGAAACAATATCGCTTTGCATCTGCACAGTTAAAAAGCCATAGTTCTATTGACATGAAGCTATGCTTGCTTAGCACAAGACAACGTAATGGTCGGACTTACAATGTCCCAACCACGTCAGAAGTTGCTGTACTAATTCTTGGTGACATTGACATGTCATTCAATGTAAGAGACATAATAGTTAGGAAACATTCAGGCTTCCCAGAGCGTATCCACGAGTTGCATCCTTCTTACCTACCACTTCAATATCTTATTTTATTCCCTTACGGTGAAGATGGCTATAGGGATGACATTCTACATAGAGAAGCGACTCTTAGTGAAATAAAGAAAAGAAAGAGGCTTAGCATGAGAGAATTCTTCTCATACTGGTTAATATATAGAGACAGTGAAATTTCAACATTGCTTCATGCCTCTAGATTGCTGCAACAATTTATAGTTGATGGATACACAATGATTGAAGCCCAAAGATTAATGTGGCTTAGAACGCACCAAAAAGAACTTAGGGCTGATCTCTACCAAGGTTTATCTGAGGCCGTAATCAAAGGTGAAACAGATGCTACATCAACTGGAAAAAGGATCATACTACCATCTACATTTACAGGAGGTGCTAGATATATGATTCAAAATTACCAAGATGCAATGGCCATATGTCGCTGGGCTGGATATCCTGATGTATTTGTAACCTTCACTTGTAATCCAGCATGGCCTAAAATTACAAGGTATTGTAAACGTTATTCAGTCAATGCGTCAGATAGACCTGAAATTCTCTCAAGAATTTTCAAGATAAAGTTGCAATCACTCATGAAGTTTATAAAAGAGAAGAAAATATTTGGAACCATACGTGCAGGTTTGTCTTCTTTCTTTTTCCCTATCAAATTGATTATGATATTCCCTATTTTTCTCATTACGTAATATATATAGTATAACGATGATGCTTACCTTTTTCCATATTAAATATGCAGAAGTCTATACAATTGAGTTCCAAAAGCGGGGCTTACCGCATGCTCACATTTTACTGTTCCTTGAGAAAACTGATAAGATCACAACATCAGAATCCATAGACAAAGTGATCACCGCAGAAATTCCTGACAACAGTACGTCACCTTTATTGTATGAATTAGTCAAAAAGTTTATGATTCATGGTCCATGTGGTAGAAGCAATCCTAAGTCACCATGTATGAAGGATAACAAGTGCAGCAAGCATTTCCCAAAGAAA
This sequence comes from Inga leiocalycina, assembly GCA_963242795.1. Lineage (NCBI taxonomy): Eukaryota > Viridiplantae > Streptophyta > Magnoliopsida > Fabales > Fabaceae > Inga > Inga leiocalycina. Next base: position 38,811,470 of record OY725331.1, read on the forward strand.
TTCAATGAAACTACATCTATAGATGATGAAGGTTATCCTACCTACCGACGAAGAGATGATGGTAGGATCATTGAAGTAAACGATATACCATTAGACAACTGTTTCGTAGTCCCATACAATCCAGAAATACTTCTTATGTTTCAAGGTCATATAAATGTTGAAAAGTGCAATCAGTCTACTGCTATAAAGTACTTATTCAAGTACATAAGTAAAGGTAATGATAGAGTTGTTGCTAGAATATTTGACAACAATGGGAAAGGAAAAGGTGAGGCAATAGTTGATGAGATTAAGCAATACTATAACTTTAGATACATATCTGCTTGTGAAGCTGTATGGCGAATATTTGGCTTTGAAATTCATCACAAATTTCCCTCGGTTGAACGATTAAGCTTCCACTTGGCAAATCAAAAATATGTCATCTATAGTAATACGGATGATGTGTCAGAATTGTTTGACAGCCCAAGGGTGTGTGAATCACAATTCTTGTCATGGATGAAAATAAATGACGATGACGTTTTTGCTACTACGCTTACGTATGCAGAGTTCCCACAGCATTATGTGTATCTAAGGAATGAGAGAAGATGGAAGCGAAGGGAAAAAGGATTTACTGTTGGTAGGATTGCAAATGCAAGTCCGAGCTCTGGAGAGTTGTACTACCTTCGGATTTTGCTAACAAAAGTACGAGGGCCAAGATCATTTAATGAGATCAAGACTGTAAGGGGAGTGACGTATGATACCTTCAAGGCGGCATGTGATGCCTTAGGTTTGTTGGATGATGATAAGGAATATATAAATGCTATAGAAGAGGCAGCTACATGGGCAAGTGGCTCTTCATTGAGGAAACTTTTTGTGACAATGCTTTTATGTAGTTGCTTACAACATTCGGAATCTGTGTGGAAGCAATGCTCGAAGATTATGTCAAAGGACTTATTATATATACCACATGATCATCCTAATTATTCAAGTATGCTATTTAATTGTTCGCTTTAATGACATTTTCAATTATTACAATGCTTGACCTATTTACATTATATTAATGTTTGCATATATTCGAGCAGGTTGTGCTGTATCAGAATTTGTCAAAGAACAAGCTACACTTAAAGAGATTGATTTATTGCTCAGGGATAATGGGAAGAGCCTTAAGGACTATCCTAGCCTCCCAATTCCTAATGAAACATCAACAATTGATATGACAAATAATCTAATTCTACAAGAATTAAGCTATGATCAAATTGCTCTTCAATTTGAAGCTACACGATTGCAAAATTCTTACTAATGAGTAGAAAAAGATATTCGATCATGTTATGAGCTCATTAGATTCACCTACTGGAGGCTTCTTCTTTGTTCACGGTTATGGTGGCACGGAAAAAAATTTCTTGTGGAATGCATTAACATCTACATTGCGAGGTAAAGGAAAAATTGTATTGACAGTTGCATCAAGTGGCATTGCAGTAACTTTACTTCCTTCAGGTAGGACAGCTCATTCACGCTTCGCAATCCCTATACAGATAACTGAGTACTCAATGTGTTCAATTAGGCAAAATTCTTCACTTGCAAACTTAATTGTTAGCACAAAGTTAATCATATGGGATGAAGCTCCAATGGTGCAACGATATTGTATTGAAGTATTTGATCGTTCTTCAAAGGATATTATGTATTCTGATTTACCATTTGGTGGGAAATGTATCCTTATGGGTGGAGATTTCCGGAAAATACTTCCAGTAATACCAAAAGGTACAAGGGCTACAATTGTTAATGCATGTATTAGCTCTTCTAGATTGTGGGATTATTGCACCATCTTCAACTTGACAAAAAACATGAGGTTGGCTACTGGATCTTCAAGTACTGATATCAACCAACTAGAGTGGTTTAGCAAGTGGCTTCTAGATGTGGGTGATGGGAAGATAGGTGAATCACATGATGGTACGTATAGTATTGAAATTCCAGATCAATTTCTACTACCTGAAGCTGCAAATCCAATTGAGGCTATTGTTTCATCTACATATCCAAATATAGAAGATAACCTTTTCAACAATGACTACTTCAATGATAGAGCAATACTTGTGCCAACTATAGAAGCTGTGAATAAAATTAATGAGTACATGTGTTCTTTAATGCCTGGTGATGCTTATGAATTCCTAAGTTGTGACTCTGTGTGTAAATCTACAGATGATAGTGACAGCTTTGACAATTTGTACACAACAGAGTTCTTGAACACTATTAATAGCTCAGGTTTGCCACCTCACAAGCTTCTATTAAAGGTAGGAGCTCCTGTCATGCTATTAAGGAATATAGATCAAGCATCAGGCTTATGCAATGGTACTCGACTACGTATATATAAGCTTGGTAAGAATGTCATTGAAGCAATCACTTTGAATGGTTCAAACCCAAATCAGAAAGTGTTAATTCATAGGATGGACATGAACCCTTCAGAAAGTAGATGGCCATTTCACATGAGAAGGAGACAATTCCCAATTAATTTGAGTTTTGTAATGACTATCAACAAAAGTCAAGGTCAATCTCTTCGTCATGTTGGGGTATATCTTTCAAAGCCAGTATTCACACACGGGCAATTATATGTTGCATTATCAAGGGTTAGAAGCATGGATGGCTTGAAATTATATGTCCCTACTACTGCGGATGGTACGAGTAGGATGACATCAAATGTGGTTTACAAGGAAGTTTTTAGGAATTTACATAGCTGATTGTATTTCCATCATAGTACTTACAGTGTTATTGTGTTTGTTTACGTCTACCTGGGTTTGTAACTAAAGACTACTTGTACTTTACCTATGTTGTCAACTTGTATGTTATGTTCTTTTCCATTGAATGTGCTTCTATGTTATATGGTAGTCAACTTTATTTCTTTTAGCCATCACAAATTACCTACATTGTTGGTACGCAATATGTATGGCTTCATTAAAATGTAAGCAGGTGTAATACGTGTATGGAAAGAATGTGAGATAATCGTATTGTTCAAAGACATGTTTTAGAGGATATAAAAGCGAGTTGTAGGTTAATGATCATGGTAATCCTCTGAGTAGATGTCCTAAACTCATGGCTTGGAATACATTGCAGTGGTTGCATAAAGTAAATCATAAGTAAAAATTAGATGAAATAGACGTTAGTGTGTAATGATGGTTTTTATTCTTTTGCGTAAGCTTGTTGCGCGGGGGAGTTCATGCTAGTTCTACAACAAGAAGAAAGCCTTTGTATCTGCCATATGGGGAGATAGTTCTTCTGACGAAGAAAGTGATGAAAAGGAAGTAGCCAATATCTGTTTAGTTGCTCAAGAGGAAACAAAAGAAGAGGTAACTGATTCTAATCCCACCTATGATGAACTACTTTCTAAATATAATGCTTTACATTCTGAATTCATCAAAGTAGTTAAAGAACTCGTTGTTTTCTAAAAGAAAAACAAAGCTCTTGAAGTAGAACTTAAAGAGAATTTTGAAAAAGATTGTGAAAGCTGTACTTCTTTGAAAAAAAACACTGATCATACTAAATCTCTTGAAAAATTCACTAAAGGAAGTGAAATGCTAAAGGTAATTTTAAAAGCTCAATGATTTGTGAATGATGAATATGGAATTGGATATGATCCAAAATCAGACAGAAGGAAAGGAAGAAAGAAAGATGGAGGTAAATCATACTTGAACTATTTTCAGCATTCTGTGCATACATCAAATCCTTTTGCCCATTGTAATTATTGTAATAGAAAAGGTCATTATACTTCATCATGCATTTATAGGAAGAAAGGAAATATAGGAACCTACAAATGGGTACCTAAAGGTTCATATGTTCCAAAAAAATTTTGTGCTAACCCAAAAGGACCCAAAAAGATGTGGGTACCTAAGACTTAATTGTATTTGATTGCAGATATGTCTTAAAGCATCAAAAAACAACAAGTGGTACATAGACAGTGGATGCTCTAGATATATGATCGGTGATTTCGAAAGTTTTACCACATTGCAACCTAAAGAAGGCGGAAAGGTAAAATTTGGAGGAAATCAATCAAGAAAAATAGCAGGAATTGGTGAAATCAAAAATGACAAAGGAATACAAGTCAAAGATGTATATTACGTTGAAGGCTTGTGTCATAATTTGCTAAGCGTAAGTCAAAGTGCAGATAAAGACAATTGGATAATATTTGATTCAGAGGAATGTCTGATTGTCAACAAGAAAGACTTACAACTTGATAAGAAAAATATCAAGGCAAAGCTCAGAGCAAAAAGGGGATGTAACTGCTATACACTTGATATCAATAGAAATAATTCTAAAAATTTTTTTCTGAGTAATGTCGATGAAAGTTGGTTATGGCATAAGAGACTAGCTCATGTCAACATGCACCAACTAGGCAAACTACTCAAAAAGGATTTAGTTCTTGGATTACCCAAAGTAAATTTTAAAAATAATTTGATTTGTGACGCATGTCAAAAGGGTAAACAAACTAAATCATCTTTCAAATCAAAAAATGAGATTACAACAAATCGACCACTTCAATTAATACATATGGATTTAGTTGGTCCAGCAAAAGTTAAAAGCCTTGGTGGCAACTTATATTCATTGGTCATTGTTGATGATTTCTCTAGATTTATATGGACTATTTTTCTGTCATCAAAGGATGAAACCTTTACAGAATTCATTATTTTTGCCAAGAAAGTGCAAAATGAGAAAGGTATGACTATTACAGGTATCAGGACAGATCACGGTGGAGAATTTGAAAATCAAGCCTTTGAAGAATATTGTGATACTAATGGCATTGATCACAATTTTTCTGCTTCAAGGACACCGCAACAAAACAAAGTCGTGGAACGTAAGAATAAAGTGCTCACTGAAATGGCTAGAGCAATGCTGAATGAAAAGAACGTTTCTCAAGTTTTCTGGGCCGATGCAATGAGCACAGCATGCTATATTTCAAATAGAGCCTATATTAGAACAAAACTTGGAAAGACACCATACGAGCTATACAAAGGAAGGAAGCCAAATCTTGCTTATTTACACGTCTTCGGTTGTAAGTGTTTCATTCATAATAATGGTAAAGATAACTTAGGAAAATTTGATTCTAGAACAAATGAAGGAATTTTCCTAGGCTATTCTAACCGAAGTAAAGCATACAGAATTTTCAATAAAAGAACATGTGTTGTTGAAGAGTCAATTCACATTGTATTTGATGAATTTGAATCCTCTGACAAAACCATTGATGATGAGCAGGAAGTTGTTTTAAATCAAGAAAATGGTCAATCTATTTATAAATCTCTTATTCTAGAAGTTGATCAAACCAAGGAAGAAGATCAGTCACTAGGTCAACCAAAAGCCTGAAAATACAATAGGAGTCATCCCTTAGATCAAGTCATAGGAGATGTGAATGAAGGAGTCAAAACTAGAAATAGAATTTTCAATGAAGTAAGTTTTTCTACATTTATTTATGAGATTGAACCTTCTAACATTGACGAAGCCCTATCAGACAATGATTGGGTTATAGCAATGCAAGAAGAACTAAACCAATTTGAAAGAAATCAAGTTTGGGATTTGGTACCCTGACTTAAGGATCATCCAATCATTGGCACTAAATGGGTATTCAAGAACAAACTTGATGAATCCGCAATAATTGTCAGAAACAAGGCAAGATTGGTGGCCAAAGGCTATAATCAGGAAGAAGGAATTGATTATGAGGAAACGTATGCTCCTGTGGCTTGATTGGAAGCTATACGAGTACTCTTAGCCTTTGCATGCATCAAATGATTCAAAATTTATCAAATGGATGTAAAGAGTGCATTTCTAAATGGCTACATCATGGAAGAAGTATATGTAGAACAACCTTCAAGTTTTGAAGATGTAACCCAACCTGACCATGTTTTCAAACTTAAAAAGGCTTTATATGGTTTAAAACAAGCTCCTAGATCATCGTACGAGAGGCTCAGTAAATTTCTCATTGATCACGTTTTTGTACAAGGAAAAGTTGATACAACATTTTTTACAAAACAAAAACAAGATGATATATTAATTATGCAAATATATGTTGATGATATAGTTTTCGGCGCTACTAACGAAACTATGTGCAAAGAATTTTCTGAGATAATACAGGGAGAGTTTGAGATGTCAATGATGGGAGAATTGAATTTCTTTCTCGGTTTACAAATCAAACAAAGAAAGAATGGAATTTTCATATCTCAAATCAAATATTTGAAAGAGCTATTGAAGAAGTTTGGATTGGATGAAGCAAATGGAACGGACACACCCATGAGCTCAACCACACTACTTGATGCGGATGTGAAGGGAAAAGATTACAACATCATAAAATGTAGAGGAATGATTGGATCACTACTCTATCACACTGCAAGCAGGCCTGACATGCAATTCAGTATGGGTATGTGTGCAAGATATTGATCAGCACCAAAAGAGTCACATGCTGAAACCGTCAAACGAATCTTCCAATATCTTGCTGACACTCCAAAATTGGGTCTCTGGTATCCCAAAGGAAGAAGTGAATATCTAGTTGCATACTCAGACTCTAATCATGGAGGATACAAGATGAACAGAAAGAGTACAAGTGGACAAGGCCAGTTTCTTGGACGTTCATTTGTATCATGGTTTAGCAGGAAACAAACTACAGTGTCTCTTTCATCAACGAAAGCTAAGTATGTTGCAGTATCAGTTGTTGTGCACAAGTAATATGGCTAAAGCAACAACTTTAGGATCTCAGTATTTATTTGAAAGAAACACCAATATACTGTGACAACACTAGCACGATAAGCTTGGCAAAAAATCCTGTTCAACATTCCAGAACCAAGCATATTGATATTAGACATCACTTCATCAGAGATCATGTTCAAAAGAAAGATGTTAAATTAATATTCATTCCAACTCATCTTCAACTAGCTGATATCTTCACAAAACCTCTTGCAAAAGATCAATTTTTATATTATTAGATGAGAATTGGGAATGGTAAATCCCAATGAGTTGTAAGTTATTTAGTGTTTACAAAATGTTAGATGATATTATTTATTGATGTTTTGATGATTACTAACTTAAGCATCGGAGTTTCTAGCAATTTGTTTTGTAGGATCATAATATTCTATTTTGGAGTATGAATAGCAGAGGTTAACAGAGGACAGCATTACTGGAGTGACAACTTTAAGTAATGAACATTACTGGAGTGACAACTTCAAATAATGAGCATCACTGGAGTAACAACTTGAAGTAATGGATACATTACTTGAGTAGCCACTCGAGTAATGAACTTGGAAATGTGCCAGTGAAGTATTAATTTCAAATGAAATGGCACAATGGTTGAAAATGAACAGTCAGAAGGCAAAGAGACAACTTACCCGAGGGAGGCCTCGAGTAATATTCAATGTTACTCGAGTAAGGCCTCGAGTGAACCTAGATGTAAATTTCAAATCAGTTGATTTTCAGTTCAAATATGTTCTAAAGAGTCATCCAATGATCAAGGGAATATACATGGATAATTACAATATTATTCATGCAAGGTACGTGCTCAAATTTGCTGTATTTTAAAATTTTTTATATGATCACTCGAGTAGCTACCCAATGATGATGATGATCACTCGAGTAAGCCCTCGAGTGATGTCGGGTTCTAGGTTATTTCTACTCGATACTCCGTCATTTCTCACAAAATCTCCTCGAGTGATTCTTCTGTGCTCTCACAAAAATTTTTCAAGGAATCCTTCTCTTCCTATTACCATCAAAACCCAGTGATTCACAGCTTCAAAAACCTCTCAGATAACTCTGAATCGCTTCCTAAAACTCATGACTTTCGTCCCTATTTTTCCTGAAACTTCTCATTCTCTAGAATCACAATGGTGAGGACAAAATCTCCCAACCTTAGCACTCCTTCTGAGTCTTCTGAGCCATATCAACCCTCTGATTCACATTCCTCTCCTCCTACCAAAAAGAGGAAAATTTCTCCCAAACCAAAATCCAAAGCCAAACCGCAAACCAAGCCAAAGGTAAAAGGAGTTGTGATTAAGGAGCCCATTGCCACAAGAGCTCAATCCAAGAAAAGTTCATGTCCTGGATGAGGGAAAACAACAAAAGAACTATCTCCTCCTTCTACTGATTCATCCGATACACCAACCTTTACTCCTAAGCCTCTGAAGAAGCCCAAGGTTGATGAGAAGCTTACCAAAGTCATGGTAGGCATGCTTGAGGAAGCTTTCCCGTCTAAGGAAACAAAGAAAGGGCAAACTTCAAAGCAAACTAAAGAGAAGGATGAAGAAATCACATTTCCTCCAAAGGGATTCAATGTGAAAAAGCTTGAGGAATCACAGAAGTACCTGAGTCATTTTGCAAGAAGGAATGTGTGCAAGATGCACTATATTGACTACAAGGTGCTTCAAGAGGTATTGAAATTTGATCTTAGTCCCTACCTTGATTCCTATATGCCCTGGTTATCTGTCAAGCTACCTTTTTGCACCAAAATAGTGAGACATTTCTATTGTAACCTCGAACCTATTAATAATCCCATTAGGAAGTTTGTGGAAGAAGAAATGACTTCTGAGGTTAGATGTCAAAGAATTCTAATTTCACCCTCCAGAATTAATACCTGATTAGGAATAGAAAATCCTCCTGATGATGATTACCCTAACCTTTCTTCAAACCAAATATTTTCTATCCTTAGACCTGGTGAGATTGTGGGACCTCTTAACTTTAATCCAAGTGATATGAGTGATTTCCATAGAGTCCTATGGTATATCTACTCTATAGCCATGGTAAATAAATCCAACAACTTCACTATTTCATTGAAAGGGACTTCAGAAAATTCGCCTCAGTGATCCTCAAGGAGCAAAAGGACTTAGGAGAGTATATCTTCAGTGAGATCAAGAGGTATAGATATGAGGGAAAACGACCTACTCCAATACCCTATCCTCAACTTATTTCCTTGTTTCTCAAGAAGAACAAGATTTAGTATTTAGAGAGTATGCAACCAGTAGAGAGGTTAGCACCTATGGGAAGGAATCAAATTGGAAAATTGAATATTGAGATTCCTCTGAAGACACCTCTAGAAGCAAGTCCCAAGAAAAAGAAAAAGACTGATACAGCAACAAGCTGAATAGATGACACACAGTCTTCTGCTCCAGCAACACATCTTCTTCATCATTTTTTGGTGCCATAATGCAAACATTTATGGAGAACATTCTGATGAGCTTCCATATTAATATTGCAAATACCAATACGGAATTGGTTACCCACATGAATGAGAAGATGGGGTAACTTATGGAAAAGATGGACAAGAGGCACGAAGAGTTGCTTGCTGAACGTGCCCAGGATGAGATTCTGAGATCCATTATTACTAGACTTGATGCTATGGCACTTGGATCATCAACTCCTAGTCCTTCTGATATTCCTGAGCCCATATCGACCTCTGAACCTGGACCCTCTATCCCTACTGAGCATAGACCCTCTGAGAGTGGACCGAGAATATCTTATTCTCTATGCCAGACCCTGAAACATTTGAGCCAATCCACATCACCTCTATTGAACCACCTCAACCTATTCAACCTGAGCCCATACCTACTCCCATTGTATCTCCTGCACCCACTAAGGAGGTACTTGAGTCTTCACCAATTGCTACAGAGGAAGTAGAAATTACTTCTCTAGTTCCTTATCCTTTATCTCCTCCGGTGAATCCTCCAGATAATCTTCAGACACCGCCAGTGAACCTTCCTGAACCTGAATCATCATCTTCAGATCCTTCAAGTTCTGATGGTTCATATGAGTCATTGGCTTTTCCTGTCACTCCCATCTCAGCTGCCAAGCCACTTATTCCTCCTCATGATTGATTCCACCTTTGTGATGAAGACAAAATGGGGGAGAAGAACTTGAGTGATTTTGTGAAGAATGGCTGTGTCTCTATATTGGGATTTGGGTGTATGGGGTTTTAGGGTGTTTTTGTTTCTTTTTGTTCTTGATCGATTTTAACGATTTTAAGTTTGATTATGTATTGAATTCTTCATTAAGTAATTTGTTCCTTTATGATATTTCCTTGAAATTATATTGCATTTTGGGACTAATGAGTTTTTAATTATGAATGCATGGTGAACAAGTACATAAGAACAACAACTTTGAAGAGATCTTTAATAAACTATTTTAACAGAATTTTCAAGGTTAAATTGAACAAAATATGAAAAGTATTTGAGAACCTATGTTTGAAAACTCAATTTCAAAAATTTTGTTCAAAATCACCAAGTTTTGTCATCATAAAAAAGGGGGAGAATGTTAGATTCCATATGTTTTGATGATAACAAAGATTGGGTCAATAATATGAAAGGATTTGATAACAAACCAATGAATTTGAACAAAGTGGCAAAGACTTACTTGAAGTAAGCACTGGAAGTAATAAACAAGTTTTGTGAAGGCTCACTCGAGTAGCCACTCGAGTAAGAGAAGCCATTACTTGAGTAGCCACTCGAGTAAGCAAGAAAAATTTCATCCAATGAAGCACTACCAAAATTTGGAAGAAGTTACTTGAGGGAGTATTCGAGTAATCTGTAAAGTTATATAGACCATTATTCGAGTAGCCACTCGAATAATGTTATTCTCACAGGCATCACTCGAGTAGCCACTCGAGTAACCAGGCTAAAAATCTTCCAATGACTCTCGGCCAAGAAATGCAACATATCACTCGAGTAGCTACTCGAGTAATCAATGAGAAAAAGCCATTACTCAAGGGACCACTTGAGTAATCTACAGAATTATTTGAAGCATTACTCGAGTAGCCACTCAAGTAAACAGAAAGCAAAGTCTCAACCAAGAAATTAATGCAATTACTCGAGGGAGTAATCAAGTAATCTGCCGGGTTATTTGAAAGCCACTCGAGTCACCACCCGAGTGATGTATGAAAAAATATGAAGGCCACTCGAGTAACCAAATTACCACAGTCAGCACCCAAGTAATTTGCAGAATTATTTGAAGCATTACTCGAGTAGCCACTAGAGTAACCAGAAAGCAAAGTCTCAGCCAAGAAATTGATGCAATTACTCGAGGCAGTAATCGAGTAATCTACTGGGTTATTTGAAAGCCACTCAAGTCACTACCCGAGTGATGTATGAAAAAATATGAAGGCCACTCGAGTAACCAGATTACCACAGTTAGCACCCGAGTAAACTAATCAGGTCAAGACATGGCCACTCGAGTACCCACTCGAGTAATCAGGTATTTTCAAGGTTTGCAATATATCACTCTATGTCTTACCGAGTGATATCTGATGTAAAATGTTGATTTGCTCACTGCCATATTTTTGACAAGTTTACTTGAGGGACCACTTGAGTAACAAACTTGATCACTCGAGTAGTAACTCAAGTAAGCAGTCCAGAAATTAAGCTTTTCATCGAATATCTTTTGATTTTTTATCTATATGATTAACTCTTCATTTCATTAGTATCCTAAGTACATTTGCAGAGAAAAAATGAAGAGATCATGCAAGAAGTGAAAAGTCAAACAAAAGTCCAAACGTTCACCTACCACTACCTACCACAAAAGGATAGTTTTCAAATTAGAAGAATAGTCAACCATTGTTGCGCAACTCTAACGGATAAGTTTGAATTGCTTCTAACGGACACTACAAATCATCTATATATATGGAGCATTCAAAGAAAAGAAAAACAAGACACAAACTGAGATTACACTGATCAACACATTCTTAGTGCTTTGTTTACTTATACTCATTCATTGTACTTCAGTGATTACATATTTGCTCTATGAGAGAGTTTTTCATTACAAACTCAATATCTGTTATTGAGACAACTTAAGGTGGTGGAACCTTGAGTTGGGGATTTCCTTACAACGTGTAAGGGGGAGCGAGTGTCCAAGTGAAGGAACTTGCTATGTACTGAGGTGCCAAGAACCCACTGAATCTTGGAGAATATAGTGAAACTCTCAGAGACTCTCTGAGGACTGGACGTAGGTCAAAGTGGTTGTGGCCGAACCAGTATAACTCCTAGTGTACCCTTCGGTGATATTTCTCCTTGCTCTTAACCGCTTTTAATATTTCGTCAATTTTCTTATATGCAACAAAATTTCTGGTATCTCCCAATTCACCCCCATCTTGGGTAAAACGCTTGCACTAACATTATGGTCATTATGAAATATAATAGGCTAGAATAATCCACTTTCCAAAGCTTTCCTAGTAGTACGCTTACAATAAAATGCCCTCACATGCAAGAGTATGGCAAAAAACTTAAGACAACTCAAATTCATCATCAAGAATGTATCGCCTAATAATTTTATCACTACAACTATGCTACAAGTAAGGATCCTCCCATATATAGAATTTAGCCTCTCTCTTAAACTTATTCAATTGATGTTTATTTATGTCAACTGGTAAAGCATATGCAACTAGATAATTAACAATATCAGCATACCAAGGGACAGATACAACAACCTCACACAGCCTTTGATTAGGAAAATCATCCAAGGGAAAAGATGTTACAGCATGTGTCTCAATCCAACTCAATTGATTAGCTACCATATTCTCTACATCTCACTTACACAAATCTCCAAATTAAACTCTTGTATCAGCATCACCCACCTAATGAGGCAAGGTTTGGAGTTTGGTTTCTTAAACAAGTATTTGATAGCTAAGTAATCTATAAAAATAGTCACCTTGGTGTGAAGGATGTAGGATCAAAATTTCTCTAGCCCAAACACAATTACAAATAGTTCTTTCTGTATGGTAGTGTGTGAGCCTAAGTAGTATCTAATGTTTGAGATACATAGGCTATGATATGTTTTCTCTTCTCTACTCTCTGGGCAAGAACAACACCTAATGCTAAGCCTCAGTTTAGCAAGTGTCCCAAGAGGGCATAATGATATTCCCTAAAATTTTGTATATCTTTGTGGCATTTAAGGGAATAAAATGGTGAATTAAAGAGTACAAGAAATGACAAAACAAAGAAAATTAGTGGTCACTTACAACATGATTATGTTTGAAACACAAATTGTAAACATTTGAATTTACTGCTAATGAGTTTCCCTGTGCAGCAATCTTGTGGTGTGACATTTTTAAATAGGCAAATGAAGTTCAAAGCCGATTAAATTTTCCAAAATAAAAGTAGACTTTTCAAGCTTTAATTTGATAGGTCATATAAGTCATTTGGAGCTATACACAAAGAGTTATGAATTTTTGAACTTAGCCCAATGAACTGGCAAGTTTCTATGGCAGCGTCAAAAAATGCAAATTCTAGGATTTTTGAGCTTCCAGTTGGCTAACGGCTATATTTCTCTCTAATAATAGACTTAACAAGAGTCACAAAACCTTTGGAACTATACCAATTGGACATATGTACAATTATATATGAATTTTTAAAGTTTGATGAAAATTCGGTTTGCATTTAGTCAATATGCGAAATTCAAAAAGTGATCGCACAAATGTATGAGCAAAATAGTGATTTGGATAAATAAAATCCAAAGCCAATATTTTTCCTATTTCTTATGATGTTGGATGGTCAAAAAGTAAGAGGCAAAGGGAAATACATATTTGAGATAATTATAGCAAGAGTTGAAGCATTTTAAACCAAGTAATTGAGGTTGAAAAGTCAAAAAATGTTGGCATGTGTTATAATTGGCAATTAAATTCAAAGAAGCCACTTAACTCCTTCACAAGGCCCTATTGACATCCATAAAGGAGAGAAGGAAGAGGAAATAAATATTTGATATTATGTGACCTTTGGGAGCATTCTTGGCCATGTATAAAAAGATGATGGCTTTAGTCAATTTGCACATGCAAAAATTACAATTAAATATAATGTTTGAAAGGAGGTGGAGATGATATTTTAAAGGCTTCTTATCTCTTCCAACAGCTCTTATTTACGTCAAATGGAAAGAGGAAGAGAGAGAGAGAGAGAGAGAGAGCTTTCAAGAAGCATGAACAAAGAAGAATCACAAGGTGATCAAGAGCTAAACAAGATAGGTTTCAAGTGATTTTCACTTGTTTATGCCTCCAAATTCATGCACAACTCTCTAATCTCTATTCTATCTTGAAATACACATGTAGCAAGACAAAATCAAGGGCAAGAAGGAGAAAGAGATGGCATTTTAGAGAAAGAAAGAAGGAAGTCAAAGGTAAAGCTACAAAACTTGGTTATCTTTTTAGATTCAAGGTTGTTGATGTTGTTGTTGAATTTCTGGCTTTTTTTGGTTCAAATTGTGATTTGGTAGGCTCAAATCCTAAGGGGAGGTACTACCCAAATGTTGATTAATCATGTGTAAAAGGTGTTTGAGTGGTTAAATAAGTGATTAGAGGTGCAAAGAAGGTGTATTATGGATTGAAATAATAAAACTCCATTTTCCCCAATTTTATGGAATTTCGTCTAGACCTACTTTGGCTGTGTTTGGACTGGATTTTGGTGATTTTGATGATTCCATTGTATTTAAATGGAAAATATTGTAGGGTGCATGTAAAGTGTGAAGTTTAAAGGCTTTAAGGAGTGAAATGACAATTTTACTCCTAAAACTCTAACATAGTTGCTGCCAAGGATAAAACTGGAAATGTAGTGTGGATTTCTCAAATCAGAGGTCATAAATGAATTTTACACGTGAAATTGTGTAATATTAGTACAATTTGACCTGGTACAAAGGGGCTTAGATTGGGTCCCTAGGGGCATTTTGGTCAATAAGTACTTTTGAGAGAAAATACCCCACAATATGAGTTTAGAATAAGTAATAACTCATTTATTATAAATTTAGGTTTTTCATATCAAATAGTAGCCTGAGCTAAACATAAAGTATTGGAACGATAGACTATCAAGGGAAGGGTAATTCATGCATGTATTTGATATTTGTGCTTGTGTACTGATGCATGTTATTGCTTTACTTGATTATGTGAAACATATATGAATGATTGAAGCTCTTTTTCTATTTATGCTATGGCCATGAGTATGTTGTTTAAAACATTGAGCACGCAGATATATCATTGTGTTAGCATGAGTTTATGTGATGCAAATATGTCATGCATTAAGCACTTATCTTGCATGCATATTGGTACTATTTGCTATTGAGATTCTCTTGAATCTCACCCTCCTCAACCAACCATTTAGACAAGTATAAGTAGAGAAGAGAATTGCACGAGAGGAATGCAGTGGTAAAATGAAGATGTCAAGATGTCTACGTTTCATTAGAACGAGTCTAGACACCTTGGTAGCCTTGTGCGGCTACATTATTTGTAATTTTTATAAATAATCCCTTTGGTAAATTACTGTAGTCAAGTACTTATTATCAGTATTTTTATTGCTATTCCTGTATGCCCACCGAACTGTGTGCAAGTACTTTAAAAAAGGTGAAAAAAAGATAAGGCTCTTACATTTTGGTATAAAAGCAAGCGGTTCAAGTAATAGGATAGCATACTGATAAAGTCTTAATTATTTGGTAAAAGGAAATATGCACAGAATCGGGCACTAAAGAAGTGAATTATGTTAGATATGATTAGTTTTGATGATGTCAAAATAGATATTAAAGTGATAAGAGCAAAAAGTTTATATAATGTATTTCTTTGACTAACTACTATATTTAATGTTACATATTTTGTAGATTAGTCAAGCAAAGAATGAAGAAGATCGAATTAATGAAAATGAACAAGAGGAAGAAGAAGAAGAGAATTTGAAGATAGTCAAGGAGATGCCTACTTGGATTATGAAGAATGATTATCAAGAGAAGGATAAAAAATAAAGATATTGAAGAATGAAGAACTTGGTAGATCTATCATGAATATCAAGATTCAAGTTGTTAGATATGATATTGGAGGTTTCTATAATGTTACCGGAGGTTTCTATGATCAAATAATGGTTGGAATATGTTAATATGAAGCTAAGATGACTTATATATGAGTTTTGGCACTTCTAGAGGAGTTGTGCTCGAGCACAAGGTGTTATGCTCGAGCACAGGAAGAACATGCTCGAGCACAGACCATTTCACTCGAGCACGGGTGCATACTCTGTTCTACTCTGTTCTACGTTCAGCTTGAGCGAGGTCTGGTATTTTGATCATATCTCTCAAACCACACGTCGGATTGACCCGAAACCGGTGGCATATGAAAGAGGACTCCCAACACGTAAAATTGGCACCAGAATCACATTGAAAGAAGATCAAATGAAGGAGATATGATTCGTCGAAAATGAAATTGAAATCACCGTCACTTTCTGACACAGGTTCGGTATTTTGAGTATATCTCACAAACCACACATCGGATTGAGACGAGACCAGTGCCAAATGAAAGTAGACTCAAAGATCTTTCCATGGATAGCTAATTTGCCTAATTTTAACGTATATTCTAGGAGCCATGCCTTCTGGAAGTTGATGCTTGTGCAGACTAGCGAAATATACACTCCTTCGATCATAACTTGCAGAATACAAGGAGTTTGGAGCTGATTCTTGTTGCATTGGAATGCATATGATAAGAGCATTCTTATGATACATCATTTGAATCAAATGAATCAAATTTTTCAGAAGTGGCCCCACATCACCCGCGAGTGAAAAAACTGACTCTCTGAAAATGTCGTGCGAGTGATGTCCAGAAGCAGCTGAAATGTGAAGATAGTTGCAACACTCGAGCACAAGGTATGCACTCGAAGCAGAAAAGTCATTCTCACTCGAGCACACATGCGAGTGAGGGCATGCGAGTGTTTGGCCGAGAGCAAGTAAAGGCGTGCTTCCTTCATTCACTCGAAGCAGAGACGTCAGTGCTCGAGCATGAGCATTCTGTGCTCGAGCAAGGTACTGCGAGTGCTGTCCAGAGAAGAGCTTCCCAGTGCAAAATATAAGATCACTCGAGCAGAAGGAGTCGTGCTCGAAGTGAGGCTGTATATCACCTGCGAGTGATAATTTCATCCCTCTGAAATCCTGATACGAGTGCTAGTTTTGAGAGCATATTCCTTAAGAATATGCGTCTCACTCGAGCAGAGGTGTGTGTGCTCGAGTGAGAGACCACATCACCCGCGAGTGGGAATTCTGTCTCCCTAAAATCCTATGCAAGCACAGACCGTGAACAGAAGCATATGAAGGAAAAATGGAAGATCACTCGAAGTGAGCCATTCATGCTCGAGTGATACTCTGCAGAAAACCAAAAACACCACGTCTCACAGCGAACAATCCGAACATGATTACATGTTATTAAATCAGTGTGTTTTCACTTGTTATTGATTCTAAATGTTAGCTAACATATTTTTCAAGTGAGAAACAGGAAATTGAACGGTGAGCTTGCAGATTCAAATAAAAGTCAAATACGTGAACTTCATCATTACACACTGAATGGCGGCTACCTACCACGACAAGCAACTGACACACCATGAAAAGTTGTCTGAAACACAAGACGCTCCACTTTGCTCCACAACGGACAGGAGCTTGTTTTTCAAATATGCTCAAACGTTCAAATGAAGCAGTGGGACTCCAACGGACAAAATGACTCCAACGGATGAATGCTCAACGGTCATCATCTTCATCAACTATAAATGAGAGAGAGCATTCAGCTTGGAAGCAAGACAGAAAAACTGAGAAAGATAGAAAAAGACAGAGAAAACAGAGCAACGACTCAACATGCGAATAACATGAATTCTCTGCGTCTACCCAAACACTTTCTGTTTTCCAGTTTCTGTATTACTTATCATTGAGAGAGTGATTATTTGTATTGTACTTCAGTGAGTATTATACCCACTCTGTGAGAGAGTTTGTAAACACCTTCAACTATATTTCTGAGTTGATCTCAAGGTAGAGGGACCTTGAGAGGGTTGATTTTCTTACGGGGAAGCAGTAGAGAGAATTGCCGTAAGACATTCTGCTCATAAGACTTACAAGGTGCAAGCAGTAGAGAACGTTGCTGCTCATAAGACTTACAGGGGTGTAAGCAGGAGAGAACGTTGCTGCTCGTAAGACTTGCATGAGTAAGCAGGAGAGGAAGATCTTCGGGATTGCTCTGCTCGTAAGACTTACCGTAAGGGGGAGTATCTTGATGAGAGATTTGTAAAAGGTTTCACAAGTACCCGGCTAAACTTGTGGGAGTGTAAAGGCTTTTCTTGTGCCCGGATTAAACAAGAAGATAGTGGATTTGAAAATCTCAGGAGGAGCCTGGGGACTGGACGTAGGCCATCACAGATTGGACCGAACCAGGATAAATCACAGTTTGCATATTCTCTTCCCTAAACTCTTATATTTCCAGTATATATTATTTAATCTAACTGTTGATTTATAAACCTTCATACTTACCACTTTCGTTAAGATACGAAAAGATTTCTAAAGTTCTTAAGTTTTTATTATACACCCAATTCACCCCCCCTCTTGGGTGATAGCCGGTTCTAACATTTGGTATCAGAGCCCGGGCTCTTGTTTAAAGGACTTAACCGTCTCAAGAGTTACAATGGCTAATTTTGGGTGTTTTATACTTTCAGAAGGTTTTGATTATACAATCCCACCTCTTTTGAAAGATATTGATTTTTGGTTTTGGAAAGCTAGAATGACTAGTTTTATAAAAGCTTTTGATTTTGATATGTGGAATGTTTTTACAAACGTTTTTTATTTCAAACCAAGAAAGGATTGGACAGAAAGTGAAATGAAAATGTTTTCGTTGAACATTAGAGCAATGAAAATTCTGTATAGTGCTTTAACTGAAAATGATTTTGAGAAAATTAGATTTTGTTCTAATGCTAAACATATTTGGGACACTCTTGATTCTATGTATGCTTCTAACAATTGTGTTGAAGTTGAAAGTATTGACAGTTCATGTGAAACTACACGCTACGCATATAATGTGCATGAACAATTGGAAGTTGTTGATGAAGATGAAGAAATCATAGAACACTTCCATACAGTCAACATGGATAGACAAGAAAAAGAGGATTCCCGAAAAGAGTTCAGTATGGACGAACATGAAAAATCACTCTCCGGAGCTCAAGATGAACTTAAGGTAAAAAGTTCCAATTCTTTGTGTGATTTTCATAAAAATGATTTTCATAGTCTACATAAGATTGTTTTTCAACCAATTGTTGATTCTATTGAGAAAAGCAAAAATGTTTTCAAACATGCTGGAAAGTTTGTTGGGAAGAAAGAATGTTTAAATCAAATCCATTCGAATTTCTACTCTCATGATCGTAATAATAGTTGTATGATATCCCATAATGCATATCTTGATACAATTTGCAATTATTGTGGTAAATCCGGTCATATTTCTCATACATGCTATATTAGAAGAAATTCCCATGTGAGAAATAAGTATATTTGGGTACCGAAGAAACATGTAAAGTTTAATACTAACAATCAAGGACCCAAGTATATGTGGGTACCAAAATGTCCATCTAGTACTTTATGTGTGCAGACTGATCATAAGAAGAATGGACATAAGGGTACGGAGAAGATAAAGAAGAAGCCAAGAGTTTCTCATGCACCTAAATGGACATTCACATCTATTAGGAATACTCTCGGATCACCCATTGCTGGAACTGCAAAGTTTAACTACGAAGAAAGGCAATGGAGAAAAGGAGTACGTTCCACCTCAAGAATGAACTACCATAGAATACCATTCAACTATCTTGAGGAGAACAAGAAAAGGAGGATCTCTCAAGCATCAAATAAAAGACTCTTGGAGTCTATATATTTTGAGAGAAGGTTGCCAGCACCCAAAGCAAGATATTCAAAGTATCAACATCAAAGAAATATGCAGTGGGTATGCAGAAGCAATCCTCCGAATATCTAAGGCAAAGGTACACAATAATAAAACCTCCTATGTTGTTTGTAATATTTGTTGAGGTTTTATATTTTGGAACCTTAGGAATGAGCATTGCAAATAATTTTTAAATTATGTTTTCGTATCCCTTAAAAAGTCATTTAATAGATTTATTTATAAAGGGATTGTAATGCTCAACAAGTTAATTCTTTATGCATGTATAATGATTTGAAAAGAAAATATTTCTCTTATGCATAAAGACGTATTTAATTCATTATGCTCAATTGTTTCAAATTGATTATATTCTTAAAGCATGTGAATTATGATTCTTTTAAGCTAACCATGAGTGGATCCAAGTAGAATTGGATACCCAAGGAAGAAAAATGGTTATATGATTTTTGCAGGAATAATTTAAAAAAAAAAGGAAGCATGACACTAGAAGTGAACGTTCAAGTGCAAGGCATGTTAACACTCAAGTACTGGTATAAACGCATAAATTAGCTTCAAAATATGGTTTATTCAAGTGATCTTGGAGGACTTGAGTACAAAGATATAAGAAGATGGAAATTAACTTGGGTGTCTACAAGTTACACTCAAGCCAGGTACGCTGTATCAGTTATTTCAAAACTCAACCATCGTACTCATTCTTTCCAACTCAATTTGAGTGGTAAAATCTTGCTCATTACTACATATCATTAGCAATCAATGATTTATGGATTTCAAAATATTTTCAGATTGCTAAATGTATTGAAATAGAATTGTGCATAATTTTTCTCTGCATTGGAAATTTGAAATGCACATTTCATAAATTTACTTGGATTTAAATTCATCTTGTTTATAAAAATGCATACACATTATTTGAAAATTTTTCATATTTTATTTGCATTTAAATCGGTTTCAAAATTGGAAGTTAATATTTATGTATACTGAAAGTCAGAAATGCTTCAAATCCATTCACTAGAGTTTTCCTCATCATTCACATACTTGTTTCTTAATCTTAAACTTGTTACTACTTGAATTCCTCAATCTTTATTTTCTAACAAGTTAGATCTTATGTCTAACAAGTTAACTATCTATATGAGTTTCAAGTGTATCCCTAGATAAGAATTCAACTTGTGAAAGCCTTGTGCCTAATGCATAAATCATTAGTTGGCCATGTTATTCCAAGCATTATAAGTGTTCATTAGTGCATTGAATCTTAATGCATTAACCATTATTGTGGAATAACTTATCGGGATAATATTCTAGAACTCTAGTCATTTGGATCAATGAGTATGTGCTTCATCATCCATAAATTCATATACTCATATTGTTGCTCAAATACATTATCATTTTTCTTCATTTTTTTTGAGTAACTAGAATCTTGCACTTTAAATCTTGTTGCCTTGAATATTTATCCATTTTAAGATGCAACTCTAAGAGGCAAGATTATCTCTTGATCAATACTAAAGTCATCATGCTTATATATGTCAAGATAAGCCATTTTGGCTAATTGATTCTTCATATGACTTTTGTTCTTGAGAAAATTCTCCAACATGTTAACTCTTATAATTAACATGTTATCTTAGTTGAATTCCTTAGTGAAGCTTTCGGATATATATTTTATAACTGTTGACTTCCATTGTTTTTGGCATAAGCATTGGTATTTAACAAACTTCATAAATGAGTTTTCATGCATTCAAAATCTTAATGTCATAATGCATACTTATGATTCGAAAGAATATTTGAGATTTTGAAACAATTTGCATATCGCATTATCATTCTTGAAAATTTGGTTTCATTCATGATTTATCATTTCATAAAAGTTGGTCATTATGGATAGATTCTCTACTTTCTTTTATCTAACCTTCATGGATTGCACGAAAATCTTATCAATGACATATCTTTTAAAGTGTATTTACAAATTGTCATTGATCATCATCATTCTTGGTATCACTTATTCATCATGCTTCATGTCTCAATGGATTAATTTTACTAGGTAAAATTATATTTTGATATTTGTTGATTTATCATACTCTTTGCTCAAAATTCATATGATTAATTGCATAAGAGCATAAGAGTTGTTATATCTAATATTGTACGGACCCAAGAGAAGTTGGGTACCAAAGAGCATATCATTATACGTTTGCAGGAGTTGACCAAAATGCTCTACTTTTGGATACAAAGACCAAAGGCTAACAGAAAAGGCATGACTGATAGTGTTGCAGCGTGAGTTGAAGCAGAATATGTGATATTACTCAAATGACATTCCGCTACTAGCAAATAACTAGCTAGTGATACAATCAGAGAAAGAGAAAGAGAAGGAAGATCTCTTAGTAGACCCAGCGAAGATTATTTCAAAGCAGCACAGAGCCAAGAATAAATTTATCCAATATGAATCCTTGTTGCCTACCCACTTTTCTTATCATTTCAAGGTGATCAGACATTTTCACTATGATATGGAGCCAACAAAGATGTTCAAAGGAAAATGCTGAGATGCACAGAATCATAAAGCTTAATGAGCCCATGAGGATTCTTAACTACAATCCTAGCTCTATGTCTAAATCTTCACTGGATTATCTGCTATACCTATACTAGAGCTATGGTGAACAAGGAGAGACAACACTTTGCTAAATTTGGTCTCCATGATTCTTCATGCTTTGGTCCATTTGTCTAAGGCTTTCTGAGAGAGGAGCTTCAACAATCACACAGAGCTTGCTACAAACAATGCTGAGATCATCAGTCAATGATAAGATGAAGTAGCTGTGTGATTTATTGAACCAGAACTTCAAAGTTCTATTTGAGATGATGGATGACAAAATAAGGGTGTTATGTGCTGTGGTGAAATTAAAAGTTCTCAATGATGTTTGCTAAGCAAGGGGCACATACTAAGCCAATATGCGCATAAAGCCTTACTCCGAGCTCATCTTGATATCCTAAAGTGCTCACAGAAGACTACACTTCAGAATCCCTCAGTACTAGTCACATCATTCAATATTGACTAGGACATGATGCATCAATGGACTACAGAGGATTATGACTCGAGTGATTACGATATTACTCGAGTGAGGTATTGTATTCTTGCTTAATTCAAAATCCTTGAGTTGTATCACTTGAGTATACAATCGAGTAATGATTGAGTAGAATCACTCAAGTAACCACTCAGGTGATATTAGGTTGTATCTCTTAAAACCTCTTATTAGCATTGCCATTTAATTTCTCTCTAAATCTTTCAAAATCATTTTCTCTATGAAGTTTTCAATGGTTTCTCAAATCCAGGAGAGTTATTAACTGTTTTCTTGATAATGTTTAAAAACCATGCATCAATTAAGGGGGAGCTTTACATTCACATGTGTTTTATATATTGAAAGTTCATCTCCTATTGGAAAGAAAATCCTTTTAACATACTCATCTGTATTCACCATGTCTTGATTAGTTTTGATGATGAGTTATTCTTATATTGTTCTTTTCATGATCTTAATTTTAATATATCATATGGAAAGGAACAGTTTATTACTTGATTGAACTAACAATTCTCTTTGCAAAGAAAGATTTAAATTTTATGACAGGAGAATTTGTTTTGTGCAATAGCATTCCTCAACATACTACAAGAAGACTCTATCAACCTTGAGGATGTTTTTAACGCTCAGTCAAGGAATATATATTGGTTGTAACATTCAGAACAACAAATACATATGCCAATACAAATGAGCATTGAACATGCTAAACATAAGCTCAACTCAATTGGAGAATCTTGGCAACAACATGGATATATATTGAGTTGCATAACAGAAGTGTGGTGTACATCATCATGAACTAGCATTGCCAAAGGATAAAGCAACGGACTTCATGGAGCACTTCATCAATTTTCAAAATCTAAATGAGCATCTCTAAACCTTTCTCTATTTACATTACAAGAATATGTTTCATATTTTTCATTGATCTTGATTATAAAAGTTTTCTTGGTTCATTCATTATGATTAAAGTCATTTCTACTTTATTTACTTCTTCATAAGCCTTACTTCTTTATATATTTCAAACTTTTTGCTGATGTCAAATAGGGGGAGAAAAATGTAAGAAAAATATGTATGTTGCACTTTGCAGTATAATATGTATATGTATGTTTGCACTTTGCATTATACATGTATGTTGCACTTCATTCAGACATATTTTTCTTAAAGGATTTGTCATCATCAAAAAGGGGGAGAATGTTAGATATGATTAGTTTTGATGATGTCAAAATAGATATTAAAGTGATAAGAGCAAAAAGTTTATATAATGTATTTCTTTGACTAACTACTATATTTAATGTTACATATTTTGTAGATTAGTCAAGCAAAGAATGAAGAAGATCGAATTAATGAAAATGAACAAGAGGAAGAAGAAGAAGAGAATTTGAAGATAGTCAAGGAGATGCCTACTTGGATT
The DNA here is from genome assembly GCA_963242795.1 of Inga leiocalycina. Lineage (NCBI taxonomy): Eukaryota > Viridiplantae > Streptophyta > Magnoliopsida > Fabales > Fabaceae > Inga > Inga leiocalycina. The sequence goes on from OY725331.1 coordinate 38,835,543, forward strand.
ATGAAGAATGATTATCAAGAGAAGGATAAAAAATAAAGATATTGAAGAATGAAGAACTTGGTAGATCTATCATGAATATCAAGATTCAAGTTGTTAGATATGATATTGGAGGTTTCTATAATGTTACCGGAGGTTTCTATGATCAAATAATGGTTGGAATATGTTAATATGAAGCTAAGATGACTTATATATGAGTTTTGGCACTTCTAGAGGAGTTGTGCTCGAGCACAAGGTGTTATGCTCGAGCACAGGAAGAACATGCTCGAGCACAGACCATTTCACTCGAGCACGGGTGCATACTCTGTTCTACTCTGTTCTACGTTCAGCTTGAGCGAGGTCTGGTATTTTGATCATATCTCTCAAACCACACGTCGGATTGACCCGAAACCGGTGGCATATGAAAGAGGACTCCCAACACGTAAAATTGGCACCAGAATCACATTGAAAGAAGATCAAATGAAGGAGATATGATTCGTCGAAAATGAAATTGAAATCACCGTCACTTTCTGACACAGGTTCGGTATTTTGAGTATATCTCACAAACCACACATCGGATTGAGACGAGACCAGTGCCAAATGAAAGTAGACTCAAAGATCTTTCCATGGATAGCTAATTTGCCTAATTTTAACGTATATTCTAGGAGCCATGCCTTCTGGAAGTTGATGCTTGTGCAGACTAGCGAAATATACACTCCTTCGATCATAACTTGCAGAATACAAGGAGTTTGGAGCTGATTCTTGTTGCATTGGAATGCATATGATAAGAGCATTCTTATGATACATCATTTGAATCAAATGAATCAAATTTTTCAGAAGTGGCCCCACATCACCCGCGAGTGAAAAAACTGACTCTCTGAAAATGTCGTGCGAGTGATGTCCAGAAGCAGCTGAAATGTGAAGATAGTTGCAACACTCGAGCACAAGGTATGCACTCGAAGCAGAAAAGTCATTCTCACTCGAGCACACATGCGAGTGAGGGCATGCGAGTGTTTGGCCGAGAGCAAGTAAAGGCGTGCTTCCTTCATTCACTCGAAGCAGAGACGTCAGTGCTCGAGCATGAGCATTCTGTGCTCGAGCAAGGTACTGCGAGTGCTGTCCAGAGAAGAGCTTCCCAGTGCAAAATATAAGATCACTCGAGCAGAAGGAGTCGTGCTCGAAGTGAGGCTGTATATCACCTGCGAGTGATAATTTCATCCCTCTGAAATCCTGATACGAGTGCTAGTTTTGAGAGCATATTCCTTAAGAATATGCGTCTCACTCGAGCAGAGGTGTGTGTGCTCGAGTGAGAGACCACATCACCCGCGAGTGGGAATTCTGTCTCCCTAAAATCCTATGCAAGCACAGACCGTGAACAGAAGCATATGAAGGAAAAATGGAAGATCACTCGAAGTGAGCCATTCATGCTCGAGTGATACTCTGCAGAAAACCAAAAACACCACGTCTCACAGCGAACAATCCGAACATGATTACATGTTATTAAATCAGTGTGTTTTCACTTGTTATTGATTCTAAATGTTAGCTAACATATTTTTCAAGTGAGAAACAGGAAATTGAACGGTGAGCTTGCAGATTCAAATAAAAGTCAAATACGTGAACTTCATCATTACACACTGAATGGCGGCTACCTACCACGACAAGCAACTGACACACCATGAAAAGTTGTCTGAAACACAAGACGCTCCACTTTGCTCCACAACGGACAGGAGCTTGTTTTTCAAATATGCTCAAACGTTCAAATGAAGCAGTGGGACTCCAACGGACAAAATGACTCCAACGGATGAATGCTCAACGGTCATCATCTTCATCAACTATAAATGAGAGAGAGCATTCAGCTTGGAAGCAAGACAGAAAAACTGAGAAAGATAGAAAAAGACAGAGAAAACAGAGCAACGACTCAACATGCGAATAACATGAATTCTCTGCGTCTACCCAAACACTTTCTGTTTTCCAGTTTCTGTATTACTTATCATTGAGAGAGTGATTATTTGTATTGTACTTCAGTGAGTATTATACCCACTCTGTGAGAGAGTTTGTAAACACCTTCAACTATATTTCTGAGTTGATCTCAAGGTAGAGGGACCTTGAGAGGGTTGATTTTCTTACGGGGAAGCAGTAGAGAGAATTGCCGTAAGACATTCTGCTCATAAGACTTACAAGGTGCAAGCAGTAGAGAACGTTGCTGCTCATAAGACTTACAGGGGTGTAAGCAGGAGAGAACGTTGCTGCTCGTAAGACTTGCATGAGTAAGCAGGAGAGGAAGATCTTCGGGATTGCTCTGCTCGTAAGACTTACCGTAAGGGGGAGTATCTTGATGAGAGATTTGTAAAAGGTTTCACAAGTACCCGGCTAAACTTGTGGGAGTGTAAAGGCTTTTCTTGTGCCCGGATTAAACAAGAAGATAGTGGATTTGAAAATCTCAGGAGGAGCCTGGGGACTGGACGTAGGCCATCACAGATTGGACCGAACCAGGATAAATCACAGTTTGCATATTCTCTTCCCTAAACTCTTATATTTCCAGTATATATTATTTAATCTAACTGTTGATTTATAAACCTTCATACTTACCACTTTCGTTAAGATACGAAAAGATTTCTAAAGTTCTTAAGTTTTTATTATACACCCAATTCACCCCCCCTCTTGGGTGATAGCCGGTTCTAACAAATTACCCTCTTCTATGAATCAGCCCCCAAAATATTAGAGAATACCCAAAGAGCAGCCAGTAGCACAATACAGGGTTGAGGGTGGTATAAGGATATTGCGAAACTCAAGGAAGCCGGTACCACCAAGACCAATGGAATGAACTGGTATCACCTGTGAGCTTATCGGTGGGGGCAGAAAGACCAATTTTATTAATTACATGGAACATATCAGAGTACATGTTCAAGTGCATGTACTGGCACTTATATGCAATCCATACACATTATTTTGGTGCCCAAAGGCAGTCGACACAATTGTTGAGACAGGACAATCATGAGGTACCAGTGGTCGGAAGCAGCTAGAGCCAGTATTTGCATTTATGCATAGATATATAAAAGTTAAGCACGTTCAACCTAGAGAAATCTAGAGATGGGTGATCCCCTGGGAAGTCACATGCAAATGTGATGACATAGAGCAAGCATATATTATACAGTAGTTCAAATGTTGTATGTTGTTACAGGCTTTCTCTGACTACTGTAAACATCTATGATATGTTGTTTTGGACTACCTGTGTACCCAACACTTTGAGAAATGACAGATATGCCCTTATGAATATGTGACATTTACCTCTTCCTTGTTTCCATATAGTAGAACACAAAGATGGTAAAGCTAAAAGGCACAGATGATGGGCAGGGTCAAGAAGCTAGACCTAACCCAATACAATGAATCTTGGCATGTTAATAGAATATAGAACTGTAACACCCATGTTTTGAAAGCATATAGATGGCATAAGTATGGTAATATCTTTAAAAAGGAGACCGGTAGTCTTTCGTAAACAGCAGAAGTCCCAACTTCAAGTAGAGTATGGAGCTGCACTTGAGTAGATTTTCAAAAATCTTTTCAAAAATCATTTCCATATTTGGTATCATATTATTTTACGATATATTTTAAGCCATCCATTTTAGGTTCATTTCTTCATATCATAGTTTTTACTAATAAGTTCTCTACTGAAACCCAAACTACTATGTTTAATTAACGGCCCTAGGTGGACGGCTGTACACTACTGGTACAAATGTCATTATGTGTTTGCTATATACAGGTGCTTACATACATGTCAATACGAGACTAACCACACTTAAATACAAATTAAGTACAATCCCAAAATAGATAACCGACAGAAAAATTAAATTCTAAGTCCTTTGCTTCATTCGCCTGTGTTTACCTTCTTGCCTGAGGAACTACTTGCCCAAGCTGAAAATTTGTTTTAGAAAAATAGGGTGAGATTCAATAAATCTTAGTAGTAACAGATATCAGTCATATAAAATGCACATATATCATGCCATATCAACTAAAGTTATAGTACAATCAACATATTCAATATTCAAAGACAAATTCACAATATGCAGAAAGCATAAAGTTACCAATTCAAGGACAATTGTCCCTTGCCACAGCACTGGGAAATTCTACTGGGCCTTAACACTTCTCATATGAATGTTTTACATTCACAATGGTACAACACATATATATAACATATCACATAATATGTGAGGGATACCTTACTACCTGACAATTTTTCCAAATCTTGATCTTGATTGACATGCTTTGAACGTCCTGGGCAAGTGTTAAGTCCTACAAATTATAATTTATGGGCAACGAGTTATTTCTTAGTCCAATTCTTCATAAATTATTCTCTTATGTTGGTTATCATTAGGGTCACTACATTAGGCCCAATATATAGCTAATGAGCTCAAGCTACTCCAAATGCTTAACTTAACTCTTAAATGTCCAATTCTATTACAAAAACACTTTACTTTGAATTTTTGCATAATTACCAAAAGTTGGTAGATTTTTCACCGAAATTTGAAAAATTATAACTAATTCTAGAAAAATTGAATTAGGGTTATTCGAAATTCTATATGAACCTTATTAAGTCTAGTTTAAGGGAAAACTACTTTTAATTGCCATCTAACTACGCACACTTCCCAGTTTTTCTTTCTCCCCTACTGCCAGAAAATCTGACCAATTTTAATGGTCTACTTCAAACATTCAGAACTCCTAGTATACTTATCGAAATCCTTCATTATACCTATCAAATTAAAGGTATTTAAGTGTAATTTAATTCTAGAAAATATCATCATCATCAGATGAAGTTTGGATAGTGAAATATTCATCGTAACAAAACTTCCAGACAAAAACGCACACTAGCAGCTTTGTTACACAAGCAAACTTAATTACCAATTTTTGAGCCTTTAAACCAATCTATCAAAAGTTATAACCAAAGTCTATTCCTACATAATTTTTCATGTAGAATGCAATGGAAAGCTCAAAAATATCAAAATCAAACTCCCTCAACATTTTTGCTCCTGACCAAAATATATGCTCAAAAATAACAAAAATCTAACTTTTTGATTTTAACTACCAAAAAGCCTAATACTTCAACAAGAAACATATATCACTTTATATATGATTAAAAAATCATCATTATTCAAAAAACCCCCTTGGATGAAATACATGGGTGGTTCAAAAGCTAAGAAAAATACAATAAAATCATAAAGTATTCGGTTCAAAAGAAACCCTACGCTTAGCTCTTTGAGTTTCTACAAGTAGTTCAGTATTTTGGTGCACTCTGGTAGACTAACTTGTTAGATATGAATAGTTTTGATGATGTCAAATATAGATGTCAAGTATTAAGAGAAAAAAGTTTGTATGACATACTTATTATCTTCATTGACTAACTACTATATTCAATATTGGGTATCTTGTAGATTAGTCAAGCCAAGAAAGAAGAAGATTGACGATATTCAAGAAAATATCTAGTTGGGTTATGAAGAATGATCATCAAGAGAAAAAATAAGAAGAAAGAGATTGAAGAAAGAAGAACTTGCAAGATCTAATGAGAATATCAAGATTCAAGCTCTTAGAAGTGATATTAGAAGTCTCGATGATCAAATGGAAGTTGGGGTGAATCAATTCGAAGCTAAAATAGCTTTTCCATGTTTACTCGAAAATCACTTGGAGTGATCTCAAATTCACTTGGAGTGATAAGGCAGCACTCGAGTGAAATCTCAATGCACTCGAGTGATATGTTGAAAGTTAACAGATCACTTGAAGTGAATTCCCATCGCACTCTAGTGAACACCTGAATTACTTAAAGTGATTTCCAAAAATTGTCAGATTACTTGGAGTGATCTTAGAATCACTCAAGTGAATATTAAAATTGACATATCACTTCCAGTGAAGTCCCATTGCACTCAAAGTGATGTTCAAAAGAGACAGTTTCTGTTTTTGTGCGTTAGGACAGAGGTTCGGTATTTTGATGATATCTCTCTAACCCCACATTGGCTTGAGCTAAAACTAGTGGCATTTGAAACTAGACTCCCAACATGAACTATAGACACCAAGATCACATTAAAAGAAGTTTCGATGAGAGAGATATGATCTGTTGAAGTTGACACATGAATCAGCATCTTTTACTAGAATAAGGTTCGGTATTTTGGACATAACTCTCAAAATACATAATGGATTGAGATGAAACTAGTGCCATATGAAAGTAGACTCAAATATTTTTCCAAGGATATACAATTTGTTACATTTCAAGTTATATACTAAGATCTATACCTCCTGGAAGTTGATACTCATGATTTCAGACATTGTCTAAGTACAGTAGACACTCCTTGGTTTATAACTTTCTGTACACAATGAGTTTGGAGCTGATTCATATTGCATTGGAATGAAGATGATAAGAGCTTTTTTATGATATATTGTTTTCCATATTTGAAGTCAAAATGAACAGATCATGTCTGATGAGTATTCGAGTTGACTGCACAAGCTCTCACAAGTTTTGCACAGGAACTTACCCGGAATTGAATTGCCAATGAACTCGAGTGATATTCTGAAAGTTGACAGATCACTTGAAGTGAATTATCAATGCACTCGAGTCAAGACCAGAATCACTTGAAGTGATTTCAAAAAGCTCAAATCACTTCAAGTGAATAAGCAGTGAACTCGAGTGAACTTCAGATCACTTCCAGTGAAGTTCAATATCACTTGAAGTTATATCCAGTGTTTATCAAAATCACTTCCAATGATGATGAATCACTTCCAATGAATATCAGATCACTTCCAGTGAAGTTTAAAATCACTTGAAGTGATAACCAGTGATCATCATATCACTTCCAGTGAAGGTCAAAATCACTTGAAGTGATAACCAGTACATAATAGAAACACTTGAAGGAATGTAAGAACACTTCCAGTGATTATCAGAATCACTTCAAGTGATGTCAAATCACTTCAAGTGAATTGGTAGTGAACTCGAGTGATGTTAACAGAAGCCACCGCAAAACAAAGTTTCATAGCAATCAACTCCAACATGGTTTAAATATTATTGAATCATTGTGTTTTCACTTGTTATCATATCTAAATGTTAACTAACATATATTTCAAGAATGAAATAGGATATTAAACATTTGGATTGTCGATTCAAATAAGAAAGTCAATTATAGTGGAAATCATCATTACACACTGAATATCGGCTACCTACCACGACAAAAGATTGACCTAAACGAATGTCTAAAACACCAATGCTCCACAACGTGACGTACAGCTCATAATGAAACATCCCACTCTTCAACGGGATGCTCTGCTCTACAACAGACAATGGCTAGTTTTTTAAAATCGACGAACAGTCAAATGAAGCTATGCCACTCTAACGGACAGGTTGAAATACTTCCAACGGCTATCACAACTCATCTATAAATATGGGAACATTCAACGAAGAACAACACCAACGAGAAATTTGCAAAGATCATGAAGCATCTGCTCCAACCCAACTACTCTCTGTTCTTATCCATTTTCTATATCATGTATATTTGAGAGAGAGATTATTTTTATTATGCTTCAGTATTCATCTATTCACTTCTGAGAGATAAGATTGACTGTAATCTTTCATCATCAAAGTTGTATCCTTACGGGGTGTGTAAGGGAGAGTAACTTGGTTGTAACCTTACGGTGTGTAAGGAGGAGTAACTCAGTGAGAGATTTGTAAAAGGCTTCACAAGTGCCCAGCTAAACTTGTGAGTTGTAAAGGCTTTTCTTGTACCTGGATTAAACAAGAAGATAGTGGATTTGAAAATCTCAGGTGGAGCCTGGGGACTGGACGTAGGCCATCGCAGATTAGACCAAACCAGGATAAATCACAGTTTGCATATTCTCTTCCTTAAACTCCTATATTTCTAGCATATATTAGCTGTTGATTTATGATTCATTACTTTCATATTTATTGCTTCCTCTAAGATGCAAAAAGATTTTCAAAGTTCTTAAGATTTTTATCTTACACCCAATTCACCCCCTCCCTCTTGGGTGTCAGCCGATTCTAACATAACTAACACAAAACACCTTAGATGAGAAATCTAAGACTATAGATTGAACCTTATATTGAGTATAGGAAGTTTCCTAGAGGACTTACCGGACGATAACGGCGATTCAGGGTCGAAATCGGCTCCGGTAGTCAAGAAAACTCTCTATTCACTCCTCCTTCTCTCTTCTTGTCTTCTTGAGTTTATGAAATCATATTTCTCTCTCTTTGATGGCTAAACAAAATTGACACTTAAAGGGCAAGGAATGGTTGAGATTTAATCTTGAAAAAAATGATCTCATCTTAGCTTGCCAAGTGTCACAAGTTTAAGGCTTAAGAGTGCCACGTGTCCTGCAACCATTGGCCTTCTATTTTCTCTTTCTTTGGTCGAGCATAAATGGTTAGGGGAAGGGGGAGGCCTAACAATTTTACCAGACTCCTGGGTTCGGTGCCCGACTCCTCGGTTTGGTACCCGACTCCTGGGTTTGGTGCTCGACTCATAAAGTAAGCAACCCAGCCAGAGATCAGTGAATTCCTCGGACTCAGCCTCTAGGTGGCGCACTCAGTAAATGACAACACGAAAGGCTTAAAGTGGGTGTAATAATGTGCAATGATGAGGGACACATGTCACCTCCTCATTTGGCCAACAAAACATGTTTTTACTTTGTAATGATTTCGGGACACTTGTCATTTTCTTACTTGGCCAACATGAAAGATGTGTCATCATGAGTCATAAGGAGCTGTCATTACATACTTTACTAAAGTTCTTTTAATAAAGTTTCTCCATCAGTGCATTGCCCGGAATTCAATATGGGACCCAAGTTGTACCATGGCACGAATATTTAGGCATGCCACACAATGCCCGAAATCCTCCGATCTGGCAATTAACGCCTCTGTGCCCTACTACCACTGACGAATTTTCCTCTGACTTCTTACACTTGTATTTTTTCAATCTTGACTTCTCGATTTCCATGAATGACACAATGGACATTTGGGAATTTTAAAAGTAACTCTACCTTTAATTTGTAAATACCAGTATTTATTTTATTCCACTATTTCCATATTTACACATTTTTAGTATTACAAAATTTGGTATATTACAATTCTTCCCCCGTACAAGATTCGTCCCCAAAATTTGTTATGCATCCTAAGAAAGAAATTCTGAGTAACATTTCTTCATATCTTCTTCTACTTCCCATGTTGCGTCTCTTGGAGATAAACCTTTATAGACCTCACGAATGGTATACTTCAATTTATGTGTCGTTTCTTTTGTCAAACAATAATTTGCTTTGGCTCTACTTCATAGGTATTATTTTCTCGTACCTTGATTTCTTCATACTCGATCATGTGCTCGGGGTCCGGTTGGTACTTCTTTAACTGAGAGATGTGAAATACATCATGTAGTCTGCTCAAGTTTGTGGGTAGGTCAATTTTATATACCACTGGTCAAATTCTCATAAAAATCTTAAAAGGACCAATATACCGTGGGCTTAACTTCTTTCTCTTTATCACTCTACAGATTCTAGTAACTGGAGATACTTTCAGGAATACATGATCTCCTACTTCAAATTCTAGAAGTCTTCTTCTTTTGTCAGCGTAGCTTTTCTGTCTGCTTTGTCCTGCAAGGAGCCTCTTTCTGATAGTTTTTATTTGTTCTGAAGTCTGATTAACCAGATCCAGTCCATATAATTTTCTCTCTGATAACTCTATCCAGCAGAGAAGTGACTGGCATTTCCTTCCATAGAGTGCTTTATACGGAGCCATTTGAATGCTCGCATGATAGTTGTTATTGTAAGCGAATTCGGCGAGTAGAAGGAAATGAACCCAATTCCCTTTAAAATCTGTAATATCCCGATTTGTGATGAGGGCTAATGACTCTGATAATTATTGTAATTAGTGTAATTAAGTACTTTGGAATTAATGTGATGTGATTTTGGTATACATGTGTGTGGTATTTAAGATCAAGGGTTAAGATTCTTTGACTATGGGTCGAAACCTTATGCTTTGCGATTGGATGAGCTCGTGAAGGAATAAGTAGGATGGTGACAAGTGGCATTTGGTGAGCCATTGGATGTAGCACAAGAGGACAAAATAGCACTTTTCCTCTCTCCTCTCTCTCCTATTCGGTAGAAGTGTGTATGGGAAGGAAGAGGAAGCTTGTTCATCATCATCATTTACATCATATCACCACTTCCCCCTCTCTCTCTCCTCTTTCTCCATAGTTTCCAGTGATCAAGGGAAAAGGAAGAAGAAAAGGTGAGATTTTGATGTTTTGTTTGATCTCTAATGCCCTAAATCTCTTCTCTAATGTTGTTCATCTCATTGAGAGCTTTAACTTGGTGATTTCAAAATCTTGAAATAGTGTTGATTTGTGAGTTGGTCAAAATTGAAAGTGGGAGAATCAAGATTATGGATTTGGCAAAGTGAAGAGGTAGGCATTTAGTGCATTTTGAAGTATTATTTGTGATTTTTGGATAAGTTTAGTAAAATCTGGAAATTTGCCCTAGTTATGCCAAATACTGAAAGTATGGATTTCATTGTGTTTGATGTTGGAAATGATCTATGATGAAGATATTGGAGTATTGAATTTAGTTTGGAATGTTGGGAATGTGTTAAGAAAAATTAGGATATTGTGTATCATAGAGACCTAAGTGCATGATTGCGGTCAAAAAGGTTTTTCAGGAGTTTGAGAGGTTACTAATGTGTTCCCTAGTTAGTGCTGAGTGTGTATGAGCTTTTGGTAGAGTTTGGGAACCATTGGGTATGAATTTGACCATTTGGTATTTTTTGATGTTTTCTGCATTTATGGTCTATGATGCACAATACTCGAGCAGAGGAAGATCATGCTCGAGTGTTGTATGCATTTTCCCTTCTCTGCTTTGAGTTTTGGTTGGGTTCTTGTAATGAGGCTCGAGTACACTTCCTTGTTCTTGAGTGAGGGAAGATCATGCTCGAGTGAGCTTAGGTTTACCCGAGTGATGGTGTGAATCTAGAATTAGGGTTGCTCTCAGGTCTTCACACGCTGGTTGATGCCAAGAGTGTGCTCTAACACTCACAAGCATAGTCATCTCACCTGAGTGTTGGGGACCATGCTCGAGTGAGCTAGTGCCTCGGTGTGGTTTGTGCTCTCGAGTTGTCACTCGTGGTGTTGCATTTTTAGGGACTCGAGCATATTTGGGGTCGTCACCCAAGTGTAGAGCTTGGTGCTCGAGTGATGTGAGCACTTCCTGGCCATGAAGGTTGCTCTCAGTCAAGCACTTACGGGTGAAAGTCGTTCTCACCCGAGCATAAGTCTCTCATCACTCGAGTGAGGTCGTCTTCACTCGAGTGAGGCTGTCAGAAATTAGTGTTGTGCCTTCGAGAAAGGGGTCTTTGGGGTAGTTTCTTCTATCCCTTTAGGCATATGTTTAGGCCTCTAGTGGTCACCTAAAGAGTCCTAAATGATAACCAACTAAGTGTATTATGAAATTAAGACTTGGAAAAGAGATTGACCGGTTGTCCCTAATTTGGTATAGGATTTGATATTTGTCGCCCTCATAAGGCCATGGTACCGGAGCCAGTCAAGAAAGATACAGGTAGTGACTCTCTCTTTATACCTTATGTGATACATTGTATGTGTGCTATATCATTGTGATGTGGTGATTTCGTATGCTGCAAGTTATGTGGAATTGTGGAAGCACCGCTATACCAATAGTCCAGAGTCGCTAGCAACGGTTCGGGTAAGGGTTGTGTGCCTTCCCGGTGGTAAAAGGGGATGAGGTTAGGGTGTGATATACGTGATTATGTAGACCGAAAGGCTAATTGTGAGCTAAAAGGCTATTTGTGAAGGCCAACGGGCCAATTGTGAAAGCCGAAAGGCTATATGTGAGCGTAAGGCTATTCCTATGCACTGCCACGCCAATAGTCCCTGAGTCGCTAACAACGGTTCGGGTTAGGACGGTGTGCCTTCCCGGCAGTAAAAGGTGATGAGGGTAGAGTGTGATTTGTGTTGCTGATATGAGATGATTTGTTTACATGCTATGTGATTACGTGTGGTATGAATGATTTGTTACTACTGGGATTCTTTAGAATCTCACTCTTTCTAAATGACTAACCTTTTCAGACAAGGCGAGTGGCTCGAAAGGGAAGCAGACAACCAGGAGTAGTTAGGATTACTCTGAGACTTTAGTGGTTCTTGGTTATCTATTTTGGTTTAGGATTACCATTTGTACGTAAGATGTAAATGATAATTTTTGGATATGTAATCCCCAATTTGGGAACTTTAAAACCCATGTTGTATATAAATACAAGTAACCCGGGGTTTACCAGGATTTTAGTTACGCACTCTGATATTTATTAATATGATTTGGTTTCTCAAGTAATTATATTCGAATGTGAATGTGAGACCAGGATGAATTATGATTTTGAACCGTTTTTCAGAAAACCCATTTCTTAGATGAGGGATTGTAATTATTACTTTATCTTATTGGTCTCTATTTCACTTAAATTTTATAATCCGGATGTAATTATGGTGAGGGGGTTACAAGATCCATAACACATGCTCATAAAATGTCTTCCAATGTATGTATAGTCTTCTCTGACTGCCCATCTGTTTTTGGATGATAGGTCGTACTGAATTTCAACTTCGTACCCAATGCTTCATATAGAGCTTTCCAAAATCGAGATGTGAAATAAGGATCTCTATCAGAGATAATACTCTTTGGCATACCATGCAATCGGATTATCTCCTTTATATAAATTTTTGCTAGCTTCTCAGGAGAATAACCAACATTGATAGGTAGGAAATGAGCCAACTTTGTAAACCGCTCAACAATTACCCATATTGCATCGTAGTTTCTGATTCTAGGTAATCCCACTACCAAATCTATGGTAACACTCTCCTACTTCCACTCTTGAATTTCAGGGCTTTATAGAAGTCCTAGTGGTCATTGATGTTCAATTTTTACCTTTTGACAGGTAAGATATCGTGCAACATACTTGATCACATCACTTTTCAATCCTGGCTGCCAGTATCTTGATTTCAAGTTGTAGTACATCTTGATCGCTCCTGGATGAAAAGTGTATTTATTCTTTTATGTCTCATCTAGAATTTTCTGCCTTAGGTCAGCCTTTAGTGGAACATATACTCACTTCTGGTATCTGACTAATCCACTAGGTGAAAGATTATAGTCCAGAGTTTCACTTGTTCTGATCATTTCTCGAATAGACATGGCATGTTCATCTTGTTTCTAAGCTTCTTCTATTTCCACCTCTAGACTACTTTCCTCTTAACTAACATTAAAGTTAGCAATGAGTACTTCATTCAATATATTTATGTTCAGGAATACCTGATTTGACATATTCAGGTCCCTGAATTTCTCTAGTAATTTCTGTTCTCGTACCATCATAACTACTACCTGCATCACTTTTCTATTCAAAGCATCAGTAATGGCATTTGCCTTACCAGGATGGTATTTAATCTCTAGGTTATAGTCTTTCAGCAACTCCATCCATCTCCGTTGTTGCATGTTAAGTTCTTTTTGGTCAAGTAAGTACTTAAGACTTTTGTGATTGTAGTATAATTATACAATGTTACCATACAGATAATGCCACCATATCTTCAAAGCAAACACGATCGCTGCAAGTTCTAGATCATGAGTGGGGTAATTCAATTCATGAGTCTTCAGCTGTCGAGAGGCATACACCACTACTCTGCCTTGTTGCATAAGGACACATTCCAATCCTTGTTTACTAGCATTACTATACACCACGTAGGTTTCACGGGGATTTGGGATAATCAATATTGGAGTGGTCGTCAATCTCTCCTTCAGCTGTGTGAAGTTCTTTTCACATCGTTCATCCTACACAAATGATTGGTTCTTTCTTGTAAGCTTTGTCAATGGTAAGACAATTATGGAAAACTTCTGAATGAACCTATGATAGTAACCGGTAAAACCCAGAAAACTGCGTATTTCTGTAATAGTTTATAGCCTCTTCTAGTTTAACACTCTTCTACTTTACTAGGATCAACAAAGACCCCTTCTTTTGAAATCACATGACCAGAAAATTTGACTTCTGATAGCCAGAATTCACATTTACTGAGTTTGGCAAAGAGTTGTTTTCCCTTCAAATGCCCAGCATGATCCTCAGATGCTCCTCGTGCTCTTCTCTAATTTTGGAATAAATCAAGATGTCGTCAATGAAGACTACCATAAACTGATCTAGGTGCTGATAAAAGATTCGGTTCATGTAGTCCATAAACACGGTAGGTGCGTTAGTCAGGCCAAAAGGCATCGCTAAAAATTCATAGTGGCCATCTCTGGCCTTAAAAGCTATTTTTGGAATATCTTCAGCCTTGACTTGCAGCTGATGATAACTTGATCTCATGTCAATCTTTGAGAACATACTAGATCCAGATAATTGATCAAGGATATCGTCAATTCGGGGAAGCGGATATTTGTTCTTTACGGTTACCTTGTTGAATTCTCTGTAGTCAATGCATAGCCTTAGGCTTCTATCCTTCTTTCTGACAAACAATACTAGTGCTCCCCATGGTGAAACATTGGGTTGGATAAACCCTTTCTCCAAAAGTTCTTCAATTTGCTTCTTCAATTCTATCATTTCATTTGGTGCCATTCTGTAAGGCGCTTTGGATACAAATCCAGCTCTTGGTATGATTTCAATGGTGAACTCTACTTCTCTTTCTAGAGGTAACCCACTAATATCTTTTGGTAAGACCTCAGGAAATTCATTCATGATGGGTGCATTTTCAAGAGTTAAATTTGTCTCTGCCTGAATAGAGAAAAATACTATATACCCTTAACACCCTTTCAACTTTAGCGATAAAGAGAAGGTTTAGGTTTGGACTAGCATCGAGTTTTTTCTGCGGTTCTGGAAATACTACCCTCTTATTATCACAATCCAACAACACATTGTTGTTGTCAACCAGTTTAAACCTAGTATGACTTCCAACTGTTAGAGTAGCAAACAAATTAGATCTATTACAGATTCATGCCCCTCAACATTTATAGCACAACTTAGATATACATCAGTAGTCACAGTTTTGACACCCATAGGGGTCGATACAGTCAAATCATACGGCAATTTATAGATGCTTAGCTCCAATCGTTTAGCACAATCATATGAAATGAAAGAAAGACTAGCACTCGAGTCAAGCAATGTGTATAGAGTATTACCATAGAGGAGGATAGTACCTTGGATCATCTCTGGTGAAGTTTGGGCCTCCTCATGTATCATGGCAAAAACTCTACCCTGGTTCTGCGGCCTAGGCTCAGCTGCTCGTTATGAATAATCTTTGATAAAGTGTACGGATTTCTACAAGCAGGACAAATCAACTGCCCTTCACAAGACCTACCCGGGTGTGTCCAACCTCATCAAGGACATGGTTGCTATGTTTGAGAACCTTGGTAGCCTTTCTTCTTAGATTGAAAGGGCTTTTTGTTGTTTCCCTGCGAAAGGAATCCTAGCCCCTTTCCTTGTTGAGAAGTATTCCCCTGACTAGTTCCACTTTGGTTGTTTGCATTTTTGCTCATATGCACCTTCCTCAAGTTACCCTCTATTAGCTGACACACTTCCACTGCCTTGTTGAATTTAGTAAATTGCCTAGCAACTAGCTTTTCCTCCATCTTGGGCTTCAGTCCTCCAATTAACATATCGGAGCTCCATTCCTTAACATCTTTAAATTGCAAATAAGAGGAGTAACGGGATAAACGAGTGAATCGGGACAAGTACTCATCGAAAATCTCAGTATTACCCTATCATATATTCAGGAATTCTTTCTCCTTTGTGAGCCTCACAGACCTCAGGAGGAATTTCTCATTGAACTCATGTTGGAATAATTCCCAGGTCAATGGAATGTTTCGTGCACTCAGTATTATTGTTGTATTTCTCCACCAGCGGTCAGTATCTCCCTCCAATTTATATATAGCCATTCTAGCTTTCATCTTTATAGGACACCCCAACACCTCAAATATTTTCTCTAACCATGTTAACCATTCCTTAATAGGTTATGGATCAAATTTTCCCTGAATGCCAAAGGCTGGTACTTGATGAATTTAGGCATCCAGTATTAGAGGTCTTCTTCTCAGGCAGGAACAATAGGAATCACCTGATTAGATTCCAGTGTCTGTGATTGTTCAGCATTCTCAGGCAGTTCCTTCTCCGGATCTACCTCAGTGTCTTCATTTACGTTGGTGTCTTCAAGTTATACTCTATCTTCATTATGCTTTTCTTTCACTTCTCGGATTTCCTCACACAAGCCTTGAATCATTTCAAAATTTGCTTCATAGGGTCTAGTGGGTTTCCTACTTCTTCAACTTCTGGCACTGCAGGACTTTTCTTTGATCTACCCTTCACCATTATTGTTTTTTACTATTACTAAAGAAAATTTGCACCATTAGTATGACACTTATCATATATATACGTACTCCTTAAGCTTCAAATACTAATGCACAACAGGATATACATATCATAATATTAAAGAGTCATATTTACAACAAGGCAACTAAAGTGTCTTAATATATACACAAAAGTAGCCTTTTCTGTGCTACCATAACCAGTCCAACTGGGCCTACCTTACTAATCCATGTTCTGCACCACATATGATTCTATATGATCTAGAAAAGTCTCAAACTCGAAAGGACCCCAAAATATGATCTCATTCTTCTTTTGGATCCAAGCAGTAAAATTGGGAAGGTAGGCTAGTGTGGTTTGGATCCAGATAGCATCGGTTAACACTAACCCAAGCTCGGCCCTTCACCCATACAGGTTCCTTACTTGGCAAAAGAATGTTATATATCAAATCATGGAGGAAATAAATTCATTGAACCATAAGTATAATTCCTAAAAGCGCTCTCACAACTCATGGTCTGGGTATAGGTCAAAGAATAACTGAGTCACCAGGGCTCTAGACTCAGTATTAGAATTGGCGCCCTGAAAAATCTCATCATTCTAGGGATCACTAGGATCGTCTATAGATGGCTCTATGCCAAGACTAGCCTGCCTAGCCTTTATTATTATTGTCGTATGATTAGGAAGTCTTTTCCTTGTAGTATGCCGCACTCTTGGTCCATGCCCTCCACTATGCTCCCGTTTATTAATAACTATATAAAGTTTACCCTCTAGTATACAATGTTTTAGGGAAGCCTCGTTAACAGACGAGGGTGAAGTACTTCTTTGTCTTTTTCTATCAGACATGTTTCCTAGCATAAAGTAACTAATGAAAGGTTAGAATTTACTAATTGTACTAACATAAGTAAAGAACTTTTTCCTAGAGCTAAGAACTTATGCTCTGATACCAATAAGTGTAACACCCATATTTTGAAAGCATATAAATGGCATAAGTATAGTAATATCTTTAAAAAGGAGACCGGTAATCTTTTATAAACAGCGGAAGTCCCAACTTCAAGAAGAGTGTGGAGCTATACTTGAGTGGGTTTTCAAAAATCATTTTCAGATTTGGTCTCATATTATTTTACAATTTATTTTAAGTCATCCGTTTTAGATTTATTTCTTCATATCAGAGTTTTTACTAATAAGTTCTCTACTGAAAGCCAAACTACTATATTTAATTAATGGCACTAGGTGAACGGCTGTCCGCTACTGGTACGAATGTCTTTGTGTGTTTGCTTATATACATGCGCTTACATACATGTCAATGCGCTTACATACATGTCAGTACGAAACTGACCACACTTAAATACAAATTAAGTACAATCCCAAAATAGATAACTGACAGAAAAATTAAATTCTAAGTCCTTTTCTTTATTCGCCCATGTTTACCTTCTTGCCTAAGGAACTACTTGCCCGAGCTGAAAATTTGTTTTAGAAAAATAGGGTGAGATTCAATAAATCTTAGTAGTAACAGATATCACTCATATAAAATGCACATATTTCATGCTATGTCAACCAAAGTTATAGTACAATCAAGATATTCAACATTCAGAGATAAATTCACAATATGGAGAAAGCATAAAGTTACCAATTCAAGGACAATCGTCCCTTGCCACAACACTAGGAAATTCTACTGGGCCTTAACCCTTCTCATCAGAATGTTTTACATTCACAATGGTATAACACATGTATATAACATATCACATAATATGTGAGGGATAAGTTACTACCTGACAATTTTTCCAAATCTTGATCTTGATTGACGTGCTTTGAACGTCCTGGGCAACTGTCAAGTCCTATAAATTATAATTTATGGGCAATAAGTTATTTCTTAGTCCAATTCTTCATAAATTGTTCTCTTATGTTGGTTATCATTAGGGTCACTACATTAGGCCCAATATGTACCTAATGAGCTCAAGCTACTCCAAATGCTTAACTTAACTCTTAAATGTTGAATTCTATTACAAAAACACTTTACTTTGAATTTTGGCACAATTACCAAAAGTTGGTAGATTTTTCACCGAAATTTGAAAAATCATAACTAATTCGAGAAAAATTGAATTAGGGTTATTCAAAATTCTATATGACCCTTATTAAGTCTAGTTTAAGGGAAAAATGCTTTCAATTGCCATCTAACCACGCACACTTCCTAGTTTTTCTTTTTTCCCTGCTGCCAGAAAATCTAACCAGTTTTAATAGTCTACTTCAAACACTCAGAACTCCTAGTATACTTATCGAAATCCTTCATAATACCTATCAAATTAAAGATATTTAAGTGTACTTTAAATCTAGACAATATCATCATCAGATGAATTTTGGATAGTGAAATATTCACCATAACAAAACTGCCAGACAAAAACGCATACTAGCAGCTTTGTTACATAATCATACTTAATTTCCAATTTTTGAGCCTTTAAACCAATCTATCAAAAGATATAACCAAAGCCTATTCCAACATAATTTTTCATATAGAATGCAATAGAAAGCTCAAAAATACCAAAATCAAACTCCCTCAACATTTTTTCTTCTGACCGAAATATATGCTCAAAAATAACAAAAATCTAACTTTGTGATTTTAACTACCGATAAGCCTAATACTTCAACAAGCATCATATATCACTTTATATATAATTAAAAAATATTCCTTATTCAAAAATACCCCTTGGATGAAATACATGGGTGGTTCAAGAGCTAAGAAAAATGCAATAAAAGCTTAAAGTATTTGGTTGAAAAGAAAGCCTACGCTTAACTCTTCGTGTTTCTACAAGTAGTTCAGTATTCCGGTGGCACTCCGGTAGACAACTAACACAAAACAACTTAGATGAAAAATCTAAGACCATAGAATTAAACCTTATAGTGAGTAGAGGAAGTTTCCTGAAGGACTTACCGGACGATAACGACGATTCGAGGTGTCAAAATAGGCTCCAATAGTCAACAAAACTCACTATTCACTCCTCCATCTCTCTTCTTGTGTTCTTGAGTTTATGAAATGAAATTTCTCTTTCTCTTAGATGGCTGAATGAAATTGACACTTAAAGGGCAAGGAGTGGTTGAGATTTAATCTTGAAAAAAATGATCTCATCTCACCTTGCTAAGTGTCATAAGTTTAAGGCTTAGGAGTGCCACGTGTCGTGCAACCATTGGTCTTCTATTTTCTCTTTCTTTGGTGGGCATAAATGGTCAGGGGATTGGGGAGGCCTAACAATTTCCCCAGACTCCTGGTTCAGTGCCCTACTCCTGTGCTCGGTGCCTGACTCATAAAGTAAGTGACCCAACCAAAGACCAGTGAATTCCCCAGACTTAGCCGCTAGGTGGCACACTCCAGAGATGACAACATGAAAGGCTTAAAGTGGGTGTAATAATGTGTAATGATGAGGGACACTGTCACCTCCTCATTTTGCCAACAAAAACATGTTTTTACTTTGTAATGATTTTGGGACACTTGTCATTTTCTTATTTGGCCAACATGAAAGATGTGTCATCATGAGTCATAATGAGCTGTCATACATACTTTATTAAAGTTCTTTTAATAAAGTTGCTCCATTGGTGCATTACTCGGAATTCCATGTGGGACACATATGGGACTTAGCACTCATATCGAGACACGCCAATCTAGCAACTGAAGCCTCTGTGCTCTGCTGCCACCAACGAATTTTCCTCTGACTTCTTACAGTTATATTTTTTAAATCTTGACTTCTCAATTTTCGCTAATGACACAATGGACATTTGGGAATTTGAAAGTAACTCTACCTTTAATTTGTAAATACCAGTATTTATTTTATTCCATTATTTTCATATTTACACGTTTTTAGTATTACAAAATTTGGTATATTGCAAGAACAATGATCAATGATCAAGGATCATAGTAATGAGCTGTGAGAGGTGCAACAGAACATAGACCAGGGAAGATTAGAAATTCAATATCATCCAGGAAAGGCCAATGTTGTAACTCTATCTTTCGTACATTATGTGAGTGTTTATGTGCTTTGTGTATGCCATCTTCTGTAATATGTATGATGAACACTATTTTGCCGAGTAGGGCATTGTGCAAGGAGGCACATTTACCTGGTTGTGAGCAAGAGCCCAACCAATATTTACTGATAGTGGGGGAGTAGCCCTGACTCATGTGCACATGCCGTATGGCGGATAGTGGGGGAGTAGCCCTGAATCCCGTACACATGTCATATTATTTGTGTTATTGTAATATTGCATTATATGATTCATGGCATATTTAGTTATCTCATTTTCTATGAATTATTGTGGGTTACTACGGGCGCAAGTAGGACCCAACTAAGGTAGAAAGACAAGTATGGGTAAACAGTGCAACCCCCACCTATATTGTATTTGACCATATGAAATATAAGAATGGGCAGTGGAAGTACAGTGAATTTATGTGAACTTTTTTAGAGTCACAAGAGAGGTTAATATTCACACTAGTGTTAATCATCTCAAATCATGTTTATACCCATGTGGTCTTATACAATGTATGATGATTTACCCTGTGTGATGAATTACAGTGACACAATGTGTGGAGATTTACCCTGTGTGATGAACTTTTGAGGCAGCCCATTAGAGTATGTTAAATGACCCCATGTTCAGTATGCAACCCTAATATGGCCAAGAGAGAATCCTGGTTATACTGGCGGAAATCACAAGTAGTCCTGAGGCTGAGAGGTGGTGTTTAAAATATGCTACTGAGTGGTGTGCTATACAATGTTACAACCGTTGTGGTCAACAATATTACACCTTATGTGGTGTACTGTGATATGACCTGTGAGTTCAACAGTCACACAACCTGTACGGTTTGTGGTGACACATGTATACAAAGATTGGGATGAGCCCTAGAGTAGTAGGGCATAATGATGGCGAATGCATCTCAATAGCTGTAGCCTCACAGAATCAATTACCCACTCATATTACAATGCACACAGTATGATCAGTAATAGTTAATTAGTAATTTGATCCTAAATAGTACACCCAGTACGGCTAGTAAAGGTCAAATAATCATATGGTCCCAAACACTGAACAGGCAGGCTGATGGCAGATAAGAATTAAGATCTAATTGGCAATCAATGCAGTAATACATTGGAGCCTTAAGGTTGTTAGTCTCAATATGTATTTAGCAAAGATGAGGGACTAATGTCCTGATGACATAAGATCAAATGGACATGTGTCCTTAGGCCTGCATAATGTTATGTATTTAAAAATAGTGATGAGCATAAGCCCAAGGCAATAATCCTGAAGTGCTTGTAAACATAAGGGTGATCCCATGGGCAGTATGACTCAGTGTATAGGAGTGCATGGGGTAGAGTCCCTAGGCTATAAGATCCTATATGCCAATTATGTTGTAGTGGACCAGTGTGTCTTTAGGCCCATGGATGAATTCAAAATTGTGACGAGTAGTGACCTGAGGAATAAGGTTAGTAACCCTCGGCTACACATCTTATATATCAGTTGTATGGCACTGGACTAGTATGTCCTATGCCAAATGTTTATGTTGCACACTAATTGTTGAATGACATTATTATGAATGCTGAATACTATCAGCGATCTAAGAAAATAATTACTTGTGTCGCATGCTTTATGAGCTTGTAGATAAAAGGCATAAACTGAGTGTCTAGAATGATCTCCGAGGTGAAGACTTTCAAATTTTGAGGATGAAATTTGTTGAACGTGGGGAGAAGTGTAATATCCCAAATTTTGGGACTAGAGACTTGAGAATAAGCTTGAATCAGGTGGATTGCTAAGCCCTAGTTTAGCAAGTGTCCCAAGAAGGCATAATGATATTTCCTAATATTTCGTATATCTTTATGGCATTTAAGGGAATAAAATGGTGAGTTAAAGAGTACATGAAATGACAAAACAAGGCAATTAGTGGTCACACACAACATGATTATGTTTGGAATACAAATTGTAAACATTTGAATTTGCTGCCAGTGAGTTTCCCTGTATAGCAGTCTTGTTGTGTGATATTTTTAAATAGGCAAATTATGTCCAATGCCTATGAAATTCTCTATAATAATAGAACACTTATCTAGCTTTAATTTGATCGGTCATATAAGTCATTTGGAGCTGTACACAAGAGTTGTGAATTTTTGAAGTTAGCCCAGTGAAATTGGCAAGTTTCTGTGGTAGCGTCCAAAAATGGAAATTCTAAGAATTTTGAGCTTCCAATTGGCTAAAGGCAATATTTGCTTCCTAACAAGAGACTTAATAGGTCACGTAGCCTTTGGAACCATACCAATTGGACATCTGTACAATTAGATATGAATTTTTAAAGT